>JASPKZ010001948.1:1500000-2057500 GCA_030220185.1 Diploptera punctata
AAAATAATTTCGTGCAAATAAGTAGTGCGGTAAATACTGAAAATAAACAAAGCAAAAGAAATTAAACAAAAGAAAGAAAATTAATTCAATGAAATAAGGACGAGAGAGAAAAATAAAGCATGACAGCAAGATTGAACACGCGAACTCATGCACGGGTATCAGAAGCTCCCTCTACTAGACCACAACCATCTCCCCTAGAAATTGTCTGTATGAAAAGTGATGCCGTACTTCAGGACTTACTCGTATAATTGAATTAGATATTAACTTAATTTAAATTAATTAGGCGCATTTTGTAATAGTAATCGAAATAAATAATGTTATTATGCCTTGTGTTTCTTAATAAAGTAATGAGACGTTACAATCGTTATTGATTATATATATATGTATATATATATAATGGAGAGTATAATACATATATAAGAAAGGTAAGTGTTTGAATTGGATTCGCCTGGTAGTGTAATGGATATCACGCTGAGGTACAGACTCAGAGATCCGGGTTCGAATCCCATCCAGGCATTTATTTTTCTTATCATATCATATATATATATATACATATAATTAAAGGAAACAGCATATATATATATATATATATCATTATCATCATCATAGTACATTCACGAATTTAGGCCATTTGTTGACCTGTTTCGGCCTCAAGAGAAACACCATCCAAAAGTCTTTTGAGTGGACGTCCTGGTCTTCTTCTTCCTGCAGGTTGATATCGTAACATTTGTTTGGGTATTCTGTGATCTTCCATTCGATGAACATGTTGCATCCATCTTGACTTATAATAAGAAATTCTGTTTTCTAAAGGTTCCATGTGTAATTCTTCTAAGATGTCTTCATTTTTTGTGATCTAGTAGTGTGTATCGTTCAGTCCTCCGAAGGTATCTCATTTCAGCAGATCTAAGTCTCTGTATATCCTTCTGTTTCAACGTCCATACTTCGCTACCATACAAAAGAGTCGGAAGAGCCATTATCTTATACACTTTTATTCATGAATGATTTTGGATTAACTGTGGCTTGAAGATAGAATTTATTAACCCTAAAATTCTTAAAAATGTAGATATTTTTGCATTTACATCCTTTTCTTCTTCATATGAGGTATTGCATCCTATATATGTAAAATTATTCTCCTCTTCCAAAATTTTATTGTCCAGTTCAATTTTACTTCTGACAGGATCTACACCTTGAAATGTCATAACTTTTGTTTTTTTCTGTAGATATCTTCAAACCATAATCTTCTGTAATTTTGTTAAGTTCATACAGACCGTTCTGTAGATTATCTTCTGAATTTGCTATTAATATTTGTTTATCTGCAAACAATAGGGGGTTTAATGTTCTATTTTCTGATATTCTTACTCCAAATTTATATTTCTTGTTCCAGCAACTTATTTCTTCATTAATATAAATTGCAAAGAGTGTTGGGGATAGGTGGCAGCCTCGTCTCACACCACGATTTATAATTCCTTCTTCAGAAAATCTGTTATTTAATTTAATCTTTGTGGTGTTGCCTTTGTAAATATTTTATATGTTCTGCAGAAGTAAATTTGATATATTTGTGTATTCCAATATATTTAAGAGTTTTGATCTCTTTTCAAAATCTATGAAAGCAAAATATGTTACTAAGTTGAATTCTCTTCTTTTTTGAAGCAATAATTTAACAGAAAATGCTGAATCAATACAAGATCGTCCTCTCCTAAATCCATTTTGACATTCCATAAGGAATTTTTCACTGAAACGTTTCAATTTTCCATTTAAAATGTATACATAAATTCTGTAGCATGTGGTTAACAAATGATTCCCCTATAGTTGTCCATTTTTCTCTTGTCTCCTTTCTTGAACAGTGGTATAACAATGCTTGTCTTCATTATTGTGGTATATCTGCATTTTTGAATACATTATTAAAGAAGGACAACAGTCTTTCATGGAACTGTTTGTCTGCATATTTTCTCAATTCAGAATTCAAGCGATCTGTGCCAGTTGCCTTCCCATTTATCAATTTGTTTAAACTATTGTTCAATTCTTTCAATGATATTATGGAATCTGTCTCATTATTATTCCGGAAAATTGTATATTCATAGCTATTGTCAGACCAAAGACTTTTATAATAATTGGAAAAATCTTTTTTTACTCCGCAATTAATTTTGGTAGATTCTTTAGTATCTTTATTCAAATGTTTTAATATTTTGAAGGCATTAGGTTGGAGCTTATGCAAGTCTGATTCTAATTGTGTAACAAAATGTAACCATGTACCCCTATATCTCTTTCATATTTCTCTCTGAACAATAGCTCTAAAGCTTTTGAATTCTATTTCATTTTCTACTTTCTTTGTGTTCAAATATTTTTCATAAGCTGCATTTTTCTCTTCAATAAATTGTTTTATTTGATCATCCCAGATTTTTAGATTTCTATTCCTTCTTTGTTGTATATTTACTTTTCCTAAAGTTTCATTAGCTGCATTTTGAATTATCATTTTAATGTTTTTCCATTCTTCTTCTACATCATTACTTTCTGGGGTTGTAGCCATATATTGCTGAATTCTTCTCGAATATAACCATTTAATGCTGTCATCACAAAATAATTTTACCTTGTACTTTTATTCTATGCTCTGTTGTTGTTTCTTATTTTTTAACCATCTTGGTGGAAATCTTATTTTTGCTTCTACTAGGTAGTGATCTGAACCAATATCACATCCTCTGTAGGCTCTGACATCGAGAAACAATTTTAAAATCTTACTATTTACAATGAACTAATCAATGATTGATTTTGAGTCCTGACGATGCCATGTATGTAATGATTGTAAAAGGTATTCGTTATTCGCAGTTATTGTATATAGCAAAATCTGTTAATCTTGCTGGTTCGTTCGCCAAATGTTCCAATATTATTGTTGACTTGAGCATTGCCCACTCTGGCATTTAAATCTCGTATTATGAGAATGTAATCATATCTATTTATTTTGCTATAAATTTCTTGTAATATTTTATAGAATTCTTCATTATCTTCTTCGCGGCCCTCCTCTGGCGCATATACAACAAGAACTGTCAAAATACCTCTATTTATTTTCAGTCGAATCTCTAATATTCTTTCATTCCAGTAAGTGTAGTGTTGAATTTTATTTCTTATGGTTTTATTAATACAAATCATTACTCCGGCTTGTCCACGGGTTTTCCTGTCGACACCGCTATATATTTGTACATAATTTTGTGTTTCTTTCGTTCCTTTAAGTTTCTTCTTAGTCTCTGTAGTTACTGCAATATCAATGTTTCTATTCTTAAATATACTGTCTAGTTCCTCTTCTTTTTCATGGATTCTTCGGACATTCCAGGTTGCATATCTTACAATATCAATGTGCCGTTTTGTTTTAACCATATTTCTGTGCTGCGGGTCATATTTCAATTCCTTCTGCATTTTTTCGTGTTAAGACTTGATTGTAGTTTTGAAGTTCCCTAGGACGGGTTACTGGCCCGTCGCTAAGTAGTCCAGTGGTAGGGCTGGTACCTTTCAGTCTCTGGACAGACATTAGGATACCGCATTTACTCAGTACCCGATGGAACGGTTATATCGCCGTGACTCGGTTTCAGAGCCTCGTTTGTGAAAACGGGTTGTACCATATATATATATATATATATATATGAGCTGTTTCCTTTAATTTATTTACTTCCATATATTCTATTCCATAGTAATTCTGCCCGAGGGCAGGTTTTTCACTATGCTTTGCGGCTTTACTAGGGAACTGTAGGTGTGGTGTGGTACCTTCCAGTTTCTTTCCACACCGGTGAAGAATGATGATGATGATGGCCAGATGATTTTCGGGGACCGTTGAGCCCTAATCTTCCTGACACTTTTCTTACAGGTGAGGAAAAACCCCGAAAAAATCTCACCCAGCAGCCTGTCCCAAATGGGAATAGTTCCATGTATATATATATATATATATATATATATATGGTATGATAAGAAAAATAAATGCCTGGACGGGATTCGAACCTGGATCTCTGAGTCTGTACCTCAGCGTGATATCCATTACACTACCAGGCGAATCCAATTCAAACACTTATTTTTCTTATATATGTATTATACTCTCCATTATTACTAGATGTCGCGAGAACACTGTCTTCACTGCCATCTAGTAGCTGACTATATCAAGTAAGCAAATTAAAGAGAATATTTTATATATATATATATATTGGAGCCTGGTAACATGTAGGCGTTATGAAGATTAACGACGTTATTAAATAATAATAAATAAAAAATCTACCTCACCTGAATCGAACGTGGGCCCGCGTCGTCGAAAAAAAAGCATCCTACCGACTGTTCCAGTGAAGCGAACGGTTGGAGTACTGCATGAAAAGAAACTTGCGAAGTCCACCTTATACTGAAACGAGTCAGAACAGGAAACCACGTACTGGTGTGATTCGCTCTTCAAAATTCTAACTTTCCGTCATCAAGAGTTACGCCATCACTTTTTTTCAAAGGCTGTACATTAAAACTGGTTGTACTTTTAATTTGCTATTAGCTATGGCTTTGGTATAATATTGTTCGCTTACTAATTGTAAAATGAAGTGTGGAAAATGTTCAATAACATAAAACTCCCACCAAAGCAATAATTGTATCCAACAGAATCCTGTATACCCAAAAAGCATGTCTGCGGTTTGGTTTGTCATTCTACGAAAGGGGGTTGTATCGATGCGTGAGGGTTATTCAAATGTTAGCTTGAAAAACATGGATTCATTAACGATTCTGTTTCTGTCCATTGTGATACTCGTGTAAGCGGATAAATTGTGACACTTCTCTCAATGTGAGATTTTGGAACCTCCATATCGCTCAGTTATATTAACTACCACTTCAATTTCCCACTAGCTTTTAAAATTACGTTATTAACATTAAAATAATTACTCAAATACTTGTCCATGTTTCCTTGCTACTGTATCTCCATTTCAGTAATTTACGATCTTTTATCAGCCGCGGAAGACTAGTGGTTATGCTCCTTGCCTCTAGTCACGAGGGACGCGGTTTCAAACCGGGCCGGGGTCAATGGATTTTTTTTTCAGGATGGAAGAATCCAAGGAGCAACTTCTCCGGGATGGACTATAAGTCGTAAGTCTGAAAATATTCAGGCTCGTAAAAGATCCTTAAGCCTGAATAACAAGGCCTCTAAGCAAAATGTACGGAATTTTCCCGTCCTAGTAATACCTGGTTTCCTAGATCTCATTATGAGGTGGAACGAACTCAGGTCTAACTAAATTAGCATGGTTAAATGTCTTCTCTGTATAGGAAGAGCACCTAAATCTCGTTGAGGGAAAGAAGGGCTTACAAAAAAAGATAAAATGAAGGGGAAATGTAACATTTCTGAACAACATGCTATGAAAGTGCCTCGAACAATTACGAAAATGGACGCAACATTTACTATCATATAAATAAACCAGAACCAAACAATTAACTCACCGACACTATTAAACCCGGATGTTCATGGTCGCAGAGATAAGATTCCCATTCATCCATATCCTGAGCTGACGTTTTCCAATAATTCAGTGTATAACATGACACTTTAAAACCATGTTGAGTATTATCTTCTAATCTCAATATCAGCCTGATTACCACGAACCGGACGAATTTAATCTGAATTTTTACATGCATTTTTTGAACAATAATTACAACAACAACTATTCGTTGTCTCAGTAAAATAATAATGTAACAAGTCAACGTTTCAATCTGCATGTGTGACATCATTTTTAAGACAACGTCGACTGTTTGACTGATAACGATTAGTGACTGTTGTAATTATTATTATTAACTACTCTCAGTGAATAATATTTAATAAACTCATTATATATGAATTTTTATCCCTATTAGTTTCAAATGTCATACTTATCGCGATCTATAAGACTTTTTCCATAAAGGTCGTGTAGCTTATTATTACTTTATAGTTCTCTCCATTCACTAGAAAAAACAATAGCAAAAGTAATGAGTAAATTTACAAGTTTACAATAACTTAAGCTAAAATATAAAATTATATCGAACGTGTCAAATTTCAAATATACATTTTCAACAAGTGTTATGTAGTCTCCATTTGAATGTGTGGAATTGAATTAGCGAGTTAATCATCTGATCTCATATATTTCATTCTTACGAGTAATATTTGACTGCTTTACTGTACATTAATAAATGTTGGTTCAACAGTGCTATTTTGTTACAATACATTTTTGATATGTTATATTTGTTAGTATTGTGTTTGAACTGTTACTAGTATCGTGAACTTTAATGGGTACCAGACCATTTTGTTGCGTATATTAAGGATGTCTTGTTTTGCCAATAGTTAAAAAGTGAAAGTAGTATTATTTAATTATTATTATTTTAAATACGTGACATCATGACTAATTCGTACAACCTCTTGTGCAGTTTTGCAAATTAAATAATAACTAAGAAAAATATTAATAACTAAGAAAAATATTGGCTGCTCATAACGCATATTTAATAACTTATAACGGTTATTTTATATTTCCATAAGTTACGCTACTTTCTTTATTATTATTCAATCAGCTACGATATTTTCCTCATTTCCATCTTCTACCCGATTTCTTCACCAGTTTTTAATAATACTCTTATCTGATTTGCAATAAGAGTGTTATATCAACTAACTAACTTACTGGCTCAATCGGACCAGTAGGTTTATGGTCGCGCGGACATAAACTTTCCATACATCTCTATCCTCAGGCTAATGTTTTCAAATCATCTCCTATATAATCTACGTTCCTCAAATCTTGGATAATATTATTCTCCCAAGTCATTATTGGTTACCAACTGGGCGTTTTCCTACAAGAAGATTCCATGCACCTATTTCATCCACCATACATGCCATATGTCCTGTCCATAGATTGTTGTTCAACTATATACTTGAATTTAATAACTGTAACCTAATTGAAGTCCAGATATAAATCTGCTTTCAGATAATTGCTTGTACGCAATACTTAACAATTCACTTTTTATTCGCCTCAAATTCAAATCACCACCCTTTTCAATCAGCTTTAATTTATAAGTCTGTAGCTAGATAAATAGTTAAGTTTCAATATGTACAAGATAAATAAATAGGCGTATTATTTAAACTGGAATACGTCATTATATTACATTCAACCAGTAAAGTAAGATATACAGAAGCAACTCTGAACTCCACAATAATTAAGACTAATGCCAGACGAAAAACAGGAATTTTGAAATAACAAACAGTTGTCATTGAATATAAAAAATATTTAACATTAAAACTAATATTAAATACTTACTTACTTACTTACTCACTGGCACTATCGTACCCGCAGGTTCACGGCCGCGCGGACATAAGCTCTCCATACATCCCTATCCTGAGCTAATGCTTTCCAATCATTCCCTGTATAATCTACTTCCCTCAAATCATAGTTAATGTTATTCTCCCACCTCATTCTAGGTCTACCAACTGGGCGTTTTCCTTCTGGCTTTCCTACAAGAAGCTTCCATGCTAGTCTTTCATTCCCCATACGTGCAACATGTCCTGCCCATCGCAGTCTACGAGACTTAACTGTTCTTATTATATCTGGCTTCCTATAAAGACCATGAAGTTCATTGTTATGTAGTCTTATCCATTCACCTGCCTGTTCATCTCTCTTTGGTCCAAACATTTTCCTAACTACATTATTCTCAAATATTTGTAATCTCCTTTCCTCCCTTAAAGTAAGAGTCCATGTTTCGCACCCATATAATATAACCGGTAGAATAATAGTTTTATATATTTTCAGTTTAACGTTTTATGAAAGGAGTTGGAACATCAAGGGTCTCTGTAAAGCATAATAGCACGCATTTCCAGAATTGAGCCTATGTTTAATTTATTTGTGCATCTCATTCCTATTTGTGATTATTGTTCCTAGATATTTGAATTCAGCCACTTCCTCAAAATTTCCTTCATTTGTCATTAGGTTTCCATTTCCATTATATAATGAATTTCTACGTGTGACCATATATTTAGTTTTATTGATATTTATTTCCAGTCCTAATTTCTTAGTGTTACTCAATAGTGTGTACGTATTGTCCTTTAGTATCTCCTCGATATCGGCCAATAGTACTACATTGTCAGCATAAACTAATAGCTTATTAATACCCTTGAATTTTAGGCCTTCCTCATCCTCTAGAGATTTGAAGGCATGCTCTAGTACACAATTAAACAGTAGAGGAGATAGTGCATCTCCTTGCTTCAACCCATTCTGGATTTCAAAGGTATCCGAAAACTGTTTGCCTACACGCACCTTACTCTTTGTGCCATTTAGTAACATTCGTATAAGTCTAACTAACTTTTTATTAATTCCGAACTCCAGCAGGATACTATATAACTTCTCCCCCTTAATTGAATCGTATGCTTTTTTGAAGTCTACATATAGTTGATGTACAGTACCATTATATTCCCATTTATTTTCTACCATCTGTCTTATACTAAAAATCTGATCTGTTGTAGACCTGTTTCTTCTAAATGTACATTCATCATCTCCTAGAATGTCATCAATATAGGGAAACTAATATTAAATACACACAATATATGCATGTACTTAAAAATACAGTTATTTAAATACTACACGTTATAAGTACGTGTAAATATTAATAATCTATGAATTGTCAAGTACCTTATGATATTTGGATAAAACGTGATATGATTTCAGACATAATACTGTCCGGCAGTTCTTGAATTCCTTCTGGCATTAAATTCTAATAAATGGAAAGCGAGACAGAGAAATTTGAAGTATAGTGGCAACATCTGTGATAAGATATTTAGTTTAATATTTCATTGGACTGAGATATAGTGTTGACATTATGGTTAAAGGATAACATTTGAAAGTTTATCTGACAGATAGAGGCCGTTTCATCAAGGTTGAAGCATGTCCTCAGATGCGCAGAAGACCAGTTTAATCCCCTTGACTGCGGGTAGTCTAATGTTACAGGCATACACATTCAACTCCAAAATAGTGTACTGTCAGTCTAAAAGATATTAGTTTTCGCCACCTTACTTCTAAAACCTCGTAAGTCTAATTTAACTAATATTTCAAGAGAGCGTAAAAACTTGTTTGACATTGTTTTTTATTTTCTAATTATGTTAAGAAATAAGAGCAAGAGGACTGGAGAACATGGAGTGGATTCAAATCTGTATAAAAATAAAATAATGTCTTATTTTGAATTTAAACATTCAAAATATGACATTAAAAATAGTTACAAAATTATCAGTAATGTTAAAAAAAAAATTAGGTTTTTTTGAAAATTCTGTTAAATTACTTACGCGGTTTTAAGAATAAGATGATGTTATATTGCTATGTTTAGTGGAAGATTTCTCGTATCTACAAGATCGTAGAACCGTCCAATCCCTAGCTCTACTCTATAAATTAGCACATACATAATTTCCTCATCACACCACTTCTTTGGACACTGTCATGCACACAAATTAGGCACACGAACCCTTCAGCATATTATTGTAATCACACTATATATTTTCTCAAAATATTTTATAGTTTCTCTTGCTAGAACATGGAATTCGCTTCCACCTATATCAGATACTGACAAACCGTAACTTCTTTCAGAAAGAAAACTTAATTTTCTCTATTAACTAACAGACAAAACATCTCACTAATAGTCTTTTTTAACAATTAATATATAATTTGTTATTCATTTATTTAATAAAATTAGTATTATGATTTATCGGTATTTCTACCTAATATCTTATTAATTTGTATTTTTTTCATATACAGTAGATTGGAGCTGTTCTTATGTATATATTTTCTATTAGGTTTAATTTTAATAATTTTTAACTTTATTGCATTATTGTATGTATACACCTAATACGTCCCGCGTGGGTACGTGGTTGCTCTCTAACGGGAGTTTCTTAATCAAGCTAATTTAGATACGCTTAGTTACTCACACATGTCGACAAATGATATGTGGTTAGCACATCCCCTCAATGGAACATATAATAAGCAATAAATCATACTGGATGTATGAAGGGTGGATAAATATTGCACAGAAGCCTTTTATTCAGCCTTCAGTTTCTTTTATGAACCTGAAAATTTTTAACAAAAAAATCGGTCTTTGAAATTTTTTAAAAATAAATCACAATCCATATATAAACACAAGCAAACCTTATTATTGTCAAATGAACCATGGCCAATAACATATTAAATTTCGGAGACAATTGGAAAGTAGTTTGTGAGAAATTTGACAATACTTTTAAGAAAAATGATTTTTTTTTGTATTTTAAATTACTCATAAAGAAATATGTCTAAAACGTTAACCAAAATGCTATTATGTTCAAGAAGACTTGTTTAATTAGTGAAATAATTTTCATTCACTAACTTAAGAATCCCTCCATAGTAATTCTGCCCGAAGGCAGGTCTTTCACTGCAATCATAGCATTTCCAGGTTATGCTTTGCAGCTTTACTAGGGAATTATAGGTGTGATAGCTTCCCGTTGATTTCCACACCGGTGAAGGATGATGTGATGATGATAATAATAATAAGGATGATGGCCAGATGATTTTAGGGGACCGTTGGATCCTACGCTTCCTGACATATGTCTTACAGGTGAGGAAAAACCCTGAAAAAACCTCACCCAGAAGTCTGTCCCGACCAGGAATCGAACCCGGGCCCGCTGCATGACACTGACAAAAATTATTTTTGTATGTCGCATTTTTAAACCAAATTACAAAAAAAAATTAGTACCGGGTGTCCTTAAGGAATTTCACGTGGTGCATAGTTCCGAAAATAATTACCTATTCAGGATTAATATTTTCATTACGACTAGAAACTATAATTTTGCAGATACAGACAAGCCTCAGACCCTACGTTTACCTGCGCGATCTTTCTAGGGCATGCTTCTTCATGATGATACGGCCTTTAACTGTTATCAGGTGTGTACATGATTTGGAAGAATAGAATAAAAGAATACACAGTTTTTGTGCCACTCTGCCGGAGCCATACAAGTGATTCAATATATGCATAAACATGGTCATATCTTCTGATATTACAAATATATCTAGTCGCAACTGTTACGAACACATTTTTTTGCTTGTTTGACAGTTCGGTATTCACGTCAGTCAGTAACATATCAGAGTAGTCAATATGTGGTATGACGAGTCGTCTGAATTAGTGCCTGTTTGAGTTCTAAAGGTATAATATATTTCAAATGCTGAACAGAATATTGTGTTGAGAAAACTATCTTGGGCACTTGTTTTATTTAAAATCTCTACGATTACTGTCGATACAAATTATAATATTTTTCACTAAGGGGTAAATTTAATTTTGGTATCATAGTGATGGGAATTTTGTCAGTGTTGAAAGCAGTAAGTAATCATTTATTACTTAATAGTATGGTTTGTGATTTTTTTATTTAGTCGAAAATCCAATTTATTAATCCAATTTAGAATCTCAGTTAATGTCAATTTTCATTATGCCAGTGTATCCTGTAATGTTATTTGTTTTAAATGTAAATATGTATGTTAATCATTTGCTTAAACGTGATGTCGACAATGTCATAGATTATTTCTTGAATCATTCACTCACTCACACACACACACACACACATATATACATATATATATATATATATATATATATATATATATGGAAGAGGTCACAAAACTAAACCTTGAGACACACCTGCCACTATATACTGTCAACCAGAAGACCGATTACCTATGGGTACAGAGTGCTGATGGTAGCGTAGGTAGGATTCCAGATAAGTTAAATAATGTTAATTTTGCCAGTAACTAATCATTATGATTTGAGTTGGTAGCAATGCTAAAATCAAGTACTGTTAAGACAGTCGGTTCACATTATTTACTTCCTCATGAATGTCTTCTAAAAAGGAACGTAAGATGTATAAGAATAATTTTCAAATTATAACTATCAAAAACGTACTATTCTCGAGAGAAAAAAACAATTACATGTATTTTGAGATCTTCACTAAACTGTGCTTATCGCATCAGCGGCAGCGCTGCTGCAAAAGTACAACACCGAAGCTAAACATAAAATTCAATCCAACGAATATACATTTCAAATCAACGACCTCCGCTCTCTGCTGTAACATTCACTTTTTTTAGAAACAGTCACTTTTTGTCCAGTGGATTTTCTTCAGTCGTGAAAGCGAGTTAGCCAATGACAGATGTAGAGTGTTGTAAGAAGTACAACGCGCGCCCGCTAAGTGTTTTTTTATTAGTCTTCAAACTTTAGAAACGATTATGAAATGTATTACAGTATTATTTGTCTATGTTATTAAATGTTATGTTTTCAATATTTGAGATCGTAGTTAGTTTGCTTTTGTAGGTTATTGTATGGCGTCTGATATGTATATAAATATCTGTGATATACGTGTAATAATATACCGTACTACATACTTCATTTTTATGAATTCGCTAAATTGTTATGTTATTTGTAAACTGAGTTAAATAGAATAATTAGTCATTTCAAATTTTAATATTTTGTCTTGTGGTAGCTTGAACATACTAGCATCGCATGACATATTAGAAGAAAGTACGGAATACATTAGTAAACTCTCATAGTTAAAAGAATGTGACGATGATTTAGAACAAGAGCATATTGAAGAAAATGTTTATAACAGTGATACAGAGCAAGATGGCACAATAGTGTGAAAATGATATTCCCTGCACGGCGAATTAGTCCCTGCTATCAGTAGTTAGAATTTCGTTCTACATTTAAGTTACGGTTTCTCCCATGTGTATGTTGTAATGCCGAAGTTCAGTAAAAGTACTAAAAGTGAGCTTTTAAGGCAGTTGGTATCAGGACTGTGGACCTATGAATCATACTTACAGACGGAAAACTATTTTTTTGTCCAGTGTGCAATAAACAAATTGAGTGTGAGAAAAAAAAAATCAGTTAAACCAAAATTCAACTACGAATCAATGTCTTGCGGCTAAAACGAAAGAATGTTCCTTGAAGCAAACGTAATTGCCGCAGTAAACCACATCTTCATCTAATTTAAAAAACAAATTTCCCGCTGAGTTATGCAAAGAACTAATTAAGCAAATATACTGGTGAATTCACTTAGTAACCCCTTTTCCGGAATTTTATAGTTAAATATTGTAAACAAAGTATTCCAAATGAATCAGCACTCATTAAAAGCTATTTTGAAGTCTGTTACCGTGCAATCATTAAAGAAATCCGAAGTAATTTGAATGCCTTATATGGGTTTGTGGTAGATGAAACTACTTACTCGTGTGGACACCACGTGACAAATTTTCTAGTGGGTAAATTGATTGAAGACGAGCCTGGAATACCCTTTCTGATTGCTTCTAGGTTCTTAGAGAAAACTAACAATTCCGCCATTGCTCGCTTTGTGAACGATGCTTTATGAATATTATGGACAGAAGGAGTCGGCGAACATAATTTTCGGGTATTACTTTCAGATGCTGCAGTCTACATGCTACGAACTGCTTCATCTATGAGATTACTTTATCTCCATTTAATCCACGTTACATGTATTGTTCATGGGCTTCAAAGGGTAGCGGAAGTCATTCGGGAACGGTATCCTTAATAAATGCCTTAATTTCTACTATTAAGAAGGTCTGTGTAAAAGCCCCTCTCCGAGTAAATGTTCATAGCAAAAAAAACTCCCCGAACATATTCTGCCCCCGGAACCAAATCTTACCCGCTGGTTAAGCGCTGTTCTCTTTTATCCTGACAATTTTAGTGCAATTAAAGAAGCTGTATGCAGTCTAAATCCAAATTATTCTTTAGAAATTAAACATACATAAAACACTTTAAAAAATGCAACAGTGCAGTGTGACCTGACTATAATGAAAGCGCATATAAAAATTATAACACTTGCAATAAAAACCTAGAATCGTGTGTGTTGTCCCTTTGTGTGTCTTTATCAATATTTGAGGAAGTGATCAGTGGACTTGAGTGTGCCCTTCCAAAATATGAAGAAATACTGAGTATAAAATTCTCCAGTGCATTACAAGGTAATCCCGATTTTAATATTTTATGCTCTCTTAACAAGTATCGTTAAGGTAACAGTGTATAACGTTCAGAGGAAGTTCCTCCAGAAGTTGTTAGCGCTTATGAATATTGTCCAATCACATTTATGCATGTTGAGAGCTACTTCTCTGCATACAAACTCATATTTTCTGAAAAGTCATACATTTACTCCTTAAAATTTATAAGCAAATATGATCATATACTTTAAATCAAATTATAGTCCCCAGGATGACATAGTATATGGAAGACGATTCAACTTGAGTAGATCTATAAAAACATTTACCTATATGTGTAGCCTATATTAGCATGTTTTAGTGCATATTTTAAAACTTTTACACCATAAATGCATGCATATTTTAGATGTTTTTAGTGTATGTAAATCCTATGTCTAGTTATAAGGAATTTTTGTTTCTTCGGAGCCAATGACTTTTAATAAACTCGAAATCCGGGGATAAAGTATTTTTTTTATTCTTGCGTCATGCGCGAGGTAATTAATGCCTTTACTTAAAATTGTAAGAACATATTATCATAGAAGTGACTTGAGAACTATCTGTGAAAGTTTGCATGCATTCAGAAGATGATACGATATTACTCAATGCATTTCAAGTAAACCAACAAAATATGGCCTCATAACGTTTTCTCCTTGTGATAAGACATTTTATTGTAACAGCATTGATGCAAACTGTGGAAAACAATCCCGTGGATAATGTAAGGTCTCAAATGCACGAGCTGATATAGTGAAAATACTAGCTATACCAATATATAATTAAAAGGAAATTTGACTATTGATAATTATTTGAAAATCAAGTGTACCACTGGCCGAATATTTGTTGGAGTAAAATATTATATTTCAAGGTACTATGAAGAAGAATAAGCTTGAAATGCCTACTGACATTCAGCCAATTAAAAAGAAAAAAACAAAACATGCTAAACTTTTCTCTTTATTGGGAGGGCTACGGGCAGTAGCTCAGACAATTCCTTATTTTAATCATATTTGAGTTGTGGGTTTTGACTCACCTCATATTTCTTGATTTGTATGCATACAAATCAAGCAATATGAGATGAGTAAAAAACAAAATAAAATATAATTAACCATAATGTATACATATACAGTCTTATTAATAAAAATCTCCTATATACAGGCTTTCATTAATTGTTTTATTATACAATACATAAGCCTTATATTGATCATGTATAATTTCCTTACTAATAAACGTTGTACAGGAGCTATATAACAATACAATTCTTATACCCAATGCGTCACATATTCGTCATCATTATGATGTCAGAACATATTACGCGCCATTTTGAACGGAAAGAAAACAACATCAACTTGTGATTAACAGTGTAAGAAATGAGTATGGATAAGAATTAATACAGATTCCCAAATTAGGGAGGTATGGAAAAAACAAGTGTGTTTTAATTTATTATATTTTTTTATGCTATGCCAAATATATCGTAGAACATGTTACACATATAATGTGCTGCCATCTAACGACAAGAACTTCAAACAATTCTTGGAATATAATAAAAGTTTTTCCCATTACTTATGAATTATATAGTATTTTAAGGATCATTACAAAAACGTTCAAAATAATAGGAAATGTTAGCGACAACAGAATAACCCTTTAAGAAAAAAAATCATCTGCGGTTTTATCAGGAATCGAACCTGGTACCTCACGAATTGTAGTCGGAAGCCCTACCCACTATTCTATCATGCTAATGAACGGTTTGTTGCAATATTGCTACCTTCAAAATTAAAAACATGTTTATATCGGTATGTTTATTATATAGTAATGATGTACGAAAGTTTGGTTAAAATCATATTATGAAGAATTTAAACAATATTCAGGTTATATCTTCTTCACAGAAACTATTGTAGAACATATTCTTTTGTGAATCGATGTTGAATTTAAAAATATTATTAGGCCTAATCGAGAATGAGTGAAACAAAAGGCATTTTATGATACCTTTATTTTCCTACCCAGAGCTTTATTAATATTATTTATGTCCTGTGCATCCATCAAACAGTCGTTAACGTATTGCATTTTGCGTTAAATTTAAGGAAACGTTTATCCGTTTCATAAGAAAACAATCAGTTGATCTCTAAGTCCGACATTTTGTCTAGTTATACAATCCTTAAACAAGGCTGAAGGCATGTAGGCTATAACGATTCCTATGTAAAGTTGTACACCTCTTATACACTGAAAAGCTAATACAGTGTTTATTAGTAAGCATTTTCAACTTAGATCTGTATAAATCCTGTATAAAAGTTATATATATGGATTATTAGTAAGAGGGCTAATCTGTAAGTACAACTTCGCTCTGACATCAATAAGGATATGTAATAAGCAAAACTGTTATCTACATTCAAAGAATGAGGATGTCTAAATTTATATTTAAATATATTCCGAACGCTTTGGTGTCTGCAATAAAACGTGGAATTATATATTTTTTACATATAGGGCGTGCATCAGCGTACATTTGATCTCATGAGGATAAGTAAGCATGTTAACAATTGTGTCATAACATTTTACAAGTAATATAAACCATACTGATTCATTATACATCTCGTGCGAGTTGTAGAGCCACGGATAAAATATTAAGAAATTTGTATTATTTCAGAAACATATTTTTAATGTAATAAATATAAGATTATCTGTGATTATCGATTTTTTAAGAATATGTATGTTGGGCAATCAGAAGATTTTCTCAAGTCTAATACATTGGTTTCCTGCCGATTTTTACAATAGAACAATGCCCTAGTATAAAAAATATTTAATGAAATAGGACACCTAGAAAATTGTAAATATGTTAATTTAGGAACCAGTCTCCATTAAAAGTTATTTCATAGGAATAGAGGATATTAAATATGTTTGTTGTGACTCTCTCTGGAATAGACGTGTTTCCAGGATATATTGAAAAGGATGTTAAGATCAAAGAAAATAATTAGATAGTATATTTCCGTTCCAAAAGGGAGTAAACAAAAAGTCAGTGACGTGAAATAGGAGTGCACAAAACTCTGCAGAAATCAGTAAAACAATTCCAGAGATTCGAGATCAAAAAATTAGAGTTGTAGAAAGGGAGAAGATCTAGCGGCGGAATATAAAAACGAGACTTTTTAGAGCTTCAGTATTTCCGAAATATATAACTACCCTTTCTCCTACAACCATTTGTAAATACAATTCTAAAATAAATAGCTAACTAAGAACAAAATAAATGGCAGAGCTGCTTATCTGATGTATTAAGGTTTTAGTTTTTTATCGATATAATGTATTACCTAAAAACTCTAATATATCTCTGAAAGAAAACCATAAGGATAAATAACGTGTTTATACGCTGAAATCGCTTGTTTCTTTGTAAGGAAAATATTAACCATTTTCTCTCGGTATAGCAGGGCTGTATGAAACAGATATCACCCATATCACAAAGTAGACTTTTTTATAGATGTGTCCACCGTTTTGGTACCGGGTAACGTTGCCTCGGAGATCGCGGGCCCTAGTTTGACACCGCATGAGTTACTTCAAGATTTTTCCTCACTTCAAAGACAGATGTTGAGAAAGTCTAATTCTAAATGGTTTTCGACAACCATTTGGCCATTGTGACTACCGTATATAACTCTCCTCGATTTGTATGAGAGCATTAGTGAAAAGTACGTTATAACTTACTTAATTATTAGTATTTTGTCAGAGTTGCTCTGACACTGGGCTGATCACTCATCCGGAGAGTCCCTCCATGTCCTTCAGTTCAAAATCGTTTCCTAAAAGCTGGTGTCCCTGCAAGGCTTCCGAAACGTACCTACAAAGAGAGGGGATAACAGAGTAATAGTCTCAGGTATTCCCATTCGGAAGCTATTTTCATGTAATATATTCTAAGACAATTATATATATATATATATATATATTCTTTTTAAAAATTGCTTAACTGTTATGCTTAACACTAGATGGTGTTGGAACGACTTCCCGCTACCTATTGTGTGAATTGAGAATACCACATATATAAGAAAAATGTATGTTTGTGTTGGAATACTTGAGTTGCTCAGTTGGTTAGAGCGTTAAACGTACAGAGTTTAGAGACTCGGGTTCAAATCCCGACTTAAGCATTAATTTTTGTTTTCATGTCATATATATATATATATATATATATATATATCAAAGCAACATTGCAAAAACTTAATTATGTATCCATCCATAGTAATTCTGTCCGAGGGCAGGTCTTTCACTCTAATCATACCATTTTCATGCTATGCTTTGCAGCTTTACCAGGGAATTGTAGGTGTTGTAGCTTCCTGTTGTTTTCCACACCTTGGATGATTATTATAATGATAATGATGATGATGGCCGGATGATTTTTGGGTACTGCTGGGCTCTAAGCTTTTTTTTGCAAATTCCCCAGGTTGTATTTCGACATTCCTGGTGTTCTCCCCTGGCATGGCGTACTTGTAACCCACTTCTGAGGTTGGGACGCCTGGAAGGCGGTTTTACTTTGCCCTGATGATATGATGGGTGATGATGATGATGATGATGACAGTGGAGCACCAGGAGAGTCCCTAATCCTAAGATGAATATGGATGATGATGATTGCGGTGGCCACATGATTTCGAGGTCCGTTTGGTCCTTAAAGTTTTCCTGACATTTGTCTTACAGGTGAGGAAAATCCCCGACAAAAACCTCACCCAGAAAAACTGCCCCGACCGGGGATCTAACCCGGGCCCGCTGAGTGACGCGACAGCACGCTACCTCGAGATCACAGCTAATTATGTATATATGTAAATAATTGATTTGTAATTTGTAGCCAAATTAACAGCTTTGGTCATATTATTAAGTGCAGGAACTTTGAATCTGTTTGGAAGGCTTACTTACTTACTTACTCACTGGCACTATCGAACCCGCAGGTTCATGACCGCGCGGACATAAGCTCTCCATACATCCCTATCCTGAACTAACGCTTTCCAATCATTCCCTGTATTATCTACTTCCCTCAAATCATAGTCAATATTATTCTCCCACCTCATTCTTGGTCTACCAACTGGGCGTTTTCCCTCTGGCTTTCCTACAAGAAGATTCCATGTAAGTCTTTCATTCCCCATACGTGCAACATGTCCTGCCCATCGCAGTCTACGAGACTTAACAGTTCTTATTATATCTGGCTTCCTATAAAGACCATGAAGTTCATTGTTATGTAGTCTTATCCATTCACCTGTCTGTTCATCTCTCTTTGGTCCAAAAAATTTCATAACTACATTATTCTCAAATATTTGTAATCTCCTTTCCTCCCTTAAAGTAAGAGTCCATGTTTCGCACCCATATAATATAACTGGTAGAATAATAGTTTTATTTATTTTCAGTTTAACGTTTTTTGAAAGGAGTTGGGACATCAAGGGTCTCTGTAAAGCATAATAGCACGCATTTCCAGAATTGAGCCTATGTTTAATTTATTTGTGCATCCCATTCCTATTTGTGATTATTGTTCCTAAGTATTTGAATTCAGCCACTTCCTCAAAATTTCCCTCATTTTGTTATTAGTTTTCCATTTCCATTATATAATAAATTTCTACGTGTCACCATATATTTAGTTTTATTGATATTTACTTCTAGTCGTAATGTCTTAGTGTTACTCAAGTATTGTCCTTTAGTATCTCCTCGCTATCGGCCAACAATACTACATCATCAGCATAAACTAACAGCTTATTAATACCATTCAGTTGTAAGCCTTCCTCATACTCTAAAGATTTAATGGCATGCTCTAGTACAAAATGAAATAGTGGAGGAGATAGTGCATCTCCTTGCTTCAACCCATTCTGGGTTTCAAATGTGCCTACACAGTTTTCGGAAGGCTACAGTATGCATTTCTGTTGTAATCTTTCGTATATTGTATGTTGACTTACATGTTTTTAAATTTTAATGAATTTTCAAATAAAATATAGCTTCCTGGTGAAATATTTCAGTATTAAATTTCAACTCGATACTTTCCTTGTCGACTAAGGAAAAGGACGCATAAACTCTCCGGTATTGAAACTTGATTCCTCACGAATTCAAGTCTCTAACACCAACATCAGAAAGAATTAGTTCAGTTCTACCATTATCCCGTACGTCGCTATGACGTAGTTTGGGAAATATCTACTTTCTACTCAGACTAATTGGTTTATATTGCCGATAGGTTGAAACAAATAAATACCCATTATGTGCCTGGATTCGTGTGCTTTGTCTTGTGCTCTACATTTCTTTTTATCAGCTTCCTGGCAACATGGATGCCTTGACTATAAAATCTGTCTAAAATATTAGTGTTTTATTCTATGGTATATAAGGCGGAACTGTTAAAGCATTTCTAACCAATAACTTGATATATTCGCCCCGCAACCTTGTCTGAGACCTCCCAACATGCCAACTGTTTATTTAATACCTTGAGTTAGGAACATTCATTACAGAATATTTTTCCCGAAAATTAGCAAACTTTTTTTATAACGGTTTTTTCTTTTTTAAATTCAATACAATACGAGGATGTTCTTCTCTTTAAAAATAAAATTGGACTTTCGCAAAAGGTACAACTAGTTACACTTTATAATACCGATTGTATAAAAGAAACTATAAGAGAGTATTACCATAAATTATGGTTGTATTTGATAATAGAAACTCTGTATCATTGTATGATTAAGTCTAAATAGTAATTCATATAGACAAGAAGTGGGAGACATATGACAGTAATATAAGCGTTTATGATTACTAGTGACATATCTCTCAGTAAACAATCCGTTTATTATACCTTTAATGTTAATTCTTTCAGTTTTGCAGGCAGCCCCACCTCAGATAGATCTATGTTAAGTTCTATGAGGAATGTAAGTCCTAAAAAAGGAAGGGTAAAATAAAAAAGGAAGAGGAAAGGAAAAGGTATACTATCCTCTATTTCCTTAATATTTTTCTCGATTTGTGTAAAGTTCGAATGATTATATTTCAAACCAGCTAGGTACAACTCATTAGCACCTCATAATGAATCAAATTATGGTGTTCTATTTCATAATTATAACCGTCTTGCATCAAGTACTGAAAGGGCTCTTTTGATCCTCATTTGTGGGAAAAATATCTCTGATATTGAACGTTGGAATCGCCTTGCTACACAGGCAACTTCTCTCACTTCTTTGTGGGGCGTGTAATCGGATCAGGCGCTTGCAGGCGCTTGGCTTCACAGCGCACAAGGTCTAGCACTCAACAGTTTTACAAGATTACCAGACATGTCTTTTTACTCGTCATATCCTTTTCAACTACTCTTCTATTTCAGCGCCAATTCATGCATTGAATGAAAAGCTTCCTAATGTTTTATGTCACTCAAATTAATATTTTAGATGAAATCCTACTTTCTTTTAAGAACCTCTAATTACTAAAGGTATTTTCTAACATCATATTCTGCAAAAAGTCACAAATTTAAGTTATTAATAATTATAATAAGAAATTACATTTAATCACGGTTGGTCATGATTTATATTAAGTTACATAAATCTTTGATTAATTCGTAATTAAACGAATTTTAAAAATTAAATCACAGTTTGTTTTTATTTCATCAGCCCAATAATACACAAGCATCATATCAGTTTGCATTTAAAATTGAAACTGTAGTTAATGTTAAACAATGCAGAAAATACAGTTTTATTTCACCAACACCTAAATGGGTACTGTAAACTGATTACTTTACTTCAGTATTGCTGCATTGCAGTGCGAAAAGGTTAAAAAAAAATATGCCAGTCGGAAATATGTAACTGTGTACGTACACAGATGAACTGCTCAGATGAAGAGCTGCAACTGGTGTAAGGGCTAGATATACAGAGTATAAACTCGATATATAAGGTCTTGTAACCAGGTTTGAAAGCAGACAGAAATAAATGTTTCGGAGAAGATGAAAACTATCTAAAATTTGTGATCCAGAGAATGAGAATGAAGAAATGTCATGTAATGATGTCAAAATTCCATCAATCTCTGCAGGTAAATAAATGTACTTTTTGTTTATTTTATGAATTTCTTTAATAATACATTTTCATTATAAAAACAGCTTCCAGATATTTTTGTAATTAGTCGTGACAGTTTGTTTGATCTTTTATTCAGTTTGTTTTTATTTCAGATACAAAAATTATCAAATTGAGAAGTTGTCCAATATACCACTTAAAATAAAGTAACCAATGGGCAAATTTGTTACGAAAATATTTGAGGTGGAAAGAAAATTACTCCTTCCAAATTCATTTGATTTGCAACTAACTTACATTCATTGTAATCGAGGTTAAGGAATTCAAGAAACTGTACACTCCTCTGAGATCTTGATATAAACCTCTTCCTCACCGTGATACTGATGATGTTCACTGGACAACACTGAAATTTGCACCTGACAAAAATTATATGTTCCTAAGTACTTGTATGTCCCGAGTTCTAACTAAAATCCCACTCCCGTTATGACCTACGGTTTTGAAGTAATCGCCGATTTATCATTTTACTAGCGGCCTGTAAAGTAAGTAAAGTATTCCCACTACAGGCCTCAGGAGGTCCTTGGGGTAGTGGGAGGTTAAAGGCTCCCACTTTTTTTGGACAATCGGCACTTGATGTCAGTTGGGGTGTCAGCCCTGCGTGACGGCGGCATTTACCCCCAGAACAAGCGTCTGGTACTCATTTCAGTTAGAGGCTGAGTCGATTCCAGGGCCATAGTGCCGCCAGAAGATTTGGCTCAATTTGAAAATCCTGACCCCGCCGGGACTTCAGCCCTTGACCTTCCGGCTTATAGCGCAGTGCCTTAACCACTACGCTACGGCGTGTACACATTCGCTATATCAATGATTTGGAGATAACCTAGAGATCATGTTACTGACTCTTACTTTTGACTGATAAACATTAGGGGATTCTCTTCAAAATCAGAGAATGTGTACCCGAGTATTCCCTCGGCTATGACACCAGAACCTCATGACAATTCCCTACCACTTCCTAAGCCAACTGAATTTGTAGCGTTAGTATTTCCTTGAGTTAAAATTAATTTGGTTATTATTTTGGACCACGCAATGAGCTGTTGGTAACAAAAGGATTGGCAGACACATATACTTAGCGAAGCAAAACTAATGTTTATTAGAAAAGTGTAAATTTGATTGACGTGTTGAATATGGTTAGATCTGCAGAACAATAAATTTTGTTAAAAGGAATACATGAGCCAATTTTAAAACTTCCTTGGGAAATGAATGTAAAATGCCAAGAAATGTTATTGTAAACAAAGTGTGGCCAGTAGCGCCCTTACGAAAACAGAGTGGGCCAGGTTATCATATTACATTATGTATTCAGAGGAGCCTGTTGCTCCCATATTACTACCTAAAAGTGTGAATCAATCTATCGTACGTAAATATACTAGGGAGGTCTAGATTTGCTCAAGTAGTCTACAAGCTATTAGCAATTTGTTGTGAATGTTGTGTTGTTCATAAGAGGTTAACAAAATAAACCATTTTTAATTAATTACACAACTCATTGTTACTGATCATTGAATTCCTTATCCTTCACACCGGTGGAACCCAGAAATAAGCTTAATCTAAAAAACATGCCCTGAGGAGATCCTAGTGCCTACACTAAAGCACGCTACAAATGGCGAAATCAACGGTGGAACCCGAACAATATATTAATAGCCGGGTGATAGACAAAAATAAATCAGTAACAGAGGGATCGAGAAAACCAGGTGACAGTGACCAACACGACGCCGGATACAGTGTGGGTGATAGGTGAAGGAACGAGAATTAGCTGCAGACACTGAGCTGCGGGGAACCAGACGCAGATCTAATCAACTGAAGGCAGCGACATCAGTGGACGCGTATGTCAAAAAAGAAAAAAATCATGTAATTAAATAGATAAAAACATTTTTTGGAGTGATGAATTATAAAATATAGCCTAATGTGTTCAAAATCTAGAAATGAAACAAATGTTGTAAGAAAATATATGTATAATTGGACATTCCATAAAAGTAAATGATAATCAGAAATCATAAGAAGTTGATTAGCCAAAAGTCAAAAGTTAGCAATATGGAAAATATTAATTTGAATAATGAGTTCGCGAGAGGACAGGACATTATGGAATCTCTAGTTACAACTGATGTAAGTGTAAATGAGGTACGTTTTGGAAGCTCTATTTCGGCAATCCAAGAAAGTAATAAAAATGTCCCGAGTAATATTAATGAAACTCGATAATCGCCAATGCAAAATAGCTCCCAGATAAATTTTGAATATTTGATACAAGCTATAGAAACGGCAAATAATTCGATGAAAGATGAATTAATATAACAATCGATTGAGTCATTAAGGACCGAAATGGACCAAAACAATAAGATAATGAGGGAGAAATTGAACGTAGTTGTATACAACATGACCGAGAAATTAGTCACGGTTGATAATGTAGTTCAGAACCTCAATACCACAGTTAGTAATTTAAAAGACGAAAATGAAACTGTCCAAGTTGTACTGGCTAATGAGTCTAGGGAACGAACGGAACAAATTGAAAATATGCGGGAAGAATTGACAAGCAAAATAAAGTATCAAGAAAATAAAATAAATTCATTAGAAAACAACCAAAAAGAATAAGAAATAACGGTAACCAATCACATTGAAGAGATAAAAGAACCGTGGAGGGAAATAATGAACTGGTAAATAGAAAATTATCGAGTGTCCGAGACCTAATAAGAATACTTTTTAATGGTAGAGGTACATGGTCTAGACAAAAAATTAAATACGATTGCAGATAATTTTAACAAATACTCACGCGAGGCAACAATTGAGCCGAATAACTTGGAATTTTCGTGCTCGGAAAATCCAGAGGTTAGGAACGAACCAGCCGACTTAACCCCTGAGAATATAAGAATGTTACGTCCGGCAGTTCAATCCACTAGTGATGTAGCAGAAAGAAGTGTAGGCTTATGTACAAGTCACACAATGCCCCAGTTCCAATCATATCTGTTGGATATACCATTACCCAAATATGACCCCAATGACAATGATAACCCTATACAAATTTTAGAAGAATTGGATAATTATTTGAAATTTAAAATGATCCCGACTCTCCATTATATGTATGTAATCCGTAAGTGCGTAGTAAATCATGCGCTTAGTTGTGTAGAAGTGACCCTTACGAGTGACACAGATCATGAAACCTTTAAACGTGCGTTCTGTAACACATTTCTTAATGCAGAACGGCAGATGAGAATTCGTTATGAATTGCGCAATGGTATATTCACAGGAGATAACGGCGTTACATTCTCTGAGTATTTCCTGACGCCAGAGAAAAAGGCAAAACTATTATCGCCCGGCAGAGGCTGAGTTAATACAGATGACGATAAATCATTACCCAGTATCAATAAAACCAAGCCTAATAGTTTCAAGAATAAGTGACATAAATCATATGCTAGAGTTACTTTAAACTTTAGAACCTATATATGTAAAGACGGGAGTAAATTATAAAGAAACGGAAGGAAATGGTACCGATGGGAAGAGGTTTAGTGCAGATAGACCCCCTAGTAAGAACTTAAAAGTCGACGGAGAGGCAGGTAGCTACGTCAAGGATAATTACAATTCCAGGGAAAATAGGTACGATTCTAGGAACAAGTATCATAAAAGAATTGAAAAGAGGAACTATAACCAGAGTAGACAAAATGAATACAGACGACCCAATAAAATGCAAATAGGCAAATAAATGTGTAGTATAGGCGGGGGTGCTAAAGTACAGCATAGGCCCTTAGTAAATGGTAGAATTGTAGAAAATAAGTATATGCCTTAACACGACACAGAGTTTAAAAATGATCGGAGAAGTGACCACAATTACGACAATTATGCAAGCATAAATAATCGTAATTCTCATTATAATTCTCAAGGAACTGGGAACATATCGAATACAAATCATTCTAATGACACACGCGGCCAAAACTCGAATTCAGGATCAATTATAGAAAGGTCCGGGAATAGTAATCGAGAAAAATGGCTCGCACACATTCAAAATAGGTCATATGAATGATTTAAAAAACCCTGGGCGTATTTCACCTTCAGACATTACGTCCTTATAAAGAATAGGATAAAAGTGCTCGGTTGGATACGAACACGCAAGGAATGGCATGGTGTAAATGTAACAGCAAGATGTATTTTTTCAAGTGTCCAATAATACAGCAATAGAATAAAGTGTAGAAGGAAGTGTTGGAATAAACGGTAATACATGTGTCAAAAAAAAGTAAAGCGTAAAAAAAAATAAGTGGAGAAGAGCATTATTTTAATAATAATATAAGTGTAAGGGTTTATATTTTGTGTTTATGTGTTAAGACTTAGAAAATGGTTATAAAAAATATTTTTAAGTGTATTAAAAGTTGTATGTACCATGTTTTCAAAGAATGATCAGAAAGTGGACGTTGAATCAAAAGAAAAAAACGTATTCTCAATTTTATGTCTTTGGATTCAAGAGACATTATATGGCATTAGTAATTCTAGAATTAAAATTTATTTGGGACCATACAATAAGCTGTTTTTATACAGTGGTTAACGATAACTCAAGAGTTGGCAGGTATTTGTACCTAGCGAAGCGAAGCTAATGTTTATTATAAAAGTGTACATTTGATTGACTTTTTGAATATGGTCAGATTTGCAAAACAATAAATTTTGTTAAAAGGAATACTTGAGCCAATTTTAAAACTTCCTTGGGAAATGAATATAAAAGGCCAAGAAACTTTATTGTTAACAGAGTGTGGCCAGTAGCTCCCATACAAGTATATACAGAGAGGAGCCAGTAGCTGACTTATTGAAAACACAGTGGGCCAGTTTATCATATTACGAAAATTCAGAGGAGCCTGTTGCTCCCATATTATTACCTAAAAGTGTGAATTAATCTACCGTAAGTAAAATATACTAGTGAAGTCTAGATTTATTCAAGTAGTCTACCGGATAATATTAATTTGTTGTGTACTGTGTTGTTCATAAGAGGTTAACAAAATAAACCCTTTTAATTAATTACACAACTCATTGTTAATAGTTATCGAATTCATTGTCCTTCACACCAATAGAACCCAGAAATAAGTTTAATCTAAAATACGCCCTGAAGAGACCCTCGTGCCTACACTTAAAGCCTGCTGCAAAATGTAGCCACTTTGGAAGAACTTGTGAACGCGCATGCCCAGAATCTTAAAGAAAACTTGCTTTTCACTAATTTGGCTACATGTACAAATTAGTCCACACTATGCCAGTTAATATTTATCATATTAGTTCCACATGTGATCTATGAACAATTACAGATTGAATTGGGATTTGAACACGGAAGATCTAACTTTATACGTCAGTGAGATACCGTATTTGGAGTAAAATATCTAAGTAAATAAATAAATAAATTTATATGTATATATATATCATTTATAATGTTGTGCTAAAGAGGAGGTCTTTCACTGCAAACTCAGCATTATATATATAAATATAGGGACAGAGACAGAGAGAGAAAGAGGAGATAGATAGAGAGAGAGCATTGATAGGGAAACAGAGAAAGATAGAGAGAGATGGTCAGCGAGATGAAATATAATTTCAATGTATATATATAGTGTATTCTTATTTTGGCTTCTTTAATTGTGGAACAGTTATAAGCATAAACGTTTGTATCTGATCGTGCGATATAAGATTCTATAAATTATTTATATTCTATAAAATAATGCCTATAATCTCCATAAAAGTACAATAATTCATATTAAGAAATCGTTGTAAATTCACTCTGAGTATATATTTGAGAGACGTAAAATATAAAAGCAACATAATACTGTACAAGTTTAATATATAAACAATAATTGTAATAGTCCGTTAGCGATATTTCGAAAATGAATACACTCTTTTGTATTCCCATTTCAAAACCGGCGAAATAGTATAATTGTTTTAAAGGTGAATTGTTTGCTGCCTGACAGAGCGGATGTGTACATTTTCCAAATACCCAAATACTGTAGTAGTAAGCTAGCATTAAGATCTCGAATAGCCAGATCGAGTTTATATCCGGCAGTGTAGAATTGATCTGTGCCTCAGTTGAACAAATGTTTCAGCTTGACAGACTTTATAACAGGTTAAGTAATGCCATCGTGATATGTATTGTTCAGTATTACAAAATAGTGGCAACATGTTTTGATCTGCAGACTTCTCTCAACTGCCAATGTTTTCAGTGGCTCACGTAAGTAGCAAGCCTGTAGAAAATGTTTTAGCCCTTTGGAAGCACCAGAATAAACTACTTTAAATATTGTTTTAAATTGTGAACAAACAAACACATAATGGGCCGCATACGATGTCTGAAAGTAATTGTCGATTTTAGAAGAGTCGGTTCTCGAGTGAGAATCTGAGAATTCAATCGGCTATCAACCGTGAAGTAAGCAGCATGGGTTGAGTATTTTTTTTTTCGAGTAGCTACACATAATCGAAACATTTTGCCAGTTAATACTAATCGTCGAGACGTCTGTAATAGTGTAGAGAGCCCTGTCAGTGGAGATTGAACCATTGGAAAAACGTTAAAAATATCTACAACTCGTATTTTGCCAACAGTAAATTTTGGAGCAGAAGGAATTAAACATTGTGGGACTGATTTTTATGGTATGTCTTGAAGTGAAACTAAATTAAAATTTAAACGCTAAATAGTTTGACGACTTTGTGTACTATCTACCATAGTGAACCAGATTTCAATTTGTACCATCGCATGATAATGCTTCTTACCATCAAACATTTACTAGGTGTTTTGGAAACAAACATGTTTACTTTATTTACAGGCTGGTCCTCCGCTCCGACCTCGAATTAATTGAACCGTAGTAAGAACTTCGTTTTACACCCCAACGGCCCACGTTCATAATCGTCTTCGTTTTCTGCTCTCCAGATAACATGTTTCTCTACAAACAATGAGTTATCTCAAGTTAAGATTGTCTTAAAGGAACAGGGTGTGTGTCAAAGATACATATGAATTGTTGATGAGTACATCTATACATTTGATAAATTGGTAATATTGAATTTACTAAATGTCCGTGTCCTCAGCTGTTTTCCACTTCCACTCGCATAAAATAATATGCTGAACATTATATTTTGATCAACGTGTAACATTTTCGTTAAAATCTTTCCCATTTGTTTACCAAACAAATGTATTAATGTGTTTCTGCTGACACACGTTCTAGCTTTATAACCTGCTCGTATCCTAATCCCAAATTTATTAAATCTTACTATATTAGATCAGTTTTAAACTATTAAAATACTCTCTCTAAATCTCCTAGCATTATATATTTTCATCCCTTACTAATCCGAATACAGTAAACCTTGTTTAATCCAGAACGTGAATAATGCGGATATCTCTCCAATGTAAATAAATGTATTGGTCTCGGTGAAATAATAGTACTTTAACATGTATATATTTTGGATAAAACGGAATCTGTTCAACTCGGAAACGGAAGGATATATTTCTACACAGTTCATGAACAAATTATAAAGCGGAAAGGTGTACACATTTATTAACTATTTATTAACCATCAGCAGTTTTTTTACTGAAGGCAGGTGTCAAGACGGCTTTTACAAATAGTGATTCAAACCAAATGGACAAATATATATGAAAACAAATATAATTGCCACTGACCCTAAAGTTCATTGTTAAAAACTGTTGTGTTACTTCATATGCCGATATGTACTTTGATAAATTCTTCCATATTCACGATCGTTATATTATTATTTCAACATGTTCGTTGCACTAATTTTGATTGAATAATACGTGTCTCCTGTGCTTTGTTCCCAGTTTAAAATGTCGAGTAAAAGGAAAAAAAAATATTTAGTACCGAACAGAAAAAAAATGGTTGCCGCTTAAAGTAAAAATAAAAATGTCTGACCGTTTACACGCGTTGGCGAGTCGTTTGCGTCTATATCACGCTATTTCAATATAAATGAATCACAAAATCCGAAGACAAAATAAGGAATTATATAGCAGAATTCACAGCAGAATATCTATCTTAATTGAAAGACCTTTTAAAATGGGTGAAACACGAAACAATTACTAAGTTCTTTAAGTCTTTGCCTAAACATGACAGTAGTAATTAATATATTTTTTTCAAAATCTCTCATTAAGCGAAAAAGTGAAAGTGCTTGAAGATAAATCTCCAAACATTTCCTGACCGATCCTCCAAAGTCAACCTCTAGCTCTTGTTAAATCCTTAAGGCATTAAAGATATCAAGGACTCTTCAGGTTGGCTGGACAGTTTTAAAAGACGACACAATGTAGTGTGGAATGAAAGAATGTGGACGAAACCCGAAACTGCATACTTGAATTTAACGCGCCTAAGAGACATTTTTAATGCTGACGAAATGGGACCGTTTTTCCGCACGTTGCAGTCGAAGTAGCACATACATACTCAACTTCACTTTTCAACACCAGCGGAATCACAATTAATCCAAGGTACATAAAAAGGCATATATGGTACTCTATATTCTAATATTATTGAAATGTTTTAGTTATTTTTATAATGCGAAATTTTGTCCAATGTGGAAAAAAAATGGTCTCATTTGCTTCCGCTTTGAGCAAGGTTTACTGTATTTGCATGTACCTTCAAAAAAGTTTATATTTTCTATAACCTTAATTATGCCTCATCTTTCACTAAAATTATTTTGTTGTATGATATTTTTCATTACGTAATTAGAATATATTTGATATAGCGACCTAGTTTCAGATATATAGAACAAAGGTAGTAAGTAATGCATGTTTTATAATAAAAACGTTGGTGTAGAAGCGGAATTGAGAGAAGAGAAGAGACGGCGGAATTAGTTATTTTAGTTGTGTTGTACAAGGAATATGTTGGCCAGGGTGGAGCTGTACAACACGGTAACCTAGCAACCAGATGGATGCGGGAGTTGCATCATAACGAGATGTGCCACCATCAGATGCTTCCACCTCGCCCTCCCTTTCACAAAACGTTTAACTGCAACTGCAACAGTTCTGCATATCCAGTAACACCAGACTTTGCTCTCACTCAACTCTTCAATCTATCATTCATTGTGATATTAGCCTTTAAATATGTAATATTGGATACGCGCAGTTGTTAGAACAATGTGAAGATAACTGAAGCCGAGACACAAACATCATATCTTTAATGTGTAGATAAAAGTCCTTGACATTTAACAGGAGCAATTGTAGCTTTAATTATCCAGCCATAGTAAATCTGCCCGAGGGCAGGTCTTTCACTGCAATCATAGCATTTTCATGCAATGCTTTGCAGCTTTACTAGGAAATTATAGGTGTGGTAGCTTCCCGTTGCTTTGCACACCGATCAAGGATGGTGATCATAATAATGAGGATGATGATGATGGCCGGATGATTTTCGGGGACCGTTGGGTCCTAAGCTATCTGACGTTTGTCTTACAAAAGAGGAAAAATCCCGAGAAAAACCTCACCCAGGAAGCTTATTCCGACCGGGGATCGAAACCGGGCCCACTGAGTGACAAGGCAGCACACTACCCCGAGGCCACAGCTGTGACGCTTTAATTATAATAAAAGTAATTCCGGAAGGGGCACGCCGTAGCGTAGTGATTAAGGTACTGCGCTACAAGCCAGAATGTCTCGGGTTCAAGTCCCGGAAGGGTCAGGATTTTTAAACTGACCCAAAATTTCTGGCGGCGCTATGGCACTGGGGTCGACTTAGCCTCTAACGGAAATGAGTACCAGACGCTTGTTCTGGGGTAAAGGCGGCCGTCACGCAGGGCTGACAACCCGGCTGACATCAAGTGCCGATTTACTAGAAAAAAGGGGGGGCCTTAATCTTCTACTACCCCAAGGGCCTTTTGAGGCCTGTCGTGGGATCACAAACAAAGTAATTCGGGAACCTGGAATAGTATGTAGGCCCTACAATTCTAACATTAAAAACATTCTTAGAATATCCCAGTTGAAACTTTGACTTGCTTAATATGAAATCATTTTAACATTCACCGCTGTAATTTGGTCATGACATCGTTTAATCGGATATGGAGTAACAGATTAAATGTTCTGCCTGGACTAATTTCCCGGATAAGATGTTCCGTACGATTTTCTAAACTACAAGACAAATTTCTGAAAAATATTATTCCCATACTATATGCCTACATAAACCTTACCTATTTTTTGGTATGAACATACGAGTAAACGTATGTATTTTCCTAAATTCTATGTTGTTTCGAACGTGGTCCCTGAAAAAGTAAATGCGCGGGCAGAAAAGTATATATATATATATATATAATATATCCACCGATGTGGTCTCGAGGTAGTGTGCTGCCTTGTCACGCAGCGTGCCCGGGCTCGATTCCCGGTCGGGACAGGCTACTGGGTGAGGTTTTTTCGGGATTTTTTTCTCACCTCTAAGACAAATGTCATGACGGTTTGGACCGAACGGTCCCCGAAAATCATCCGGCCATCATCATCATCCTTACCATTATCATCACTGTCCTTCACCATTTTGGAAATCAACGGGAAGCTACCACACCTGTAATTCCATAGTAAAGCTGCAAAATGCTACGATTGCAGTGAAAGACGTGCCCTCGGACAGAATTGCTATGGATATATATAGGGTAGCGGATGAGAACCCTCTATGAGGCAGTCTCATCAAAGGATCTGGCGTCCCTTCCCTCGCGAGCTTCAGGTCACACTGGCCCGGTGTGTAGTACCTGATCGAAGGGTCCCTTGCACAGGGTAACGTGTGAAGACCTCAAAGGACAGAAATAAATGTGCGGAGGAGGCACCCATTTTCAAAGGGAAAAATATGGAGACCCATTCCCGGGGTAACAAGGGAGAAGTCCTCAACGGTCCTTAGGAGCGGAAGAGGTAGCCCTCCTTTTGGGGTTCATACAACTGGGGGCTATGATGTCTAGCCTTAAGATGGCAATCCCATCCTACATCTCACTCTGCGGAACGCCAGTAACGTACCCATAGGGAATACTTTATTACTAAAAGTTTTATAGACAATGGAAACAGGACTGTCCCAACGTTGACAACCTTGTCTAGAAACAGGAACAAAGATTTAGGCGGAAATGACATAATGATAATAAGAGTTTGGAATCCCAGAGGTATCACAAATAAAGAATGAGATCTAGAAAATGAACTAGACAAAACGAATGTAGATGTTACTGCAATTCCAGAAACTAAAAAGAAAATAAAAGGATAAGTCGAATTAGAGAAATATATAATGATTTATGATGGGGTATCACGAGAGAAAAGAGCAGCAGTTGGAATTGCAATATTAATAAGATGAAAATGGAAGAATAGAATTCACAGTTATGAGAATTTCAATGAAAGAATAATAAAAATAAGGTTAAAACGGTGAGAAATTATGTAACGATAATAGGTGTTTATAATCCAGGGGAAGGTAAATTAGAAGAATGTACAGACTTTTATGAACATCTACAGAAACAAATTAATAAAGTTAATCCAAATTTCTATTTAATAATAGATGTATATTATAATACCAAATAGGCAATAAACCTATTAAAAATAGAATGGGTACACATGGAAAACAGCCCAAAATAAAAATGGAAGACTTCTAATACATTTTACAAATCATAAAAATTTAAGAATTACAAACACCTTTTTCCCACATCGAGATATATATAAATACACTTGGTCGGCAAGAGGAAAAAGAAGCATAATAGACTACACTATAGTCAATGAAAAATATTATAAGTTAGTGCTTGATGCAAGAGTATTTAGAGGATGTGATATTGGTTCTGACCATTACCTTCTAATTACTAAATTAGCAATACTAGCAAAGTGCAAGCTTAAATGATCCTGAGAGCTATGCCGGCGGTAGCATTGCTGCCGATAGGGTTACCCATGCCGGACTGGTCGAAGGTGATAAGCCAGACGAAATAAGTACCTTGGTCGAAAGAGTGACGATCTTTCACAGTAAAAATACAAACGTCAAGAAATGCGGACATGGGTTCTACTGGGGTAAAATTTTCCGGAGGTCAAATAGTCCCCCATTCGGTTCTCCGGGCGGGGACTACTTCAGGGAACCCATGCCAAAGGCTCAAACACAGGGACATGTTCCTAGGAACATGGAATGTTAGGACTTTGTACAATAGCGTGGCACTAGAGATATTAACGCGGGAATTGGATAAATCGCCCTTGGATATAGTCGCTTTACAGGAAGTTAGGTGGCCAGGAGAAGGTAGTCAGGAATCAGGAAGCTTTGCATTATACTATGGGGTGCAGAAAGACCTGTATTTGGAATAGGTTTTTAGGTTTTTTAGTCAGAAGGAGGATCCTATCCGCTATCCGAGATATTAAGTTTGTTAGTGATAGGATATCATACATAATTCTAAAGGGTAAACGACATGATTTTATAATTGTAAATGTACATGCCCCCACAGAAGATAAAGATGACAAGATCAAGGATGAGTTCTATGAAGAGAATTAGAATGCTTATTTGATAGCCTTTCACGATATCATATGAAAATTGCCTTAGGAGATTTTAATGCAAAAGTGGGGCGGGAAGATATGTTCAAACCAACAATAGGCAAATTCAGTCTTCATGAAGATAATAACGACAACGGGGATAGATTAGTCGCATTTGCCACATCAAAGAATCTCATTGTTAAGAGCACAACATTTCAGCATAAGGATATTCATAAATACACCTGGACGTTCCCAGATGGAGAAACTCGGAACCAGATAGATCATGTATTAGTGGATAAACGCTGGCACAGTAGCATCATCGATATTAGATCACTTAGAGGGACAGACTGCAATTCAGATCATCATCTGGTCAAGGTGAAAATCAGACAACGGCTCTCGCTTATGAGAGGAACAAACGCTAAAGATGATTCTGTAAAATATGAATTAAAAAACTTGAAAAATGATGAAATGCGGCAAGAATACCAAATCAAAATTGCTAATAGATTTGAAGTACTGGAATCTTCAGATGACAATGTGGCAAACGAAGAAGAAACTGATATAAATAAAGAATGGGAGGCTATAAGAGATACTATTAAATTGTCAGCATCAGAAAGCATTGGTTGTTTAAAAAAGAGGCAAAACAAGAAATTGTTTGATGAGGAACGTGCCGACATTGTAAAGAAAAGAAAGCTAGCAAAAATGAAATGGTTACACGAGCCAAATGAGGTAAATTTAGAGCTATTGGGTAGTGTTAGACGGGAAACCACCAAGTTACTAAAGAGTAAGAAGAGGGAATATTTGAGAGAGAAGATTAATGATCTCGAAATGAATGCAAAAAATAGGAACATTAGAGAATTATATCAGGGAATTAGTATAGAGAAGAAAGGGTTTCAGGCTAGAAGAAACATAATTCGGAATGAAAATGGGGATATGATTGCAGATTCCAAGAGTATATTAAATAGGTGGAAAAGTTATTTTAATCAGCTATTAAATGTACATACAGAACACGACATGTCCGTGCGGCCATGAACCTACGGGTTCGATAATGCCAGTGAGTAAGTAAGTAAGCAAAGTGCAAAAGAAGTAAAATTAATATGGCAAACAAAAACAAATGAAGAAACTTTTAAAGTGTACCTACTTCAAGATGAATCGATTAGAAATGTATATCGACAACCACTAGACCTCTATATAAAACAAAATTCTATAAGTAGAAATATTAATACAGAATGGGAAGAATTAAAAGATAGTATAATACAGGCTGCTATTTAGAATCACTTGGAACTAGACATAAAGGATATAATAATAAAAGATTAAACATTTGGAACGATGAAATAGCAAAACTGGTTAACGAAAAAAAGATGCTTACTTGAGATACTTGAATATGAGAACAGATGAAAACCTGACTGAATAAAAAAATGACCTTACTCGAAGAGAAATTAGAAAAATTAAAACGAGTTCATGGGAAAAATATATTAGTGACCTGGAACATGATTTACATGGACGACAAGATAAAGCTTACAAGATTCTAAAACACATTAATAATCAGGAAAAAAATATCAACTCAAATTGAACATAATTTCTGAGGATAAATGGATATCTTATTCCAAACGTCTATGGACAGAACCATCAGATGATGAGGAAATAAACTTATCATTAATTGACGAAAATATGGATCCAATTTCTTTCGAAGAATTAATAACTGTCAACAATCATTGTAAAAACAAAAACACTCCTGGCATTGATAACATTAACCATGAACTAATACAATATGGCTCTATTCAACTAAAACAACGTATCTTAGATTTATTGAATATATGCTGGAAGACTGGTCTTATCCCAGAAGAATGGAAGACGGCGAAAATATATCCTATTTACAAAAAATGGACATCGTCATGATTGTGAAAATTACAGAGGCATAAATATCTTGGGTACCTGTTATAAAATGTATGCAACTATATTGAAAAATTGTTTAAATGTAATTACGGAAAGTATTATTCTAGGCTAGGAGAAGGGAGTCAGGAATCAGGAAGCTTTGCATTATACTACGGGTGTGCAGAAAGACCTGCATTTGGAACGGGTTTTTTAGTCAGAATGAGGATCCTATCCGCTATCCGAGATTTTAAGTTCGTTAGTGATAGAATATCATACATAATTCTTAAGGGTAAACGACATGATTTTATAATTGTAAATGTACATGCCCCCACAGAAGATAAAGATAACAAGATCAAGGATGAGTTCTATGAAGAATTAGAATGCTTATTTGATAGCCTTTCACGATATCATATGGCAATTGTCTTGGGAGATTTTAATGCAAAAGTGGGGCGGGAAGATATATTCAAACCAACAATAGGCAAATTCAGTCTTCATGAAGGTAGTAACGACAACGGGGTTAGATTAGTCACATTTGCCACATCGAAGAATCTCATTGTTAAGAGCACAACATTTCAGCATAAGCATATTCATAAATACACCTGGACGTCCCCAGATGGAGAAACTCGGAACCAGATAGATCATGTATTAGTGGATAAACGCTGGCACAGTAGCATCATCGATGTTAGATCAGTTAGAGGGACAGACTGCAATTCGGATCATCATCTGGTCAGAGTGACAATCAGACAACGGCCATCGCTTATGAGAGGAACAATTGCTAAAGATGATTCTGTAAAATTTGAATTAAAAAACTTGAAAAATGATGAAATGCGGCACGAATACCAAATCAAAATTGCTAATAGATTTGAAGTACTGGAATCTTCAGATGACAATGTGGCAAACGAAGAAGAAACTGATATAAATAAAGAATGGGAGGCTATAAGAGATACTATTAAATTGTCAGCATCAGAAAGCATTGGTTGTTTAAAAAAGAGGTAAAACAAGAAATGGTTTTGATAAGGAATGTGCCGACATTGTGAAGAAAAGAAAGCTAGCAAAATTGAAATGGTTACACGAGCCAAATGAGGTAAATTTAGAGCAATTGGGTAGTATTAGACGGGAAACCACCAAGTTACTAAAGGGTAAAAAGACGGAATATTTGAGAGAGAAGATTAATGATCTTGAAATGAATGCAGAAAATAGGAACATTAGAGAATTATATCAGGGAATTACAATAGAGAAGAAAGGGTTTCAGGCTAGAACAAACATAATTCGGAATGAAAATGGGGATATGACTGCAGATTCCTGGAGTATATTAAATAGATGGAAAAACTACTTTAATCAGCTATTAAATGTACATACAGAACAGGACATTGAGGAGGATAATTTACAGACAGCAGAAATGCTAGTCGAAGAACCAAGTGCATTAGAGGTTGAAATGGCGATAGAAAGATTTAACCCCTTAACTGGGGACCTAGCTAGTGCAGTTCTACAGCTCTGTGGGGAGCCTTTTCTTCCTTTAATTTAAAATATTATAAAAAATACAGGGAGTAAACATTTGTAACATATCCATCAAATATTATACAAAACAACCATTCTCTTTCATATGGTCATATTTTTTAATCGAAATTTCATATTTTTATTTTTTTCAACTTTAGTACAAAAACGGCACAAGTGTCTTCTCGTGTTCAATTTAAAGTAATTTGGAAAACATTATTTATATTACATGTAATGAATATTAAAAAGTATGCAAATCTCTTAAATGCAATAAATGTTAACTCTGGCCTTACGTGGTGTCTGTCATCAGTGGCGTTGTTTCAAGTCTTACATCGATATAAACTAAGCATTTAGGATATATGTATAAATAAATAAATAAATTTATATTGGCAATTTACTCCGAAGTTTATAATGTAAATATACAATCTCTTTTAACACTGTGTAAATATTACAATTTTACGACACATATGACCAGTGGCGTTACTAAATACTGTCAGTTTTGAGTTATTACAAATAATCACATTTTTTTTATTTTTAGATCTTTAATATACCGTAAAAATATATATCCGTACAATTAGTAGTTTTTATTGTAGTAATAGTGATTATTGACGTCATCAGATATTATCAGTGGCGTTATTGAACACTGGTGTGTTGAGAATTCACTGGTTATTATTGTTGTTAGTATTATGAATGCTACATAACTTCATTTTAGAAAACACTCATATTTTCAGTAAATTGTAAGTAGCTTATAAAAAAATATGATGAAGTGGAAAAAAAAAAACTAGAACGAAATAAGACGTTTGAACTAGTTACTTCAAGACTGGAGAATGGAGGGTAAAAGTTAGCAACCCCAATTGAATGTTTGTGCAATATTTTTCTAATGTGATAAAAGACAGACCTCTCATTTAAACGTGTGAATGAGAAGTTACAAGAAACTGTACCAGAGTTATTATTTTTTCATTAACTTAGACCGTTCTTGCATTAAGGTTTAAGGCTAATCTGAGTTGAAAGATATATTATGTTGAGCAAACAGATGATGTCTGTTTTTTTTCTGAACACGTCTAGTGAATAATATTTTATCATGAATGTTATATAGCTGGCCAGTTACCGATATATGTTAGTCCGTTCTTGCGCGCATACATGATATGTGATTTTAACTCTCGTAATAAGAAACTGTTAAGAGACCGGTCAAAGGGGGTTGAAAAAAATCACACTAGATGTCATACCCATACAGAACAGATCTTCAAAATTTTGTGTTCCTGCATCGCCAAATAATTTATAAAAAAAATAATATATGTCTCGTTGGATATATCCGTAACTCCCACCGAGTGAAGGCTTTCTTGAGACGGATATTCACGTAACGCCCACCCAACGGGTTAAGATGTATAAAGCATCAGGTTTGGATGAGATACCAGCAGAACTGATAAAATCAGGGGGAGAAAAATTGATGGACAAGATATGCTGGTTGCTTAGTATGATTTGGGGATAAGAAGCTCTCCCAGATGAACGGAAGGAAACAATTGTAGTACCAATTTATAAGAAAGGAGATAAAACTGATTGCAACAACTACAGGGGCATCTCATTACTTTCAACTTCGTACAAAATTCTAACAAATATATTAGTAAGCAGACTTACTCCCTATATTGATGACATTGTAGGAGATCATCAATGTGCATTTAGAAGAAACAAGTCTACAACAGATCAGATTTTTAGTATAAGACAGATTTTAGAAAAGAAATGGGAATATAATGGTACTGTACATCAACTATATGTAGACTTCAAAAAAGATATGATTCAATTAAGAGGGAGAAGTTATATAGTGTCTTGCTGGAGTTCGGAATTCCTAAAAAGTTAGATAGACTTATACGAATGTGTCTAAATGGCACAAAGAGTAGGGTGCGTGTAGGCAAACAGTTTTCAGACACTTTTGAAATCCAGAATGGGTTGAAGCAAGGTGATGCACTATCTCCTCTACTATTTAATATTGTACTAGAGCATGCCATTAAATCTTTAGAGAATGAGGAAGGCTTACAACTGAATGGTATTAATAAGCTGTTAGTTTATGCTGATGATGTAGTATTATTGGCCGATAGCGAGGAGACACTAAAGGCCAACACGTACACACTATTGAGTAACACTAAGAAATTAGGACTGGAAGTAAATATCAGTAAAACTAAATATATGGTCACACGTACAAATTCAGTATATAATGGAAATGGACAGCTAATGACAAATGAGGAAAATTTTGAGGAAGTGGCTGAATTCAAATACTAGGAACAATAATCACAAATAGGAATGAGATGCATAAAGAAATTAAACACATGTTCAATTCTGGAAATGCGTGCTATTATGCATTGCAGAGACTCTTGATATCCCAACTCCTTTCAAAAAACGTTAAACTGAAAATATATAAAACTATTATTCTACCAGTTATATTATATGGGTGCGAAACATGGACTCTTACTTTAAGGGAGGAAAGGAGATTACAAGTATTTGAGAATAAAGTACTTAGGAACATTTTTGGACCAAAGAGAGATGAACAGACAGGTGAATGGAGAAGACTACATAACAATGAACTACATGGTCTTTATAGGAAGCCAGATATAATAAGAACAGTTAAGTCTCGTAGACTGCGATGGGCAGGACATGTTGCACGTATGGGGAATGAAAGACTTGCATGGAAGCTTCTTGTAGGAAAGCCAGAGGGAAAACGCCAAGTTGTAGACCAAGAATGAGGTGGGAGATTAACATGAACTATGATTTGAGGGAAGTAGATTACACAGGGAATGATTGGAAAGTATTAGCTCAGGATAGGGATGTATGGAAAGCGTATGTCCGCGCGGCCATGAACCCACGGGTTCGATAGTGTCAGTGAGTAAGTAAGAAAGTATTATTCTAGAAGCCCAGAATGGATTCAAGAAAGGCAGATCCTGTTCAGATTGCATTTTCACTATCAATCAAATAATTGAGAAACATAGAGGATATAATCTACCAATTTTATGGCATTTATAGATCTTGAAAAGGCATTTGACAAAGTTAACAGAAATAAATTGTGGAATATAATGAAAGAGAAAGGAGTACCTCAGTACCTAATAACTTCAATAAAAAGTCTATATGTAGAAAATAAAATAACAATAGAAACTGGAGGCAAAAATAAAAAAAATATAACAGCAATAATAAATAGAGGTGTAAGACAGGGATGTCCACTTTCATCCTCCCTTTTTAATATTTATATTGACGATATCATATATAATTGGCAGATAAATTTGGACTCCCATTTCAAAATAAGAAATAAGATGTTAGATACCTTACTTTTTGCAGACGACCAAGTTCTAATATCTAGTTCAGAGGATGGTCTACAGAAATCACTCTTTCAGTTAAATAACATTATACAGAAATATAATTTCAAAATATCAATAAGTAAAACGAAAATCCTAGCTTTTAAGGGATCAGATACCGTAAGAGCTAAAATAATTCTGGAGGGGAGACCCATTGAAGAAGTGAACCATTTTAAATACCTGGGTTATGAATTCTGCTATTTTAAAAATGAAGATCTATTTAATAAACTTAATAAATTTAATTATATATGTGGAACGATCAAAAGGATATTTAAAAGCACAAGAAAAGAAACAAAACTAAAATTTTATAAAGTAGTGGTAGTCCCCTTACTATTGTATGGTAGTGAATTTTGGGTTTTAACTAAAAGAGAAGAGAAGATCATAGAAGCAGCTGAAATGAGATTTCTGAGAAGTGTGGCTGGTTGCAAACTTCTAGATAAGAGAAGAAGTGAAGATATTAGAAATAAGCTAAATATCTTTAAACTCTTAGATAGAATAAACGAATCTAGAAAAAACTGGAAAGAACATGTTCAAAGAATGGAAGATGATCGCATTCCCAAAATTATACTCAAATACAAACCAAAAGGACGCAGGAATGTTGGTAGACCGAAGAAGAGATGGATCCAACTTTTGAATGAGAATCTATGAGACCGGAACAAGCCACATGGGCTTAATCCGTGATTCTTGATGATGATGATGATGATGATATATATATATATATATATATATATATCGTATCAGGCTAGGAAAGCGTGGCTTTCACAATACTGCACAAGGTAATCCTTAACGTGGAGAAAGAGGATACGAGAAGCACGTTTCATATGGACAAAATTCAAAATTAAATTAATACTTGAACCGAAAGTGTGTTTTTCGGCTCATTATTGTAGCGTCGTTCTCTTCCCTAGACTGGAATATTTATGAACTATGCCAATATCCCTTTCGCCTTGTATTTACCCCCACTCTCCCCTCTTTACCCTTCCTGCCGCGCTGTGTCTACGGCGCATCTCCCCTCTACTTCGGAACCTTCATATACGTGGTGCACAGGCAGAACTTTATCATTCGATCATTCAAGCATTCGTCGTTTAGTTGTTCAAGCAGATTCAAGGTTTGAATCAGCATCCAATTCGCGATGCGATTGGAACTGTAATGGACAAGCTCGTCTGAAGCCGAGAAGCGGCGTGGTTTAGTTGGTCCGGCAGACCAGGGAAGAAGTTGCCCCTGGTTCGGACGTTAGAATGAGTGTGGCGTGAGGTATGGTGTGGTTTTTTCTAATGTAAGAGTATTGTCATTTATTTATTTACATTTCTATTTTGTTGTATGATCGGAATATTTTTTGTTAATTTGTTTTTAATTCAGACAACTTGTTTCTATTAAATGTCATCTTTTATACAACTTCCCTGCTTCTTCATTAATGTATACGTAGTTGTTTACAATCCTATACGGAAATTCACTCACGTAGGAAACTATTTCCAGCTCCCTTACTATTTTGCTGTCTAGCTTTCTTGATTGACAATTATTGTCATTGTCACTCACTCTATGTATTTGAGAATCATTATTTATTTCTATCAGAGAGAGAAACATGAATCGATTGCTGCCTTCTATGGGCCCAAGGCAAGCGACTTTGTGATTGATAACCTTGTAGGAAAGCAGATCCACGTTAATAGAGACAGCAGTAACAAAACACGATCCCGGATAAATGGTAGTAGTAGCGTGGTTCTCTTGCCCACAAATCGTAGCAGTTAGCGTGGTTTTTTAAAAAGCTACATACTAATAACTAATTAAGGTATTAGTGTATCTATATTGCCTTTCATTACATAAATAAATTACAAACGCAATATAAAAGTAATTACTTTTTAAACAAATTTTTATTTTAAACGTTTTCTGAAAAAAAACTCTATTTCAATGTTAAAACCACCAGATTCTATGGTTTTAGAGTAATCTTCTAGCAAAGTTTATCATGTCGCGACGGTACCAGTCTCTGGTATTTGAAGCGAATAATTCATTTATAGTCATCTCCACGGCTTCAGCGTTTTTAAACATTTCAAAATTTCACTGAATAAATGGACCATTAATCAAAACAGAAAGGCGCAAAATCAGGGATATGCTGGATATAAACAGTCAGTTCCTCTACATTCCTAATTTTCTATCATTGTTGTTTGTGTAATATAAGTTCTCGTTTTGTCCTGCAACACAAGTGTAATTTATTTTACTAATGCTGTATGTCTCGGTCTTAAAATTTCAATAAATCGTTCTAGTTGTTAAGAATAAGGATTCGCATCGACTGCACTCCCGTTTGGAAGAAACTCTCACTAAACCTTAAAGTTCCACCTGACACACAGTATTGCATTAAAAGTCGACATTAGTTATGTCACAACATTAAAATCATTTTTAGCGCGATAGTGCATTTTGTTATACTTGTAGCAATGGCGACCATGATTAAAAGTTCAATTTCCTACATTTCGAGGTTGCCAACCTAAATAAATATACTGGCAATATTACGAGTACATATCACGTGTGGGAAGTTAAGCCATTGCGTTCTATGTATGCTACGTACAATGTATATCTAAAAGGTAATGTTAATATATATTATACGAAACAAATAACTGCATATTAAATAAACTGAACTATATTTGAAACAATAAATACGTATTTTCCTCCATTTTATCACTTATTGGTGTCAGAGCCCGCTGTAGGTCAACTAATAGTTTTTTCCCACACTGTTAACTTTAGTTAGTTGTTTATAATGAACGCAAATATTTCCAACAAAGGTGTTATAATTTTACTAGTATTTGTTATTTTGAAAACATCATCGCGCAAAATAATTATGTAGAACGCACGTTTATGAAGTGTTTTACAGAATTTCGGAAATTAAAAACCTCGCTATCGCTCGTTTCTTAAATATTTTCCTCCCATCTGTAAAAACCACGTACTAATTTCGCATCGTAATGTATGGCTGCCAAACTTGGAACCTTACTGCAAAACTGAAGTACACACTCCAAGTATGCCAAAGGAAAATGGAGAGGAAAATCTTAGGCATAACTCTGAAGGACAGAATCTCGAATACAACACTTCAAGCGATGTCCTCAACAACTGATCCTGCACAACAAGCCATCAGGAAAAAATGGAAGTGGGGAGGCCACGTCGCAAGAATACAGGACGACAGGTGGACAATAAAAACAACCATGTGGGACCCGTACACATACAAGAGACAGCGCGGAAGACCAAGACGACGATGGGCTGACATCTTCAAAGAACGAGCAGAGGCGCAATGGTCCAGAGTCGCCAGATGCAAGAAAAGCTGGAGAACGATGGAGAGCCAACTGTGCATTAACTAATCACCGAACAGACAGTGTATACAAACCAAGTGTTACATCCAAGTCAACTTCTCACCACGGAGTAGCTCACCGGATGACACTCGCAATAGACCTTAACCCCTGTACAGGGAGGCCTTAGCCCTAAAGGGACATATCAGGCTTTATTTATTTATGTATTTATTTAATGTACTATTAAAATATTTATATTAAAACAAGCAAGTTTATATAATTTATGTTAATTTTTGACGTTTAGCGTTCACCGCGTTTACCTTTGCATTCGATCGATAAACTTTTCAGAACTCTAAATACCTAAGTGGCCGTAACACAGGCCTTTTAAAAAGTGCTCACCTGTTGTGAAAAACGCTTCGCTTCTCCCATTCCATATCGCCTCTCCTACTCAACCCTACGTCGGATAGGCTGGCACGGTACGATAATACTGATTTTCCAATTGTGCTGTCTCATTGGGGGTAGGAGAGGGGGCCGCCCTTTGATACCTAGTGAGCACTTATTAACAACCCTGATATAACGGCTGGAATGTCTGCATGGTATACCAAGGGCCTCCGCTTTGAGACCCAGCTGGGTATAATATATATTGTTGTGTGTTGTTGGAAATAAACACGAATGGGGGATTGATGGATAAGATACACTGATTTTATAGTATCATTCGGGCAAAAGAGGCTCTACCGAATAAATGGAAAGAATAAATTATCATTTCAATCTTAACCCTGGAACCTGGCGGTTAAACTTTGCGTCAATATTCCTGATTGTGGGGTACACAGTGACCCCTCACATAATTTTAGTATTAAAACCTGTTTATTTTAATAGGATTTGGATAAGGTTTTCAATTTTATCATATTATGCTTTGTAGTAAATTAAACTCCCATATTCAATACCATTGAGCAGACCATTGGGCGTCAGATATTACATATCTAATTAATTATACAACTATCTCACATTGTAACATTAGCTCAGGATAGGTATGTATGCAGAGCTTATGTCACGCGATCATGAATCTAAGGGTTCAATAGAGGCAGCGAGTTAGTAATTTAGTTAGTTATCACTTATATTTACGAGTTCACTTATTTCATCAACTGTGAGCCATTTACTTGAAGATGAAGTTCTAAAAATAAAATAAAATAAAAAGTACTAATTCATATATTACAACAAATTACTGTTTCACTTACATAGATAATTATTATATAATTGAAAGACTTGACTGCCTATAGGCCTAATCATCAAATTCAGTTTGAAGAAAAACACACATTATTACCTTACCTCCAACTATTTCCGTGCCAAACATTTCCTTCTCCTTCTTGTAAACTATTTCATGAAAACTCAGAAACTTCTCACCACTTAAAGAATAAGGCAGAACTGAATTGTCACAAAGCTGTGATAAAGTGAATAAAAAAGTACGCATTATTAGATGAATAAAAATATCTGCTAGGTCGCCTTCAGGTTCCAGGTCTAAACAAAGACGAAAAATACTCTTCCACAACCGAAGGAATTTCATAACTTTGAACTTCGTGCACATGTAACGAATACATTGGTATCCAGGCTTAAACTTTAAATTAATGTCATGAAAGATGACCCGTAATCTTTATTAAGAGAAAAAGTCTAAAATAGGTCGCACCTTTACATAAGAGAAATTATATTAAATAAATGAATTCAAATACGGGTACATGTAAATAATAAAACCATAGGATTCAAAACGGAGAATAAACAAATTAAGAGTGCCGGCTAAAAATGGTTACAGTTACGTTTTACTAATTTTGACATTTAGATTTGAAGATAGTAAATATATAACCTGACCTTACAAGAATGGTAAAAATTAATGATTAAACACAATGCTAAAAACATTCCACTTTATTACAGATGAAGATAGGGGACTAATTTTTATACATATAAGAGAATTATGTTGCAAAATTTTTTTCTTCAAAATGGACTATGATCGTGTTTAGCAATTAAATACTAGTAATCGGAATTCGTGGAATTTTTTTACATATTCGAATATGTTTAAATGGGACAAGCAGAGTATTCGGAAAGTCAAATAATTCTGAGATTTTCTTGAAATTCAAAAGTGATTAAAACAAGGAGATAAAATGTGTACTCTGTTATTCAATTTTGTGCTAGATCATGTAAACAAATCTTTAAAGTTTTTAGAGTGCGTTTAACGTGCTGATATTATATAGCTGATGGTATATGTTGTAATGTTGTATTATGAGACAATAGTAAGGATATACTGATATCCAATACTATTCTATAACATTATGGAACAGGTGTTGGATGTCCGAAGCAGAAATGATACCGGTACAAGATACTAGAATAAATACACTGATACAGGAGAATGGACATGCAATGATACTTACTTACTTACTCACTGGCACTATCGAACCCGTAGGTTCATGGCCGCGCGGACATAAGCTGTCCATACATCCCTATCCTGAGTTAATGCTTTAAAATCATTCCCTGCATAATCTACTTCTCTCAAATCATAGTTAATGTTATTTTCCCACCTCATTCTTTGTCTATCAACTGCGCGTTTTCCCTCTGGCTTTCCTACAAGAAGCTTCCATGCAAGTCTTTCATTCCCCATACGTGTAACCTGTCCTGCCCATCGCAGTCTATGAGACTTAACTGTTCTCATTATATCTGGCTTCCTATAAAGACCTTGTAGCTCATTGTTATGTAGTCTTCTCCATTCACCTCTCTGTTCATCTCTCTTTGGTCCAAAAATGTTCTTAAGTACTTTACTCTCAAATACTTGAATACTTCTAATCTCCTTTCCTCCCTTAAAATAAGAGTCCAAGTTTCGCACCCATATAATATAACTGGTAGAATAATAGTTTTATATATTTACAGTTTAACGTTGTAAAATATAATTTAAAAGTACTATAGTTAATATACGTTTGTAATTCTCGGGAAACATGTCTTTAATTCTCCGTATAGCGTCCCAATAATAATATATTAGCTGGGTTTGAATTATCTCCATTGATTGTTTTTATATTCTATGAGACTGTATGATTCTAGACTGTAATTGTGTCTGATTATTTCCATTGGATGCACTGTGGAGAATACTGTAGATGTTTGCCAATGTGTGGCCAAGAAGTTGTATCCTGTATTCTGACAGAACCGTATCACCGTCTTCATTCATGAGTAATGAGAAATGTAATTTTTAACTTCGAGGATAATGTCGCTTTCCTTATTTGCGTAAAACGTTTTAAACTTTTGCTGTTGTATTGTTTTACTTTGTATATATTCTATTGTTTTACCGAGTGATAGAACCTATTTCTGTATTTTTTGAGTGTTTTCATTTAATACTAGCACATCAGCTTGTTCGTTTCCTTCTATTTCTATTTGTGATGTATTAATTAATTATTACCCTAAATTTTGTAAGAGCTTTAGTGAATGGAGTACAACATTTATTGTTTTACAACGTTAGAAATGTGTTATTAATGCTTGTTACGCAGGTTTTGTATCACAAATATGATCATCTTGTTAAATATATATATATATATATATATATATATATATATATCCATCCATTCATCTATAGTAATTCTGCCCGAGGGCACGTCTCTCCTTGCAATCATAGCATTTTCATGCTATGCCTTTGCAGCTTTATTAGGGAAATAAAGGTGTGGTAGCTTCCCGTTGTTTTCCACGCCGGTGAAAGACGATAATAATAAGGATGATGATGATGATAGCCGGATGATTTTCGTTGACCGTTGGCCCTAAACGTCCTGACATTTGTCTTACAAGTGAGGAAAAACCCCGAAAAACCTCAACCAGGAGCCTGTCCCAACCAGCAATCGAATCCGTGCCCGCTGCGTGACAAGGCAGTACGCTACCTCCAGACCACAGCGGTGGACATATATATATATATATATATATATATATATATATATATATATATTATATATATATTAGACTAGTGCTGATGACTGCTATTTCTTCATCGACATAATTTGTAATTGGACCTATTGGTAAATACAGTTTAACAAATTTGTAATTATTCCAGCTCCATCATTCTCATTGTATTCAAAAGGGATATATATCTCTTATTATGTGTAACATTATTGTTGTGGGTCAGGGTATGTATTATTTACAATGTAAATTCGTTGGTGTTTCTTGGCTGCAATGTTTTCTACTAATTGATAATCATAGATAATTTATATTTAAGGTAATTTATTGGACGCGTTAACTTTTCCACATTGATATTTCTGTGTATATTATATGTGTTCTGTAGATTGTTAAGTTCTTGCACAAATCCTTGATTATGTGCGTTAATATTGTTTGAATTGCAGTAAGTATTACAATAGTCTCTGTGGTTTTTAGGGTAAAATTGGTGCGTGTTTTTGTTTTGTACACTATGTTGGCGTGTTGTGTGTGGCAATAAGTATTGCAGCATTTGTTGTGATTTAACACCAATAGTGACAAACTTTAGCTTGGTTTTTCATCATCTCTATTCCGTGCTGATTTGAATTATTAGCTGTTGCCAAAGTTCGATTCCGTACGAAGCGTTTAAGTGTGTTATGCCTTATTTGTTGTATTTGAAATTTATTTTGAGCAGTCCAATACTTCTTCCAGTTTCTTCATTATCATCGGTTTTTATTGAGCCTTTTCGCTATCTGATTAGGTCGTATGTGTTTTTTTGCAAGTAAACATGAAATCTAGAGTAATGACTAATATTTGCACTGTTCTGTGTGTTTGAATCTTTTCTAATTGAAGATAATGGAGAATGGTTGTGAAAACTAATATTTAGATTTATCTTTATATAGTCTCATTTCAATGTTTTCACATCCTGCATCTAATTTTTGGAATGATGCATTCATTTGGTTGTTCAAATATTGATATTTGTAGTGTAGTGATGATGTCCTGATCACCACGGAATCTACAAATAATGCGCTATCGATGTTTTGTATTTCAGTTAATTCATATAGGAGGTTATGTTTCATACTATACATTTCTATACTTGAAACCCCTCCTTAGGGTACCGGTAACCGTCTATATATTTTTGAACTTCGAATAGGTTTCATTATATTTAGTTAAGCAAAATATTTGCAATAAAAAGAATAATTTTAACATTCTGCCCTCAATATTATTCTCCAGTAATTCAAATCATACGAGAACATGAGCTGCTTCATGAAAACTACTTATGATTCTTTGTGTCCTTTTCATATTGCATTAATATTACTATTTATTGATTGTTATTTTTCAAAACGAACTTGTACTTCTGTTCAAACGTTCTGAGTTTCTTGACAACAGTTATGTTTTCTGCATATTATTATTTAAATTACTTCGGATACAGTGCTTGTTAATGTAGTAGGCCGAGAGTTTTCAAGCGGGTTTCGTGATTACATTGTCGTTAATAGTAGTATTATTCTACATTTTCTCCATATGGTTGGTACATAAATATTCCAGACTATATTAAACTTTTTTAAACATAATTTTAATACAATTGGTAAGAAGTATTGTGTCGTTTCTCCTAATACATTATCTATTCCTTGACATGTTTCTGTTTGTGGTATTGTTGTTCTAGAATTGTAATTTGAATTCATAATCGAAAATTTCCATTGTATTGATTTATTTTATTATGTTTCTATTTTGTTTTTAATGTGTTGTTTTCTTTCTTTATTTTATTGGATGTATGTTTTTTTGTCGTGCAGATATGAGTTAATGTATTTGTGGTTTGTTTACGGCCTATCAGTATTTTGTTTTTTTTATTTGTTCCTCCCTTTTCTAATTATAGATTACTCCTACAAAATTATTTACTTTGCTATAATTTCTATAATCTACTGTAATTTAAAATTTCCCATATTCTTGCTAACTTGACTTGTTAATATCTACTTTCATTTTGTCTCCTATTTTCCGGCATTGTTGTAAGTCTGCGTGATTTTTAGTTTTTGTTTCACTTTTGATTCTGGAATGATTCTCATAATTGTGACATTTTTTTTTTGTTCCAGGAGCGTTTATACGTGAATTGTTTTCCACTTTTGATAGGCCCTGTATATTTTTTGCAGACCTCTTTATTATACAAAAATTGTTTCTCTAGCACCTGGAGAGTAATTCGCATTTATTAGGAAATTTATAAACTGTAATTGTATATCTTATATAAATGTTCCAAATGTATATTTTTATAGTTTCAGTAAAATTTAGATTTTTGGATATTTCTAGATTTTCTTGGTTTAATTTGAATATTTATTAAAGTAATTATTGTCCTGTGTCCACTGTTTGGGACGTAAAGTTTACGGAATCTATTTGTGTACCTGATGATACTACTGCAGAATCTGTATTTGTTGTTGATCAATTTTAATGAGGAAACAATTTAGATAAAACGCTTTTGTTAATAGAGAAGCATTGGATTATTTGAATGAATGAAATCAATACTGTTCTCCACGCTGGTTTTTATTTGCATAATCCACTATGTAGAGTGAGCGTTGAAGACTCCGACTCTAGTTGTTTTGCTTTTATGTCTCAGCCATTCAGATCTGAATTTATGTTGGGTGTATTCTACAGACTGTACATTTAATGTGGTTCTGATTTTCCCACAATACGAGTTTTATTATTTCTGACTTATCATCCTCAGACATTACTTTTTTAACTTGAATTTATAAATATGGATCCATGTACTACTGTTTATTAGGAATATATAGGAACAATAATAATTAAAAAAAACCATTACATATAAAAAACTCAGGCTGAAATCGGAACGATAATACAATGGGCTGTTGTCATACAAACTTACCTCAAAATATGTTGAAATTATAGTGAAACAAATATTCATTTAATTTGAGAGAGGTGTAAATATTGTAATATATGTTTATTAAATTTGTAAGGGAATTTTTGGAACAAAGACAGAAAAGCAGATATGTGAAAGGAGAAAACCGCGAACATAACAGTGAGATGACTTACCTTTGGAGGAAACGAAATGTATTATGACGAGTTTAGTCGTTTACTGTGATAGGCTGAATATTTGAAACGAAAAGTAAACGAAAAAGGGGGCATATCAACGAGAAGAAGACTTCTCAGTAGGTAGGCCAAAGATGAGATGGTATAATGATATTGAGCATGATTTGAGGGAGACGAATTTTACAACGAATAATATGTAAAGTGTTAATTTATTTTTCAAAAGTATGAAGAGTTTGCGTCCTCGCACAATACATACCCGAGTTCTGTAGTGTCAGTTATTTATTTACATAGGATATTTGGAACCTCGCAAGGGAATGTGGGGTGTTATATCTGGTTAGTTAATGTGAAATTATTACTAATGTTTCGAATATCTGAAACCATGTGATTTCTTGTTATGTATTCTGCTTATTAGTGACAACAGATTCAGTCTACCTTTGGTTTGCTACATATTAACACTTTAAAAAAGTCCCGAACATGTATTCTAATTTTAAAATAAATTGTTGTATACATTATCATCAGCAACGTGCCATACTGTTTTTTATTGGCAGTTTATTTTTAATCAAATGTTTCACGTTCTTATGAAATATGTAGGTATAGCAATATCTTCACATATGTTGTGAACTCTCAACAATTGTTTTAGAAAGAAAATCCGTTCATCTAAAATCGGAAGTTGAACTGCAAGTAATATAGTAGAAAACATCTGTTTTAATACTAGCGGGTCGATCTATGTGCGCCTCAATGTATCGATCACTGAAAAGAGAATATTATTATTATTATTATTATTATTATTATTGCTATTATTATTGTTATTATTATTATTATTATTATTATTGATGTTGATACAATTTGGATATCATTTATCGCATAAAATTTGAAAACATAAAATAACGAAGTGCAATTTTCCATGTATATTAAATATTGGATTAATACTATTTGTAAGGGAATATAAGATTATCAATAGCTTTACTAGCGCAAGATTCTTTGGAATTCTGCTGAGAAAAATTCCGATTGATGCTCAATATTTTCACAACCTTGTGTCCATGTCTCAAATATTTTCATCAAGTAAACACCAACTCAATTGATTATCAAATATTGATTAGTTATATCCGTTTTATCGACTAATGTACGGAATTAATACCATCCAGTTATTAGTTCCTGTACTTTTATAACATAAAGAATATGTATCATACTTTTTAAAATTATTTTCACTGAGAGTAATTAATATTATAATTAAAAAGAAGTAAACGTTATCTCAGTCAAAGCATAAATTTATTACGTCGACGTTTCAATCTCCTAATGTGAGATAATTTTCAAGACATGCTTGTTTATAAATTTATTTATACATAGTTACCATCACCAAGACAATTTTAATTTTTTATCATCATTATCTTCATCCATGCAAGCATTAGGCCGCGTGGCCTGTTACCGTCTCAAACAGGAATTTTCCATCTAGCGCTTTTTTTGACGTCCCAGCGATCTTTTGCCCGGGGGGGCAGTAGCGAAGTATGGCTTTGAATTCTATGAGACTGCATTCGTTGAAGATGGACTTTCCAGTTGTTCTGTTAGTTTTGTATATGGTGAAGAGTGGGTTCTACATCCAACTTTTCCATAATTTCCTCATTTCTTTAATGGTCCCACTTTGTGTACTCTGCTGTACGGCGCATAAATCGCATCTCACTTGCTGTCATTATTCGGCTTTCATCTCTTCTTCGTATTGTCCATTCTTCACTACCATATCTTAATACTGGTCTTGGTCTTGCGAGAACCTTATAAAACTGTAATCTTGTGTTATTCTGTACTAAAGATGGTTTCATTATACTTTAATTATCCCCGTTCCTTTTGTAAAATTTGCGATTTTCTTTGATATGTCAGATTCATCTTGAAATGTTAAATTATAACCCAAATAATTAAATTCATTTACTCGTTCTAAAATTTCATCATCCAAAACAATTTTGCTAGGTATAGGGTATTTCCCACAAAAGGCCATCACTTTACTTTTCTTTGTATTGATTTCCATATTGCACCTTTTTGCAATTATATTAAAATTGTGTATAGAATACTGTAAATCTGTTTCTGTTGGAGCTATTAATACCAAATCATCTGCAAAAAGCAAAGAGTCTATTTTATGGTTTCTATTAATTTGGATATAACTGTGTCTCATCTGTCGCCAATCTTGGAGTATTCTATCCATGTATATGATAAAGAGCAAGGGCAAGAGGTCACATCCTTGTCTTTCACCCCTATTAATTACGGTCCATTCTGTTTGTGTGTTATTGACTAGAACTGAAATCAAATTTGATTTATAGATATTGTATAAATTTAAAATATGCTGTTGTGGTAGACTGATGTCAGCTAAAATTTCCAACAGTTTATTCCTATTGATTTTGTCGAAGGCTTTTTTGAAGTCCACAAAAGCTAAATGTGTTTCTACATTGAACTCCCTGTGTTTTTCTATTAATAATTTCATGGAGAAATAACCATCACAGCAGGATCGACCTTTACGAAAGCCATTCTGTTCTTCGCTGAGGAGGCTGTTAAGATGTTTGTATAATTTGTTCTTAATTATATTGGCATAAATTTTGTATCCAGTATTTAGCAAGCTGATGCCTCTGTAATTTTCACAGTTTTTATTGTCTCCTTTTTTAAATATTGGTATTACAAGAGATTTTGTCCAACTTACAGGAATGTCTCTCCCTTCCCATAGTTTATTTAAGAATGTTAGAAATCTGTCTAAAACAGAGGATTTGCATTTTTAAAAAGTTCAATGCTGATTCCATCCTCTCCAGGAGTTTTGTTGATTCTCATTTTCATTAATACTTCTGATAGTTCTTCCTCTGTAATCAAGTCTGTAGAGGTGTTATTGGATGATGGTAAAGTGAGAGTATTTGGAGTTTGGGTCCATAGATTTTGAAAATAATTTGACCATTGTTTGGCTGGGATGACATTAAGGTTGAGATTGTCTTTTGTTTCACGATTCAAAATTTTCAAGATTTTGTATGTTTGTGGTGCAGGTCTAGTAATATCATTCTCTAATTGTGACACAAATTCCTCCCAATTTTTTCTATGTCTCTTCCTGATTTCTCTTTTTGCTATTGCTCTTGTTTTGTGGTAATTGATTTTGTCTTCTTCTGATTTATTTGATAAGTACTTGTGGTATGCTTCTTTTTTGTCTCTGATAATTTGCGCTATTTCTTCATCCCAATGTCTTATGCCATTTTTTTAAACCATCTTCTTTTTGTGCCTAGGCTTTCTTTTGCAGATTGTTTTAAGGTGTTAGCAAGTTTACTCCATTCCTCTTCAATATTTTTGGAGACAGAGCAATCCTTCATAATGTTTTGCATTCTTGTCTTATAAAGCCAAGCTGTGCCGGGATCTCTGAGGGAGCTTACTTTGAACTTCAAATCCAATTTCTGAACTTTCTTTTTTGTTTTAATCCATCCTGGTTTCATACGTATAGTACTGACAAGAAGATAGTGATCTGATTCAATTTCTGGTCCCCGGAACACTCTTGTATCTAAGGCAATATCTGATAGTTTCTGGTTACAAAGAATATAATATATAATTGATCGAGAATTTCTGGCTTCCCAGGTATACTTATGATTATCTTTATGTTCATACATGGAATTCATAATTTTTACTTGATTGTAAACTGCAAAATCAATAAGTCTTTGGCCATTTCTATTTAATGTATCTTCATGTCCTCCTACATAGCATTGGATTTTTCTGTTCCCTATCCTGCCGTTAAAATCTCCCATTATTAAGAGCATATCTGATTTATTTACATGATTGACAATTGTTTGTAGTTTTGAATAGAATTTGTCATTTTCTTTTTCTTTGCCTTCTATTGGAGCATAAATTCCTATTATTGTTAAGTATCCTCGTGAGAGTTTTAATCTTACTTGAATGATTCTTTCATTGTGGAATGTGTAATTATCTAGTGATGATCTAAATTTCTTATGTATCATTAACATTACTCCAGCTCTTGCTCTTGTATTGTGATTTACTCTGCTATAAAACTGTAAATAATGTTGTGTTTCTTTCGAAACCTTTTAATTTCTTTTTGGTTTAAGAAATTGCCGCAATTCCCTTCTTTGCCATCTAATTTGTCCATTTTCTGGGATATTCCCTGTACATTCCAGGTTACAAATTTAAAAATATATTCCTTTTCCATGTCGTATCCTTATTCACGCAAAGGTCGTCAACAGGTTGATCTGTCTGATTCATCCAAGGCTTGGTTTGAGACTTGAAAGCAAATGTAAATTTTTCCGCCCAATGGGTTGCTGGCCCAGAGGGGTATTATTGTGGGGTTCCCATTAATGTAGCATTTCCTCTACATTAAGGTGATGTGGTTATACTACCAATACTCGGTCCTTAGAGCCTCATTTGTAATAGCAGGTTGCACCACGAGCAGGTTGAGGATGAGATTTGGATAGGAGAGGTGATGAAATGCACGTCACTATCCCTTGCAATTCTTTTAATTTTTTATAATAAATATATATATCATATATACAAATTTAAATGAATAGATTTAAAATTCCAATGTATAATTAAAAGTATTTTAGCAAGGAATCATATGTTCCAGATCATTCATTTAAATCTTTTTGTTTATTTAATACTTCATTTCGTTATTTTTTTATATAGGCCATTTCTACTATTAATCTTTTTCTTGGTAATTATATTGTGTAAAATTTGTATGTCATTCCATTTCATTTTAATGATTTTGATTAATTCTATGTTAACTGATTACTGAAAGTTCTCCACTTGGTGTATTGCTATTTTTTTTATGTTCTTCGATTCTTTTTCTTATAAATCTTTTGGTATGGCCTACATAAGTCTTTACACAATCACCACATTGGATTTTGTATAAAACATCTGTCAATTTACAAGTATAGATTTTGTCTTTGACAGTTTTTATTAAATTTCCTTCAAGTTTATTAGGAACACTATGAGCAAAAACCAAATTTGAATGGTTTCCATGTTTTTTCCAATCCTTCATTCAAACCTTTTACATAAGGTAATTTCAAGCGAAATCTTTGTTGTTCACCATCTAGATTTATTTTATCTAATTCCATAGATGTTTTTCTGTCTTCCAATATTTTCTATCGTCTCTTAATTTGTTGAATAACAAACCCTTGTGGATAACAATTTTCCATCAAAATATGTTTAACCAATTCAATGTTTTGTTTATGGAATATGTTATTGGAAAGTAATATCACTCTGTCAATTAAGCCATAAATTACACTTATTTTTGTTGAACTGGGTTGAACTGAGTGGCAATTTATATATCTTCCAGAAAATATTGGTTTTCTATGCCAATTTGTTAACAATTTTCCATTATTTAAACGTATCTCTGTGACGTCAAGGAAACTCAACTGACCACAATTTTCTATTACACTAGTAAATTGTAAACGGTTATGATATGAATTAAATGTATTAACTATTCTTTCAACTTCATTTTTTGGAACACTTACAAAAATATCATCAAAAATTCTTGTATACACATCCACTGTAAAAGGTAGTTTGTTCAAACAAAAGGTCTACAAATCGTTCATCACTATATCTGCAAGAATCGGAGACAATGGTGATCCCATGGGACTACCATAGGTCTGAGCATACATATTTTATTGAACAATAAAATTAGAAGAATTGAGCACTAAACAGACCGCATCAATAATTGTATTTAAAGGAAAATTTGTTTTTTATTAATAAACTCCCATCTATTTTTGAGGCCTTCCATAACAAGTTCATGATAAATATTTGTAAATAACGATTTTACGTTAACGATGTTAAAATGTTATTTATATCAATTTGTTTGGCATTAATCCATTCAATAAATTTCAAACTATCTTTATATGAGACTCAGGTTTAGTTAATGACTCAGATAGTATATTACTTAATAGTATTCTCAGTATTCTGGGTAGAGTGCCCGATATTCCAGTTAGTACGTTAGAAAACATGTATGGAGCGTAGGTGAGATTTGGGGTTTTCAAAGAACTGAAATACTAAATAAGGTATATACGCATTTTCTAAAATATATTACAGGACTTTGTAAGGCCGTTTCTTACTGTGGAATTTTATATGAATTTGGGTCATTTCAGGACGATATAAATTGCAAAATTCGAAATTACTGGTTGCCGCTAATCCAAGGTGAACAAACAATGCTCAGAGCAATTTGTTACGACCACCAAATTAGGAACGCAAATCGGAAATTGTGGGCAGACGAGGTTAAGAGAGAACTCTAAAAGATTTGGATGGGTTGGGTATGGGAAAAAGGGACTGAAAATCGCAAGAATGTGTGGAGAAAAATTAGGAGGAGGTACTTAGATATAAACCGACAAAATATTTTGACCGAATGTGCGGGAAAATGATCACTATTTTTACAAAGAGGCCTAAAACAATTTTGGGGAAAAGAATCTTATATACTCAATCTAGGATTTTAAGAGAGATCAGGGCTTGCTTGGTTCAGGTTAGGGGCATGGAAATTTTTAAAAATTAGCGACGATCACGATATGCGAATATGTCCAATGTGCGGGAGCTTTGAAGACGAGATACATATATTAGGAAAATGTAACCATTTAGAATAATGGAGGCATCAGTTATTACCGGAAAAATTCCTAAATTCAAATCGTGGAAGATTGGCATTCTACGAGTTACTGGTAAACCCAGAAAATTGGATAAACCTGGGTAGATTTCTGGACAAAACGCGGGAAAAATGAACAACACTTATTCAAGAATATGTTAGCAAATTGCAATGCCATTAATTCTTAATAATTCTACATAACTAAGTGAATGTATAATGTAATAGTATTGATATCTAATTGTAATATTATTGTGTTATCTTTTTTTTTGTTTGTTTTTAAACATCAACTTATTGTAACGGACTGTCAACAGCACGTACGCTTACTGCCCGTGCGATCCATATTTGTAAATAACATTGTATGTATCTTACTTTTAGTTTAATAAAGTCCTTATGTATGTATACGTATATGTTTTGCACCCTAATGCGCAATAAGTTGTGTTTGTTTACATCCATACATCCCTAATTATTGTAAGGGCGCATCCCTCCGAGAAATATTTAAATAAGTTAATTTATCATCTTCATCAACAACGTATTCAAGGGTAAGACTTGTTTATCTGTCCCGATTGAAAATTACTCACGCCATTTCTTTAAATATCAACCGATATTTCGTGCTGCCTCTCGGATTACAATATGAAAGTGTTCTTGAGGTCTCCAGTGCTTTGGTATTACGTGTGATGTGGTTGTTCTAATTTATTCTTATAATTTTTAGGTTAGTATGGATGCTGTTGTGATTGGTTCGTCGATAGCAAATTTCTTTCGGATGTCAGCTTTTCTTTTTGTGACAGAATAACATTTCTAGTTAAAAAGCGGAGAAATTACTTTTCCGAAACATCAAATTGTGCCAATTGATCAGCATGAAGTGTCAGACTATCACATTCATAAAACAAATCGTGGCAATACAACCACTCTCTACTGTTTTTTACATTTTTCACATCTTACGTTGTATTTTAATATTCGCTGAATCTATTTAATGTTATTTCGATATATTGTGATTTCTTATGTATACTAAAAGTATACCAAATATGTTTTTTTATGGTTTTTACTTGTGTAACAATTTTAGCTCTAATTGATTTTATTGTCCTAGGAAATGCATTATAGGAATAATTTGGTAATCAGCAAGGAGGATAGTTGTAAAATTAATATTATTGATATTGACAAAATTATTTAGATTCTTCAACCAATATCTTAGGATATCGTAAATGCACACATTAAAGAGTGAGATGAATGTGGACACCCTTGTCTTACTTCTTGATTTATTCTCGCTGAAAGTATGTCTTTGTGTATATGTCTGGATGTTATTATTTTTACGCAAAGACTGAATTCCTGAAAATAAATATGCTCAGACTCATATATCCTTTAGTATTTTACAAAGAATATTTAGGTTCATTCTGTCAAAAGACTTTTCATAATTTTATTTATATGCAGAATTTTTGTGTTTACACATCTTTCTGTGCCTAAAGTTTTATTTTTCTTCTACACTCGTCTCTCTCCATCCAATATATGCCCTCCAGTCCCCTTGCTCTCATTACAGTTCTTATTTCCTGCATCCACTAGCTTCGAGGTCTTCCTCTCCTCCTTCTTCCAGGAGGACACCATTCCAACGTTTTCCTGGGTAATATTTCTTCTTGCGTTCGTCGTACCTGCCCATAACAATTTAATTGCTTATACTGTATATGATCTACAATTAAATAACCAATGTTCATTTTTTCTCTTATGACAGTATTTCTTATTTTGTCTAATTTTGAACATCTTTCCATACTCAGTAAATATATAGTATGTTGGTGAACTATCTACGTTTTCTGTTCATTTGTCACTGTAATAGTACAATCTGTACAAGCTCGGCCCCCTTCTAAATCCTTAATATATATATATATATATATATATAGTATCCTGCTGGAGTTCGGAATTCCTAAAAAGTAAGTTAAACTTATACAAATGTTTCTAAATGACACAAAGAGCAGGCTGCGTGTAGGCAAACAGTTTTCGGACACTTTTGAAATCCAGAATGGGTTGAAGCAAGGAGATGCACTATCTCCTCTACTATTTAATTTTGTACTAGAGCATGCCATTAAATCTCTAGAGAATGAGGAAGGCTTACAACTCAATGGTATTAATAAGCTGTTAGTTTATGCTGATGATGTAGTATTGTTGGCCGATAGCGAGGAGATACTAAAGGACAACACACACACACTATTGACTAACACTAAGAAATTAGGACTGGAAATAAATATCAATAAAACTAAATATATGGTCACACGTAGAAATTCATTAAATAATGGAAATGGAAAGCTAATGACAAATGAGGGAAATATTGAGGAGGTGGCTGAATTCAAATACCTAGGAACAATAATCACAAGTAGGAATGAGATGCACAAAGAAATTAAACATAAGCTCAATTCTGGAAATGCATGCTATTATGCATTGCAGAGACACTTGATGTCCCAACTCCTTTAAATAATTTTAAACTGACAATATAAAAAACTATTATTCTAACAGTTATATTATATGGGTGCGAAACATGGACTATTACTTTAAGAGAGGAAAGAAGATTACAAGTATTTGAGAATAAAGTACTTAGGAAAATGTTTGGACCAAAGAGAGATGAACAGACAGGTGAATGGAGAGGACTACATAACTATGAACTACATGGTTTTATAGGAAGCCTGATATAATAAGAACAGTTAAGTCTCGTAGGCTGCGATGGGCGTGACATATTGCACGTATGGGTTATCAAAGACTTGCATGGAAGCTATTGTAGGAAAGTCAGAGGAAAAACGCCCAGTTGGTAGAACAAGAATGAAGTGGGAGAATAACATTAACTGTACTTGAGGGACGTAGACTATACAGGGAATGATTGGAAAGCATTAGCTCAGGATAGGAATGTATGGAGAGCTTATGTCCGCGCGGCCATGTACCTACGGATTCGATAGTGCCAGTGAGTAAGTAAGTAAGTATACATCCATAGTAATTCTACGCGAAGGCAGGTCCTTCACTGCAATCATTGCATTTTCAGGTTGTCACCTATACTAGAGAATTGTAGGTGTGGTAGCTTCCCGTTGCTTTCCACACACACACCACACACACACACACACACACACACACACACACACACCACACACACCACCCACACACCACACACACACACACACACACACACACACCACACACACACACCACACAACACACACACACTATATATATATATATATATATATGTAGGCAACATTTTAACTGCTTACAGAGGGGTGTTATACAAGTAATTTGAGATAGGGAACCAATGGCCTACGAGGGAAAATGGGCAAGTTATAGGGAATCAAAATAATCGACAATTAATACAGATAAATCAACAGGGGAAAAGTGGGAAAGAAAATTATACTAGAATAACTTCAGATCTCCTTATGCTGATTCTGATTTCCAATAATTCTTCAACAACTATTATGAAATATTGGGTTATCAAATTCCTTAAATTGTCTAACATAGCAGATGATTGCACGCCACTGCACTAGTTAAAGTAGAATCGGTACAATGTGAGCCTTATCTCTGAGTGAAACAGGCAGAATTTGTGTAGTTAACTTGTGGCTTAATGTTTAACGCGATGGATTTGAGATTCGGACACTGATGGTTTAAATCACGGCAGGCCGCTTTTTTTCCTTTCCTTCTTCTTTTTCTTTACTGTTTCCCTGCGTGTGTACTGTGATATATTGACACTAAAATTTGTTCAGTATAGGCATGCGAAAAATACACGTTCCCGTATAAGTTATTAAATTAACATCTTATTAGAAGTTACTTCAGTATCAGTCGCATTTCATGAAAGCATCACGGAACATTTTTACAGTTATGCTGAAGTATCCGAAATGCATCTGATTTATGATGTAGCACAAGATATTGGTGCAAGAACCGCTGCCATGTACGTATAGCGGTATCCGAATAGTCGCCATTCATTCACCGAACAAACGTCGAGTCAGTTGATAGGCGTTTGTGGGAGCATAGGACGTTGAAGGTAAACAGGAAAGACGCCGATGAAAGACGTACGCGCCGCATTACACAGTTCGAAGAAAAAGTTCTTCACAGGTTGGAATATTATCTTTCTACTAGTACTCATGCTATCGCACATGTAATGGAGACGAACAATCAAACCATAAGGAAAGTCCTGTACGAAGACCAGCTACATCCCTTTCATCTGCAAAAAGTGCAAGACTTAGAGCCAGTGGATTTCGCTGATACAATTTTGTAGCTTTACTGTAGCCACCGCTCTTCTTTTCATTGGTGTTATTCATTGATGAGGCAATATTATATACGGATGAGCTGGTTGTGAACTTACAGTACAGCCATCTGTGGGATTATGAAAATCCTCATGCCATCTTTCAGAGGTTTAATTTCTGGCCACATCACTGGCCCCTAACTTCTTCCCCAGAGATTAGATAGTGTCATTTATATGACTTTTTAGAAAACGTCCTACCTAGATTGTAAGAAAAAGTTCGTCTCCATATCAGGCTACTTCCCATTTCTGCCGGAATGTGTGATAACATTGGATGAAATGTATCCCGGCAGCTGGATATAGGAAGATGTAGTTCAACTGTAGTGTGGCCAGTTCACTCTCCAGATCTATGCCCACTTGGTTATTTTTGTGGGGCACCTGAAAACACTGGTGTATGCGACCACTGTTGATACAGATAAACTGTTAGTTGCAGGCATAAACACACCATGTGATGTGATCCGTGAGACACCTGGTATCTTGAACAGGGTACGAGAATCCATTAGTCGCCGATGGCATCTATGTTATGAGAATGGGGGTAGCCAATTTGAACAATTTCTCTAATGAGTCTGCAGGTGCTTTTATTTTTTTCCTGGTTTACTCAAATGTATTATTTCTTATTTCTCAATAATACTATGTATGCCATGAGTACATACACATCGCTGGTAGGCTAAGGGCCGCCTAGACCTGTCGCGTCAGTAGAGAGAGGAGAGAGAGAGAGAGGAGAGAGAGAGAGAGAGAGATGTAGATACGCAGCGCCTCTTAATGTTATTACTCTTGTACTCGCTTCTCTATCATTTATTTAAGTACGTAACTACTGTAACATTGCACATTCTACTAGCGAAACGTATTGTACTCTACAGTATATGCATTATTATTACAACCTTTCAAGCAACTGTCTGTGCAATACGCACGTAGATAGTTTTGTAACTCATGTACTGCGCTGACCTTCCATTATCGAATTCTATAAAACAATGAATAAACAATTAATCCAGAAGTAAATATACGTACGTAACTAATTTACAGGACATACATAATAAAGGAAGAAAGGAAAAAAGTGTACACATACTGTTCATAGTTTCGAACGTGATGCATCAATCTTACGTTATCATCGGCAGTAAGACTGGTATAACCAGTGAGCTAAAGGCGCATGCTTGTTGCAAATCACAATCTCTGTATCGTATTATTTCAAATTTAGTTTGAAGTAATCGGTGGCGTGCCATTCATTTTACAAATTGAAATATAACTGGGACATTTTTATTTGAAGAACAATAGTCCGTAATCTCAATTACATAATACCCATCTATACGTAGTTAAATTTGTGCGGCTTAATTAATTTATATCCTGTATATATAATTTTTTCTAACGATACCAATTTTTGTTAATAATTTCGGCGTATTTTATAATATAAATTTAGCAAACGTATTTCTCTCTAATAGCAATATTCGTTTCTATGTCCTGTCTTATAAATTGAGAGTAATAAAGCTTCTTTGCATTAATTTGGTTATATACCAATAAGACCAACACACGTTGATCAAAATTAACAGCCTCTGTATGAAATGCTTTGTAGCCAATTTGATCAATAGTATGTTTATTTTATCCTATCCTGGAGATTTATTGTTTTATTTGTGACTGAAATTTGAAGTCTTATCATTGAATTTAAATCTACAGGTTCAGTAACATTTATATTTATATCTAGCTCTTCTTCATTGGTCCATAGAGATTTAAGATACTCTGGCCATTCTCAATTTGGTAAGAAAATTAATGAAGAAAGGAGCCACTTATGAAGAAGAGAATTCGATACTATAACTCTCGAGTTCCAGACTAGACAACATACAGAAAGCAATGAAGTACCTGCGCGAAACAGTAAGTAAGAGTCCCACTGCCACAGCAACAACAGAAACAAGATACCTTCATCCAGGAGGCCGGGAACATGATTACTAAAGCAACCTCAACACAGAATGCACCACAAAATAAAACCATCCTTATTAGCCCTAGAGAGAATGCTGAGATAGCCCCATAAGCTCTACAAAGAAGTCATGACAAAGACACTGAAACAAACACTAGAAGGCTTGCAAATCATTCGCCATCAAGCAACCAGAGGAGGGGGGATGAACATTGAAACTACAACAGGAGAATAAACCGCAGTCCTACTTAACAACAGAACACTTCAAGAAACGGAATTAAAACCGGAGAGAATATGAACACAAAAACCCAAAATTACTATTTATGGTAAGCCAGTAGTACAACCAAAAGGAGCTGTACTTGACAATGCCAAAAAACAACTTCAAACGTAGATCCCACGAACCTGAAAAACCAACTAAGACCTAAATTCAAGGCAGGCAAAAAAAAAATCATCAAGAACACGAGATCGGTGAAATGGACGCAGAAAACTGCATAAAGAAAAAAGGAAGTCTCCATGTAGATTTCGAGTGCTGCAGGCAAAGCGATTATTAGGACGAACCCGATGTTTAATGTGTCAAGGATTCGGACACGTGGTCAAGGATTGTCGGGAAACGAATGACACCTGTGGCCATTGTGCAGAAACAGGCCACAGAATTGGGGACTGTCCAAAGAAGACGGAGAACCCAAAATGTGCAATCTGCAAAAGACTTGGCAAGAAAATGACAATGACAAAAACTGTCCAGCAAAGTTATACGAAGTCTAACTCACAACAATGAAGACAGACTATGGCTAGACATTAATTAAAATTTAGCAAGCGATTCTCAGATGAGGGAGGCACGCTACAGACCAGTTGCGTCACAGAGCTTACGAGCTGGCTGTCGACATACTACTTTAACAAGAGCTGTATTCAATCAGAGGCAAAGTCCCAGGCTTCGGCGTAACCGACATCGTAATGAAGGGCTCCAACGCAAATGAACAACCATGGGCAGCGTAGCTGTACTAAACAGAATGCTCTCTGTTCTTCACATTAAACACCTGAGCACCCCACATACTGGTGTCGATGAAATCGGCTACAGCTGTGGACAATTCATACTTGTATCCTGCTGCATGTATTACTCACTGTACATTGGACAATTCACAAATTAATTAAGATCAATAAGCCAAACTCTCTCTGACCAAAATATTGTAATCGGCACCGATGCCAATGCCAAATCAACGCTATGGGGCTCGGCCACCATAGATCAAGCGGGAGAAAAGTAGAAGACTCTGTTGCCGAATTCAAGCTGTAAGTCATCAACGACAGTAAGCAATGACCCTCCTACATACACGGAGATACCAGATCCTACATTCACATAACACTAGCGACTACTAGATCAGCGAGAATGCTGCAACACTGGAAGAATCTGAAAGATATTACAATACCCAGTCACACTGTACTAGAATACTGATTGCAACAATAATCCTGCTAGAAAAATTGACAATCCGACCTCAAAATACATTCTGCAACGAGCAGACTGGAGGCCTATAACAACCGTTTAGAGCATCATATAAACTCTGCCCGACCATAGAAGATCGTACCGAGATTTTCAAGTAAGGGCAGCATACACAAAAATCAACCGTACGCGCAGCTGACTCTTCCATACTAAGAAGTAAACATACCAGGATGGCGGTGCCATGGTGGACAAACACACTAACAGACCGCAAGCGTATGATATATACTGCACGAAGTGACCTTCAACGAGCACGTCAATAAGACCGAGTGGCAGGACAAGAAGATTACAGACTAGCCCGACGCAAATACACGAACTCAATCATGCCCACCAAAAATGACAGTTGACGAGACTACGTTACCGAACTGGCAACGAACAACCGGTGGGGCCGCGCTTACGAATAGTAAGCAAAAAAACGTCTGCCAAGACAGATCCTCACCGCAATAGCGACACCTACAGGCATGCTGACTCCTGGGAATAATCAGCACAACACTGATCCGCCAAGATGGACGAGACAATGGTAACATCCTACACAGGAATATTCGCACAGATAAAGAGATTGAACCTCACACTCGTCTCACCGGTCAAGTCGATCTAATAGATATAAAAATAGCGTTAAACCAAATGAAAAATAAAAAGATCTCTGGTACAGATAACATTCACACAAAATTCATAAAAATTAATGCGTCAAAATCAGTGATAAACTACTATCGCTATATAACAAATGCTTAAAGCACGGAGTGTTCCCCAATGCATGTCAGAAGGTCAAATAAATATAATACTGAAATTAGGGGACACAAACTTTGCAGATTCAAAGTCATATTGGACGATCTCTTTATTTCCGGCATTGGGGAAGCTCTACGAACGACTAGTCCCGTGCCACAATCAGCCTCCTCTACACCTCAATGCACCAGCAAGACAATACGGCTTTCGACCCGGTAGAGAAACCGAGGATCTAATCTCGAAACTATGCAAACTTGTTCTGCCTTTCCAGGAGAAACTTGTCTTCGGAATTATCATAGACTACGAATGTATCTTTGACACCCTGTGGTGGGCAAGTATATTCCGGGCACTAAAACATAACTGCCGCTCCAGGAGAAACTTGTCTTCGGAATTGACATAGACTTCGAATGTATCTTTGACACCCTGTGGTGGGCAAGTATACTCCGGGCACTAAAACATAACTGCCGCTCCAAACTATACAAGATCGTAAAATGCTATTTCCGTGTCTGAACAATTACTCTGACGGAAAACCATAATAAAATCTGCCGCGACATCACCATCGGATGTCCGTAGGGTTCTGACCTAGGACCTAGTCTACGGAACCTGGTATTGGATGAACATCTTTACATATTGGAGACTCATCCTCACGTGGATCCCATCGCCTATGCAGATATCCTTGTTTTTCTTATCTCAGGATATTCAAGAAGAGAAATAGAAAATAGTGTCCAGGATATTATGAGGGAAATCTCGCAATAGACAAGTGACAACAAACATATCCTCTCGCTGCGGTAGACCATCGGAATGCTACTGGAAGGGAAACTACATCCTGAAAGCCCGCCGACAATTAGAATCTAATAGAAAGGGCTGCGCTTCGTGCAAGTTACCAAGTACCTCGGGGTGAGCATCCAGGACGAACATGAGGATCGACGCATTTATAGAGGATATCACAGAAAAGGCAAAAATATTATTTCACGCAAGGGCACGACTTGGTGGCCAGAATTGGAGCTATGGAACAGTTAGCTACCGGATACTACACAATAAGTTTTCAGAAAATATGCATCTATGCGGCCCATGGATGGGCACGAAAACTTTACAGCAGACAGAAAAAAATGCAGCTAGCCGCACAAAGAGAAGTCCTCGTTCAGGAATAGTGTGTGGTTAAGACTGTACTTAAATATACAACTTTTGAAGAAGAACAGTGCTATTTATTATCTATCAAAGTATGTGTGACTGACTGACATAAATGTCAACTCATCATGCAGCTTAAAATGTTCATCTGCATCATTCTCTGAAGTGTGATTCCTAATTCAATTTTCCAAAATACTGTTTGGAGAACACATTTCAAGTTACATTCTCAATAAAAAACGAAACAAAAATCACGATTAAGACCAGAGTTATAACCTAATATATGATGTGTGACTGACTGACTACATTCTGTGACTGACTGACATATCTTAATTTTATTTAGACTTTAATATTCTGGAGTTGCAAATATACAAATATTACAAAATAATATGACATTATAATAGATACGTTCACCGCTGTGGTCTCGAGGTAGCGTGCTGCCTTGTCACGCAGCGGGCCCGTTTTCGATCCCCGGTCGGGAAAATTTTTCTGGGTGAGGTTTTATCGGGGTTTCCCTCATCTGTAAGACAAATGTCAAGAAAACTTTAAGGCCCAAACGGTCCCCGATACCATATGGTCATCATCATCATCATCATCGTTCACCGGTGTGGAAAGCAACGGGAAGCTACCACATCTACAGTTCCCTAGTAAATCTGCAAGCACATCATTTAAATGCTATGATTGCAGTGAACGACCAGCCCTCGGGCAGAATTACTAAGGATGGATAATATATAATAAGCGATAATATTGAGATGAATAAAAAACTTCACTCATTTTATCATGTATAGGAAATGTACAATTTGATAAGCTGTAAAAATATTAAATAAATAGTGTCATTTATTTAACTTGGTTACCATGTATCATTTTAAATTTCACAAAATAAAGAAAAGATTAACCTCTTAACAACAAACTGCCTTCTCTATAGTTAAATATGCCTAATATGAGTATAATTTTATTACATCCATATTACCTGACTAAAATTTATCTGATGCTGTTAACATATTGAACCATTAAAAATAAATAAAAATGCCGATATGGAATTTGCATTGTTCGTTCCAGAACACTAAAATCAACTCTCACGCGTCTCAACTATAAAAAAAATTAACGAAAAAGTACAGTATATAAATTATTAATTTTTTTATTTAAATGTGGAAATTTCTGTTATAATTCTTTCAAAGCAACTGATTACAAATTATATTGCTGACATGTGTTCTATTTTTAAACTGAACAATCGAAAGAAATCTCTTACAATGCGCAAAATCTTACTTTATGGCTGATTGTTTCCACATGGCGCATATAGTACAGCGTTGTCATACGTATTTTCACTCTGTTGGTTTCCAATAACGCAACACCCAATAATAATTTTATTTTACACTACAGGTTATACATACTTAATCACATATACTCCACGCCAATTGTATTTTTATACAAAAAACTTCATATAATTTAAAACTGTTTTTGCAATTAACAAGCATGACTCTATTTGACATAGTGAATGCTAGCACATTGTGGCAACATCGCACTGTGGATCCCCGATAATACGACACACATGGCATGTCAAAGGTCAAACTAATGCGAGAACCTTTCAAGTTCAAGAACTCCCACACACTCATTTTCTAACACATAAGAACCGCGCACTTGTTTTTAATTCCACTCACTTAATAACATACATATTGAAGAATCGCATATTGAGGAATTATTTAAATGCCATTAATAAAAATATAAAAATGTAATTAATATAATTAACGTAATTACTTTACAAGACAATGTCGTTAATACTTTTTTGTTAGTTATGTACCGATAACGTAGAATCCCAGAGGAAATTTGGATCCATCAATTATCGTATTGTGTACAATAATTTTTGTGTTTTATGTGACTGACTGTAGCTTACCCTTAATAATTATAGGGCGCATTTTAATTATCTAGAATATTATAATACAATTATTAGTATTACATTTATGATCAGGAAGGATCGATATATGGTATAACAAAAGAGTCGGCGAAACAAAACAAATGTATACAGTGAAATCGTAAAACAAAATTTCGTTTAATTTTGCATGTGCTTTCAGGTTTCGGAATATATCATGTTCTACTATTAATTTAGATCAAAATAATCCGTATTTCAAACATTAACTTCTATAATCGGAAAATTTCATCTGCAAAAAATATCTGATCGCAAAAATTACTCCTGCGCCAATTTCAAAATTTTCACATCGGTATGACATTTTCGTGTAATTACTTTACATTTAAATCCTTCCGCTGACTGCCTTTCAGCTCAAATTGTCACAGAAGAAGGGCCTGTAATTATTTTATGAAACAGCTGAGCCTAACAATCTACCAGATTTCCTAAACCATGTTTATGTTAATACACAGCGGAGTCCAGCAGGCAACTGACTGCGTTATGCGTATTAGCAATATAAGTGAGGGTACAAAAAGTCAGTCAGTCACGGGACTCCAGCGGGAAAAATAATGACTTTACAAGAAAATGTCATCTATACTTTTTTGTTAGATGTGTACCGATAACGTACAATCTAAGAGGAAATTTTCATCCGTCAATTATTATGTTGTGTACAGTAATTTTTATCCGTATTCTGAGACTGACTGACCATAACTTACAGTTAACAACTATAGGACAAATTTAAGGTATATAGAGTATTAGAATCCAATTAATATTGTTTAATTTACGACCAAGGAGGACCAAAGTATGGTTTAACAAATTATTTTGTGAAACAAAACGAATTCATACGACCAAATCATTGAACAAGAAATTGGTAAAATTTTGCGTATTTTTTCAGGTTTGGAATATGACAAGTTCTACCAATATTATCAGATTAAAATAATTCATATTTGAAACATTTTCTTATAGAATTATAAAATTTGATATTTACAGATATATATTACATCAACAAAATTATTCCTGCATCAGTTTCAACATTTTCACCTCGGTATGACATTTTCATGGAATCGCTCTTATATAAAGCACATATGTAGGCCAAATATTATATTGTATAGTTTATTTTAGATACAATTAAGAGAATAATATATTTTTAGGTATTTATGACGGTAAAATGTATATATGTAGTTTCAATTATTTTTCGAGAATCATGGTTATAAATTTAACCATTTTTTAGAAACACCCTCCGATGAAGTGAAGAGCTATTTTGCACTATGCGTCCTAATAAATCAAGTTAAAAAACCTAACATAAAATGGTTCTGGAGCAATATAGCAATTTTATAAATGTCCATTTAGAGCAAAATTATGCCCTTCACAAGTTTATTCCTAATTTTGAGATTTCTTCACTTCAAAGATCCATCCATAGTAATTCTGCCCGAAGGCAGGTCCTTCACTGCAATCATAGCTTTTGCATGCTATGCTTGCAGCTTTACTAGGGAATTGTGTAGGTGTGGTAGCTTCCCGTTGCTTTCCACACCGGTGAAGGATCATGACGATAATGATAATGGTAAGGATGATAATGATAAGGATGATGGCCATATGATTTCGGGGACCGTTTGGGCCTTAATGTTTTCCTGACGTTTGTCTTACAGGTGAGGAAAAACCCCGATAAAAACCTCACCCAGAAAAACTGCCCCGACCGGGGATCGAACCCGGGCCCGCTGTGTGATAAGGCAGCACGCTACCTCGAGACCACAGCGGTGGACTAACTTCAAAGATAATCATCATCATCACTCGAGGGATTAGGCAATTGCCCGTTTCGACTTCATAATGCATCAGCCCAACGTCTTCTAGGTCTTCCAACATCACGCCCTCCTCTTGCTTGATAATTTCTAGCTAACAATGGATATCTCTCCTTACTCATTCCACCCATGAGATTAATCCATTTCTGTCTGTAATTCGTGACTATATCCAATAAAGGCTGTACTTTCAATTCTTCTCTTATATCGTCATTTCTTATTCTATCAAGTCTTGTACATCCTTTTACTTGTCTTAGGAACCCCATCTCCGCCGTCTGTATTCTATCCTTCTGTCTTTTCACTGGAGCCCATGTTTCACATCCATACAATATTGTGGGAACCGCCATAACATTATACATTTTTATCTTTGTTTCTTTTCTAATTTTATTTTTGAATGTTCTCTGTATTGTTCCACACACCGTCTGAAATTGATTTATTTTGGAGCCAATATCTCTTTCCGCATTGTACCAACACCACAGCCCAAATATTTGAAACTAAACACCTGTTCTATACTTTGATTTTCTAAAATAATTTTGGTTCTCACTGGATCTCTTCCTCTAAAAGCCATGGTCTTCGTTTTCCTTACCGAAATCTTTAGATCGAATAATTTACATATTTCATTTAATGCATGCATTGATTTCTGTAAGTCGTCTTCATTTTTCTGTATTATGATTACATCGTCAGCAAATAGAAGATTATTTATGCACACTTTATTATCCATTCTTATTACTGGATTCACTAAAACTTTCCATTTATTTAAAATATCGTCTATATATATATATATATATATATATATATATAATTAAACAAAGTGGGTGATAAACTACATCCTTGTCGTAATCCAGTATTTGTTTTGATTGTATCTGTTCTTTTGAATCCGGTATATATAATCATATTTGTGTCTTCATATAATTTCTTTATTGTTTCAACAAGGCACAGCGGGTATCCTTTCATTCGTAATATTTCCCATAATTTTTGTCTGTTTACTCGATCGAAGGCCTTATCCAAATCTATAAATCCTATGTGAGTTTCTAAGTTATGTTCTCTTCTCTTTTCTATGAGTTGTTTCAGTGTAAAGACATTGTCTATACATGACCTTCCCTTTCTGAATCCACTTTGATTTTCATTTATTATTACTTCTGTTATGTTTCTCAATCTATTATTTATTATTTTCGTATATATCTTGTAGCCAGTATTCATTAAGCTAATCCCTCTGTAATTCTCGCAATTTCTCCGGTCTCCTCTTTTAAATATATTCTTCACAATTGCTGTTTCCCAAGTGGTTGGAATCTCATAGGTCTGCCAACATATATCAATTAAATGAAGTATTCGTAGTTTACACAATATTCCACTATATTTGACTAACTCCATATTTATATTATCTAATCCTGTTGCTTTCCTATTCTTAGTGGTTTTCAGAGCCATTTCTAATTTATTTATGTCTATTACATCAATATTTTCCACTTTTATTTCTTCCTCGTTCTCTTTTCCTTCAATTTCCTCCTTTTTCCAAAGTTTTTCATAATGTTGTATCCATTCTTGTTCTGGGATTATATTCAATCTGGCAGAATCTTTCTCAGTTTGAGTTAGATGTTTCACTAATTTATAACCTATTTCTTGTCTTCCATACATATCATGTTCTACTGAGCTTATAAATTTATCCCATGACTCCTGATGGACTTTTCTTATAATGCTTTTAGCAATTCTCCTTTTCATTTTATATTCTTCATAAGATTCTTCTGTTTTCAGTCGTAAGTATGTATGATATGCTTTTTGTTTTTCATTCACTGCATTTTGTATATTCGCATTCCAAGTTCTCAAGCCCTTCCTATTTCTTATTCTATTTTTTCTTTCCTAATATCTCATTTGCTGTTTTATGTATTACATTTGATATATTTTCCCATTCAGTATTTATATCTTCTGACGTCGCTATCTCTGATATATATTTATTCATTCTGCTTTCATAATGTTGTCTAATACTTTGATCTTGTAATAAATGTACTTTATATACTTCTTCTTGGTTTCTTTTGTTCTTTATGTTATTTTTCCGCCATTTAGCTATTATGTTTATTTTACTTATCACGATATAGTGATCAGAGTATATATTGCTGCCTCTATGTACTCTCACATCTGTTACCAAGGCTCCAAGCTTGTTGTTACGATTAAATAGTCAATTATTGATCCTGAGTTATATCCACTTCTTGTATATTTATGTATGTCCTTTTTCGGAAATATGTATTCACTACTTTTAATTGATTATAGGCTGAAAACTGTCTCAAATCCTGTCCATTATCATTTTTTGTTATTTCTCCATTATTTCCTATTACATTAGGTATAGGGACATTGCCTACTCTGGCATTTAAGTCTCCACTTATTATTAAATGATGATCTTTTGTATATTTATCAACTAATGTTTGTAATGTTTTATAATTTTTTTTGTTTCTTCCTTCTTACCTTCCTCTGGGGCATACACAGCAAATATCATCATATATCATCTTTCAATTTTAAATCTGGCTATCAGGATTCTTTCATTTATAAACTCATAGCTATTCAATTTGTTCTTCCATTTCTCATCTATTAAAATTGCTACTCCACACTGCGCTCTTGTGGTGTGTTCTACTCCGCTATACAACATAGTATAGTGTTTTAAGTCCTTTGTTCCTTTTAGTTTCTTTTTTGTTTCTGTTACTGTTGCTATATTTATTTCTTTTTCTTTAATTCTCTTTCTAATTCTTCTTCTTTTGTATTTATTCCCCTTACGTTCCAATTTCCTAATTTCAAAATGTCCTTTATTCCAAATCGTATCCTTTTATCTTGCTTGGGTCGGTTCCTTTTATGAGAATCCGGCTGATTTCCATGAAGCCTCTCAGTAAGATAAATGTCTCCTGGAAGCGTTACGAGCGCTTCGCAGGACAAGGATGTTGCTTCCTCAGAGCCTCCAAACATGCTCCTCTGGGTATCCACCCGCCCAAGAGAGGGCTGCCACTTCCGCTCTGCAAGTCCTACAAGTTTAGCTGTGCTATTCTTTGTCGCCCTGTTGACCGTTGAAGACTTGACGAAGATGTGGCCGCCCAATATGGATACAGACGCCATTCCTTCGTTGTGAGCTATACTTAGTCCCCCTCGCCTCTTACCCACCAACAAGATTAACCTTAGTCAATCTTCCCCAGTAGGGTCGTCTGGTTCATCGGGTACTAAGACCCCCCACCACGTCAATGTGATAGCTCCTGGGGGGTTCAAAGATAATGAATCCGTAATTAGAGATGACAGAATTTACGAAATTAAACCTGCGGTAGCGTATTTGAATACATTTCTCTCCTTGTATTTTCAAAGTGAAGTCATTTCACTTGATGAATCTCTTATGAAATTTGGAGGTAGTTTGGCTTACGTTCAGTTCAAACTCTCTAAACGGAATAAAACGGCACATTTGGAATGAAATATTAGAAATTACGCGAGATCTCTTCGGGATGTGATTCAAATAAATGCAGGATAAGACGCACAAGAGAATTCAGATTTTACAGAAAATGAGACATTAGTCCTAGAATTAGTAAATCCGTTCGTAGAGAAAGGTTACTCACTGTAATTAGACAACTTGTGTTTTCCTAATTTATTTTTAGAGCTCAGTAGACGACGGACATATTATGGAAAGTAAAATCTAACAGAAGGAATATTCATATGGATTTAGTGAACATCAAATTGAAAAAGAAAAAACGTAGAGGTATCAACATGATCTAGTCGGAGACTTCTCGCATTGAAGTGGGAAGATTAGAAAGACGTTTATTTATTATCATCGAAACACGAAAATGCCGACATGACTGACACCGGTAAGAAGCAATGGAAGAATAAAGACGGAAAACAAGAAAATAGCATTAAGGCCAAATATATTCTAGAATACAATAAAGGAATGGGAAATGATCAAAATGATAAGGTTGTGGTTTGTTTTCCAGTAATGAGTAGAATTTTAAAAGGCTACAGAAAAATTGCTTTTTGCATTATCCATAATTTCAGAAGATATATAGCTAGAACTTTCTATGTATTGTAATGTACAAGCCCATGCTTTTATATGTTCAGTTTCATTTATTTTTATAATATGCAGTATTATATAATTTGTTATTTTTTTCCGTTCCTGTTAGAATATATGATTCGTGATTACTTTAAATGTAATGACCAAGAAATATTTGTAGAAGATGGTTTTTTTAAATGTTTGTCAACTTTCACAGCCTTCAAACTAACAATAAATAACGGTTAAATTGCACAAAAGAGGGTTGTGGGTAGGCCACATTCCTTTGCTATTCTTAAAAGAACAAAATACTATAAGAAATAACAGGGGTAAAGATACTATCTGAAATTCATCTGTGATATAACGCAGTACGTATGGTCTAGGATTTGTGATATAAAATCCAATGCAACCGGAGTAGCGCTGGGGAGATTTAAATGGGTTTCCAGTGAACGTACCAGGCGCTTTAAACGTGTATTGAATGGGTTAATTAAAATAATTCAGAGTAATATTATATCATTGTTTACCGTTGTACATTCATGGGACGTAAACTAAACCGAGTCCAAAAAGAATACCTCTCAGTTAAAGAGGTGAATTAAATTTATTGTAAAAATTTTGTAAAATCTAATAATTAATGTTTTAACTCTGGTTAATAGAAAAATAAATAAAATGTTTGAGTTAATAATATAAATTACGGTATTTATTTCTCGTATCGAGAATTTTCATTTTGTTAAACACAACATATAATTAAAATATGCCGTAGGCAAGTTATGTTCCTCCACAAAAGTAAAACTAATTGTTTTAAAATATCCGATGTGATGAATTACGTTGTAATTATAGAATAACAAAATATGGCAAATAATATATTTCATTTAGCCGTGGATTAAATTGGTAGGCCTATATTGGTATAGTTTATAAAGAATTGTAGAACGTTCTCAGACTATCATGTTAAATACTTACTTACTCTTACCTCTTACTTACTCACTAGCACTATCGAAGCCGTAGGTTCATGGCCGCGCGGACATAAGCCCTCCTTACATCTCTATCCTGAGCTAATGATTTCCAATCATTCCCTGTATAAACTACTTCCTTCAAATCATAGTTAGTGTTATTCTCCCACCTCATTCTTTGTCTACCAACTGGGCGCCATCCCTCTGGCTTTCCTACAAGAAGCTTCCAAGCAAGTCTTTCATTCCCCATACGTGCTAGTAGTAGTAGTAGTAGTAGTAGGACTTTATTAGACAAAAAGTAAGATATTTACAATATTATTTACAAATATGGGTCGCACGGGCAGTAAGCCGTACGTGCTGTTGACAGTCCGTTACAATAAAGTAATAATTGGTACTAGTGTAAAGAAAAATAAACAACAAAAACAGCAATAACATTACAATTACATAAAGAAAACACAATAATATTACAATTAAATAATAACACAATAGCATTATACACTAAAAAAACATTAACATTACAATTACATAAAGAAAACACATTAATATTACAATTAAATAATAACACAATAGCATTATACACTAATTAATTTATATATAATTGTTAATAATTAATGGTATTGCATTTTGATAACATATATTTATTCATGAATGAGTGTTGTCCTTATTTTTCGCGTTTTGTCCAGAAATTTACCGAGGTTTATCCAATTTTCTGGATTTACCAATAACTCGTAGCATGCCAATCTTTCCCGATTTGAATTTAGAAATCTTTCCGGTAATAACTGACGTCTCCAATATTCTAAATCATTACATTTTCCTAATATATGTATCTCATCTTCAAAGTTCCCGCACATTGGACATATTCGCATATCGTGATCGTCGCTAATTTTTAGAAATTTCCATGCCCCTAGCCTAAACCAAGCAAGCCCTGATCTCTCCTTAAATCCTAGGTTGAGTATATACGATTCTTTTCCCCAGACGTGTTTTAGGTCTCTTTGTAAACACAGTGAGCGTTTTCCTGTACATTCGGCGAAAGTATCTTGTTGGTTTATATCTAAGTACCTCCTCCTTATTTTTCTCCACACGTTCTTGCGATTTTCAGTCCCTTTTTCCCATATCCAGCCCATCCCAATCTTTTGGAGTTCTCTCCTAACCTCGTCTGCCCAAAATTTAACATCTATGTTTTTAATTTGGTGGTCGTAACAAATTGCTCTAAGCATTGTTTGTTCACCTTGGATTACTCGCAACCAGTATTTGAGTACACGAATTTTACAGTTAATGTCGTCCTGGAATGACCCGAATTCATATAAAATTCCACAGTTAGAAACGGCCTTACTAAGTCCTGTAATATACTTTAGAAAATGCGTATATACCTTATTTAGTATTTCCGTTCTTTGGAAACCCCAAATCTCACTACCATAGTGCATTACTGGCCTGACCATCGCTCCATACATTTTTTCTAATGTGCTGACTGGAATATCAGGCACTCGACCCAGAATACCGAGTACACTGTTAAGTTGTCCCCTCCCTTTAAATAATGCTATATCAATATGTTTTTTCCACTTTCCGTTCATTTTCAACGTCGTACCAAGATATTCAAAATGTTTCACGTTTTGAAGTACTTGATCTCTGTATTTCCATTCCTCTGCTCTACCATAAACCGTCCCATTTTTAAAGGTCATTGTTTTTGTCTTACTAACATTTACAGTCAATCCCCAATTCCTACAGTATATTTCCAGTAGGTCAAGACCTCTTTGCAATCCCTTGATTGTCTTGGAACAGATAATTAAATCATCTGCATACAACAGGACTGGGATTCTAACATTTCCTATCTCCGGAGCCTCAATTTCTCCTTCTAGCATTACGTCTACAATATCATCAACGAATAGATTAAATAGCATTGGTGATAAAATGCAACCTTGTCTCACTCCCCGATTGGCTTCACTGCTCTCTGTAATGTGCCCTTGGTCTACTTTTATACAAAATTTAACATATTTATAAATTGACATTAAAGCATGTATCATTTTATGAGACAATCCTTTCCGATTTAATTTTTCCCAAAGTGCGCTTCGGTCCACAGTATCAAATGCCATCTTAAAATCAATGAATGCACAAAATAATTTACCCCCCTTCATTTTCAGATTGTCATCAATTAATGTTCTCAGAACAAATACGTTGTCCACCGTGGAGTACCCTTCTCTAAAACCTGCCTGATATTTTGAGAGCCTATTGTTCTCTTTAGCCCATTGTCTTATTCGTTCGTAAAGTACTTTACAATATATTTTTCCGAACACTGACAAGAGACAAATTCCCCTGTAACTTTCTGGTATCTGTGCCCCACCTTTCCCTTTGTATAGCGGTTGGATGACACCTGTCGCCCAGGCTTCCGGATAATCTCCTCCATTAAAAAGTTTGTTGAACGCAGTTTTCAAAACGTCTAATAATTTATTGGATGATATCATATTTTTCAAGAATTCCCCTGGTATTCCATCAATTCCAGGTGCTTTACCATTCTTTAAACATTTAATGGAAGAAACCACTTCATTTTTCGAAATATCCTGATCCAGTAATTGAATATGAATTGGGTCAGGGATCTCAACTATATTTCCTTGATTATATCTTAACCTCTCATTTCCCAGCACCCTATCAAAGTAACTTCTCCATTCCCCGGGCGTTATTCTTGTCCGATTTATGGACTTTACTTTGAGTTCCCTTAACGCTTTCCATATGTCCGCAATGTTCCCACTTTCAGTCGCGACTCTCATTTCTTCGGATTTCTTATTTTGCCATGCTAGTTTTGTTTCTGCCAATAATTCTTTATATTCCTTTCTCTCTTGCGCATAATTTTTTCTGCTTTCATCTGTGCTTTCTTTTCTAAACTTTAAAAGACTACTTTCGACAAATTTCTTCTTCTTTCTACATGCATTATTGTACCACCCTTTGTCCTTCTGGTTCATTGCGTATTTAACCTTGAATTTTTCCCCTGCTTTTTGAAAACATTCTGTCAAAGTTTTAATAATTTCCTCCCCGCTAAGATCATTTAATTGCAGATCCTGTATTAGCGTTTCCAAACTCCTGATAAATTCTTCTCTCAGATCCTCGATCCACCTGAAACGTGTAATTGGCCGCAATATTGTTGCCACCTCATCATTAACTGTCTCACTAATACCTTTCATATTTAAAATAAGTTTGTTTGGGAAGTGGTGTGATTCGATTCTGGAAACTATACAGAAATTACTTAGGACTGGAATCATGTCTTGTGTGCATATTGAATAATCGATTACGCTACTTCCATTTTTATTAATAAATGTCAGTTCTCCATTTTTATCTTCCCCATATTTCCCATTCAGAATTTCAAGTTCAAATGCATCGCAAAAAGCTAACAATTGGTTTCCTTCTGAATTTAAAATCTTATCTTTGCTTCTCCTACCCTCACCTCGTGTTTCATTATCATCCGATTTTATAGTGATATTTTCCTCCCCAATCCTACAGTTAAAGTCCCCTAAAATTATTATTCCCGCTTCCGGAAACCTATCTTTTATTTCTGCCAACGAGTCAGACAATTCAACGAAAAAATTTGGATTGGCATACCTGGAATTTAGTGGTTGGCGGTAAATAGACAACAGACACATTTCTGCTCTTTCTGTATGGTAATATATACAAATTGCCTCTTTTAAAGTAATATTTACCTTTTTAATATATGGGTCTAAGTTAGCTTTATATAAAATGGCAACACCGCCTGGATATCTACCTCTCTTTCCTCTATTTTGATTACCCTTAAAATAACCTTTCATATTACATAGATTTACGCATTCATTAGCTTTTAACCATGTTTCTCCTAGAGCTAATATATCAAAAGTCTCAATAAACTCTACACATCTGTCCATTGAAAGTTTTTGTTTTAACCCTTCGATATTCCATGAACCGACTGTCAACAAACCCTATTGTGTTCCCTTGTCATTAGTCTTACCTGTATTTTTCGAACTTCCCCCTCTCAATAGTTCCTTTTCTGCGGGTAAATTCAGAAGTCTTAGTGATTTTCTTGTTGGAGTTCTTGTGTCCGCCGGTCGTTCACCTCTTAGAGGATGCTTTTTGCGTTCGGCCGTTTTTTGCTGTATGTTTATTGGATTCCTGGGAGTTAGTATCGTAGTGCTCCCTCTCTCTTTCTCTCGTGTAGAATTTTCTCCCTCCTCTGCTGTAAGGAGACCACCTGCTGTTGAAGCGTCCCCTGTAGGTTTTGGGGACTCGCTGTCAATGACCTCTTCAAATTCATTTTCAGAGTTGTCCATATTTTGTAGTTGTTCCCTGCTCCAGATTCGTCCATTTATAATCAATTTATTAAATTGCATGATTGCATGGCAGCCCTGCCTCCTCGCCTCGAGCATGTGTCGCTTAAGAAAGTCCCTTTCGCGGCGCACCTTCTCACTAAAGTCTTCGGCAATATTGATACCGGTCCCTTTAAGATATTTACTGTCTCTAAGGATCCAACATTTTATTTTGTAGTGTGATAATTTGCATACAATCGGTCTCTTTCCACTATTCCAACGACCTACTCTGTGCGCTCTTTCAATATCACTGTCCACCAAATCAATCCCGATTTGCGCCACTACTCTTTTAACTATATGTTCAGTTTCCTCCCAGCTCTCTCTGTCTTCTTCATGCACACCATATATCACAATATTATTACGGCGACTCTGGTTTTCGAGATAGTCTAATTTAGATTCCAGCCATTTCAATCTGTCCTCCATCCGATGCATGTTCGTCTCAATATCACGAATTTTTTCACCCACGTTGCACTTTTCAAACCCCTCTTTCACTTCAGTTGACAATGTTTCAATCAGCTTTCTAACTTCTTCCATAATGCTTTGTCCCCTGCACACTTCAACCACTCTAACAAAAACACGTCCGCTCTTCTCGACGGCTAGCACAAAAGTCCAAATTAGTTTCTTTTCTTCCCATCCATGAGGTTCCGGGTTCATTTTTGTTTTCAGATGAAAATTCCAAGCGGCAATTCATTCAGAAGGGACTTAAAAAGTGCTACTCGAGTCTAAGTATTTTCAATCTGGAAACGGTACTTCTCTGATGTGTTTCTTGGCTTTCACAATGGAAGTAATTCTAGGTCTTGTTTGGAGGGAATGAGCTAAATGACAAATTCAATCGACGTTATCTGTAGGGAATTAAGTATAAATAAATTAGCTTCGTTAAATATCTCCAGCAAGGAAGCATCCTCATCTCACGTGATGATGCACGGATAAATTAATACAAATTACGATGCGATCAGAAGAAGAATTTCATGCTATAAAAGGACAAGTATTAATGATTGAATTATATTTTTTTCCGTAATTAAGAGGAGGAAAATCGGGATTAATGTTGCATATTTCAGATACGGAAGTACTGAGAATCTAATCCCAACTTTTCTCAACAATTTTTGTAAGAAACAATTATCGATAAAGCTAGTGACTTTAAATAATCAATAACCTTATAGCAGAAAACGAGGGAAATCGCTAGTAGAGTTCTGTAAATGATACAAAAGTGTGAACCAAATTGCAAACAGGATGCATTGATAACGAAACATGTGTAACTTACATCTTATGCACAACTTGTGCTCATTTATTATATTATATTATATTATATTATTAATAATGTTTTAGTCTCCTTACTCGCAATATTAACACAATTAATAATGAACATGATAAAGTAAATTTCATTATTATAGATTTTTTTTTCAAAATTGTCTTTGACTATTTAACTCATGCCCCAAATGGCAATCAAGATCAATCACATGTCAATGAATTTTGATTTACAACCAATGACAGTAGTTATTCACCTCTATTTTATCATTTTTATTGCGGCGGACTGAGATCATATTTCGTATGGAGAATATCAAGCTATGTACCAACATACTACTAATGTGGCATCAGGAGCACGGCAACTTTGATCATACGCTGGCAGGCTACAATGGCGACTACGTCTACGTAGAGCTGCGAGGAGAAAATCAATAATTGACGGTGGCTTATAGTCTTATCGTGTGCTTTTGATTGGCTGAACTATTTAAAAGTGTATCGTACCGGCAAATCATAAACGAGGTCACAAAAGTGCTAGCATATTCCTAGAATGGGCGTTGCCCATTCTAACGCGTAGTGTTTTTTTTGTGAAATATAATTACGAGTGAAGTGATATCAGGTAGGATAGTGTGGATTACAATATTTATTATTGTGTCATATATCCAGCCTGTGGTGAAAAGTGTTATATTATATTTTGTGTAGTAACCTGAACTAAGACTTGGTTTTACCAAGCCAGATGGTTGCTATACCAATTCCTAACAGGTTTATGGACCTAGATATTGATGGTGTCGGACCTCTCGCCCTTTGGGAGGACTCCCCCAATAAATACGACATGTTTGTTCGTCAGTATGGATATGATAAAGATCCATATCTTAAGGAAATACACCACTCTATCTTAGTGGAACCTTCGTACTTATAACAAATTGCATGTCTAATTATGTAGAATACAAGAGCTCCGACGAAGCTCGTGAACTCACGACAGGATGTTTGGATCGGTTAAATAGAAGAATTCAAGAAAAATAACCAGGGCTTCCAATTTTTGAAACCATGCTTCGTTAGTTGCAAGGTGATGAAATTGAAATTCAAAAGGCCAGCTTTCTGTATATGATGAATAGGGATGATGATCTTTCTGAAACTGAAAACAAGCAACTCGCTGAGGAAATACCCTTAACTAATAAAGAGAGAGTCACCAGTGAACAAATGGTCAGTGATGACCAGTCTACTACTAGTGGTCATTCCAAAAAAACGCTAAAATAAATAGAACTAAAACGATAATGAAAAAGAACTTTAGTGGTCAAAAAAAGAACAAAATTGTTGAACCTAGAGTAAGAGAACCCTTTCTAATGGAAAAAAAGGAATATTGTTGATTTAACAGCTCAAATTAACCGATCCACACAGCTAGAGGAATCACTAGTGAAGTTCCAGTAGTTCAAAATAATAATACATTTTCAGTCCTAACTGAACCTCTCATTGAAACTGCTGGAACATCCTCAGAGATGGTTCCTCCTCAACCTGTTGGCCCTTCTATCGCTACACATAATTCAGTATCCTCACGGAGTATTCTCCGCACGGAACAGAGACCCCCACCAATCACTGTCATTGGCCACGGGGACCTGTTTTGTATGAACAGGGAGTTAAGATCACTGAATAGTGAACTCTCAAAACATATCAGTATTCCTGTGGAATTACGATATTATGCTTCTTCATTGGAAAGTATCTATAAGCTGAGGGAGTATTTTACTTCCCTGAAAATGGAATATTATATATTCCAGCTTAAAAGGGAACTTCCTCTGAAGGCTGTATTAAAGAGACTACCTTCACGTACAGACGCAGATGAAATTAAAGAGGAACTCCTTGCTTTAGAATTTCCTGTCAAATCTGTGAAACATATAATCAAAACAAAAAAAAACAATTTGTCCAAACCACACCCACTTTTCATTCTAGAGCTGGATCGAAATGATGAAGCTTTGAAATTCTTTGCGTATCTTATTTGCAGTTGTAGCCACAGAACCGTATAGACGTAGGGCTGGGCTTAAGCAATGCTACAGGTGCCAGTCATTTAACCATACATTCCCTGCTTGTAACCGGGCTCCACGTTGTGTAATCTGCGCTGAGTCTCATGGGCACAAGGAATGTACTCTAAATACCCAAGCGCACAGAGACCCTAATTTGCTGAAATATGCAAACTCGGGGAGTCCGGTCACCCGACTTCTTATAGAGGCTGCTTGCTTTCAAGGTAGCACTAGAAGCTTACAGTAGGGGGGCCAAACCCATCCAACAGCCAAAAGTAAAACCATCCCAATATGAGAGCATCCCTCATCCTACAGTAAGACGAACTCAAAGAAAGACCTTCACTTCTGTGAATGTCGATCCAACAGTTTCCTTTACCCAAGCTTTACAAACTGGTACTTCTTCCTGACCATTCAAAGAGAATGGCATCGCTCAAGCTAAGGGCCAGCAATTCCCAACAGGAACTTTAAGTGTGCGTACGGAAGAAATGCTGTTGTCTGATTTGTCAAGTACCATGGAGCGTTTCCTCTTCATGCATCTGGTTATCCTGTATTTCGCAGATTAACCAACTAAGGAGAAACCATCCATATAATAGTACGATGTGGCTCACTCTACATGGTCCGGCTTTCTGACTCTCTGCTTGCCGGCGGTGTAGGTTATGATGCTGCTTTATAGTGTGGTAACTTCCATCGTTATTATAATCTAAACCTGTTAGGCAAAAAATATTCTCACCATAAGGCTTGGGTTATATAATCCACAACCCCTACTTGATAGCCACAAAGGATTTGCTCAGAAGTCATACCCCTTGGGTATCAGTATGCAGCACGCCGAACGGTGCAATTCACCGCCAACATACCAGTACCAGTATAATTTTCATTTTATCACTTTGATTCCACAAAGTGGCTGCCAGATTTTATATATAGTGCACGAATATCACCAGATTCTGCTTGCGAGATATAATAGAAAAAAAACATTCGTAGCAATAGATTATACCACCCAAAAAATAAACCTCTGTTTGCACATTCTTAAACGAATTATTTTCCAGGAATTAAAGTTGCAGAAAAATATCATTGAGAGATTTTCATCATAGGACATCAGAAATTAATTAATAACCTGTAATGATTTGCTTATTTTATTCTCCACTCGGGTGCTTTGTTACAATATTGCGATTCAATTTGACAATAAATATGATCTGGTTGCAGCGATGAACAAATGAAACATTTCGTTTGTTTTCTCACATCGCCCTTTTCATTAAATATATAAATATCATAAAATAACTGTATTTAAATAATTATTTGTGAGTAAACAGGGTAATTTTATTCGTTAATTAGTCCTAACAAAGTTACTTACTTACTTACTCACTGGCACTATCGAACCCGTAGGTACATGCCCGCGCGGACATAAGCTCTCCATACATCCCTATCCTGAGCTAATGCTTTCCAATCATTCCTGTATAATCTACTTCCCTCAAATCATAGTTAATGTTGTTCTCCCACCTCATTCTTGGTCTACCAACTGGGCGTTTTCCTTCTGGCTTTCCTACAAGAAGTTTCCATGCACGTCTTTCATTCCCCATACGTGCAACATGTCCTGCCCATCGCAGTCTACGAGACTTAACTGCTCTTATTATATCTGGCTTCCTATAAAGACCATGTAGTTCATTGTTATGTAGTCTTCTCCATTCACCTGTCTGTTCATCTCTCTTTGGTCCAAAATTTTTCCTAAGAACTTTATTCTCAAATACTCGTAATCTCCTTTCCTCCCTTAAAGTAAGAGTCCATGTTTCGCACCCATATAATATAACTGGTAGAATAATAGTTTTATATATTTTCAGCTTAACGTTTTTTGAAAGGAGTTGGGACATCAAAAGTCTCTGCAATGCATAGTAGCATGCATTTCCAGAATTGAGCCTATGTATAATTTCTTTGTGCATCTCATTCCTATTTGTGATTATTGTTCCTAGGTATTTGAATTCAGCCACTTCCTCAAATTTTCCCTCATTTGTCATTAGCTGCCCATTTTCATTATATACTGAATTTTTACTTGTGACCATATATTTAGTTTTACTGATATTTACTTCCAGTCCTAATTTCTTAGTGTTACTCAATAGTGTGTGCGTGTTGGCCTTTAGTATCTCCTCGCTATCGGCCATAGTACTACAACATCAGCATAAACTAACAGCTTATTAATACCATTGAGTTGTAAGCCTTCCTCATTCTCTAAAGATCTAATGGCATGCTCTAGTACAAAATTAAATAGTAGAGGAGATAGTGCATCTCCTTGCTTCAACCCGTTCTGGATTTCAAAAGTGTCTGAAAACTGTTTGCCTACACGTACCCTACTCTATGAGCCATTTAGACACATTCGTATAAGTCTAACTAACTTTTTAGGAATTCCGAACTCCAGCAGGATACTATATAACTTCTCCCTCTTAATTGAATCATATGCTTTTTTGACGTCTACATATAGTTGATGAACAGTACGATTATATTCCCATTTCTTTTCTAAAATCTGTCCTATACTAAAAATCTGATCTGTTGTAGACCTGTGTCTTCTAAATGCACATTGATGATCTCCTAGAATGTCATCAGTATAGGGAGTAAGTCTGCTTACTAATATATTTGTTAGAATTTTGTACGAAGTTGAAAGTAATGAGATGCCCCTGTAGTTGTTGCAATCAGTTTTATCTCCTTTCTTATAAATTGGTACGATATTGATTCCTTCCATTCATCTGGAAGAGCTTCTTTTTCCCAAATCATACTAAGCAACCAGCGTATCTTCTCCATCAATTTTTCTCCCCCTGATTTTATCAGTTCTGCTGTGATCTCATCTGAAAAACGCCACTCATAATTTCCAAATTCTCATGCCACGAGTGATTTCCAAATTATGGATAAATTCACGCCTCACGAAGAGATAATTTGAAAATCTAGATAATTTGAAAATCAAGAGTGGCATTTGTGATGACTATTTAACGAATAAAATTAAGCTGTTTGCTCACAAACCTTTATTTAACTTTATTTATTTTATTGTATTGTAAGCCCAAGTTTTCCCTATACAGAGAATTAGGCGCTCTCCCCCCTACAGGGAAGATTTGAACCATATTAATTTAGTTACACTTGTTTTCGTATAGATGTCAATTTGAGTGGTCCGTGGTCAGCGTTCCGCCTCATAGTGACATTTAGGAAACCAAGGTAGTACTAAACGGGAAAATTTGCTTAGAGGCCTTTTCATTCAGGCGTGAGGATTTTTAACGAGCCTGAAAACCTTCAGACTCGGGACCCACGGCTTATAGTCCTTCCCGGAGGACTTGCTCCTTGGATTTTTTCGTCTGAAAAACCCATCGACCCCGGCCGGGTTTGAACCCGCGACCCTCGGGACCAGAGGCAAGGAGCATAACCACTAGTCCACCGCGGCCGACTATAGTTATTTTAAAATATTTATATATTTAATGTAAACGGCGATATTTGAAAACAAATCAGAAATGTGAGGTTATGTTCATTTACTGCTGCTAGATCATATTATTTATTGCCAAATAAGATCGCAATATTGTAAGAGTGCACCCAAGTGGAGAAATAATGAAACACATCAAACTATGTATCATAATCAACATTACGGGTATTCAATTATTTTTTTACTAAACAACGCAGTAAAATCAAGGAATCTTTTCATTATTTGCTATATTCAATGTATTTGTTGGAGAAACATAATGCTTTGACCTGTTCAGAATATTAAAAAGGAGGAGCTATCTTTATCACAAAAGCAGGAGCTGATGAAGAGAAATCGATAATGAGCGAGGTGAAATACGACTGTCATATGTTGTAAAACAACATTCATTGAAACGTGATTGGTAATTGACTAGCATTTGTGGCATGAGTTAAATAGTCTATATAAATTCACTCCTCACCTCGTGAGTCGTGAATTTTTCCATAATTTGGAGGTCAATCGTGGCATTACTTATGATGCATGTTATACACGTTATATCAACATGAGTGACAATTATCAACTAACTAAAACATTATGTTCTATGATAGGTACAATCAGGCACCTCAGGCGTAAGATCTTCTTACATCAACAAGCTACGTTTTTCCAATTATTTCCCATTTAATTAACTATCCTGAATTCGTAATTAATGTTATTCTACCACTTCATTCTTGGCCTCTGTACTGATAAGCTATCGTTCACTTATCTTATATTACGCTTTTATTCTCCTATTCCATTCCATCTTTGTGCCAGAATCTCTTCACATCACATTTCACGACTCAACTATTTTTACTATATCTGGTTTCCTCCAAAGGTCATGTATTTCAGTGCTATGCATTTTTCTCCTCTCCCATGCCTGTTGATCTCTCTTTGGTCCAAAATTCCCCTTAATTTAATCACAAATATTAGAATTAGTCTCACTTCTCTGTTTAATTAAACAAATAATTATATTATTTTAGTTTAACAAATTTTGAGATAGTTTAGAATAACAAGATACCCTTGTATTGACAAGTGTTTCTAGTTTTGAGCCAGTGGTTATTTAATTTTGTTATCTCAATTATTTTTGTAATTATTATTTTTCTATGCGTTTTGAATTCATTAACACCTTACAAGTTTCATACATTGATAATTTTCCCTGATTATTAAAAATCATGTAAAGTAAACCTTCTAACCGTTCGAGGCCAAGGGGTGAGAATAATGCCCTATTATTAATGCTCTGTGATATGCCCATCTGTCTCATCATTTCAGAAGCAGATTAAATGGAACGAAATGGATCAAATGAGTTCGGAGAAAATGTGGAATGAATGTTTTGGCAAGGGAAACGGAGACTGATCCCGAGTAAAACGTACCGTAGGTTTAATTCGTCCACAGCGTTTCCTACATGGAGTGAGAGAGACGCAAATTCGGGAAAGAAATTTAAAAAGCTATTAACTAAAAGCTTTCGTCATGGAGCCGCCGAAGAATCAAATCCGAAAAACAATTTCTTGTCAATACAATCATATTTAGAAGCCCATATCTATATTTTCATGTAACTCCTGAGTCCCTTAATATCCTGTACGATACAAGAGCGATTGTATTTTATCTCCTTCTGTAAACAAATCAAGATATCTGTATTTAGTTTTTTAATGACTAGAGGCCGGTTTTGTATGAGAAATGCATTTTTATGCACTAAAATATATGCGAAAATTATTTAAATGTTAATTGGCCCCTTCACAGACAATTTTAGTGGTGTTTGATAATGCATACAAATGCACATTCCGGGGAAAAATGCTTGTTTTTTTAGATTTTTAATGCATAAATGTATATTGTGTTCTTAAATGTGGTATTAAATTATAATTTTTCATTCAGCAAAATACTAGTAATTAATTAAGTATTGATTAATATTTTGTTTAATTAAGAAAAGTTTCTGTAATCAATTGGATATAAGTGTAACGTGTATATTTACATCTGTGTAAGAATGGAATTCCCGTGTACCTTGAGAAATAATATTACGGTATTACCAAAAACGATTTGATAAGATTAGTGAAGTATTAAAATACAAATCCTGGCTACAATAGAATTTGTCAAATTAGCAAAATGCTCTCTGGTGATAGTGAAAAATCTGTAACCGAAGCGGAATTTACTGAAGGACAAATGTGGTGATTTTCGCATGCACCTATGACACCATATGATGTACAAAGAGCATTTTCATTGTATGAAACCTTCTTCAATCAGAGAGTAAGGAGGTTCACGCAAGAAAACCTCATGAAAACTATCTACTGCAACAGCAATAAATAAGCTAAGATTACCCACAAATCAAATATTTTATTTTATTTTATAACAATCTATTTTTTCATAAATCGGTTGCATATTTTATACATTGTTAATGCATATTTAGTACTTTATTTTGCATACAAATCCGGGCTCTAGTAATGACATCACATAACGGCTCTTGATGATCTTTTCATTTTACTTATTTTTACTTTGTATCTATCCGTTAAGGAAGGTTCCAGCAATCCCATGAATACAGAAACGTATTATACCAAATATTATATGAATTCAACCTCTCCATTCAAATCTGTTTTCAAAAAAGTACCAATAATTTTGTTACCTGATAACTCATATAACTAACTTTCTGGCAGCTTGGGCATAAATTCTCTATGCGTGCGTAACCCGAGCCAATGCTTTTAAATCATTACTGTATGGTTTGCCTCCCTCAAATCTAGGAATTTTAAGAACGTTCAGTTAGCTGAGAATTTTATACAAAAAAAAACATGATTAAACTTTTATTTCTACAAAATGTCGATTTAGACGAAATTAGCTCAGGAAATGAAATTCCAATCCAAATTTCCCTTGACACTAATACAAAAAGGGAAAACTCTTCAGTCTGGTTGTTGGCACCAGGGTTTGAATATCAAATTTTAACCGCTACTTTTGAGTAATCACGTTTATTTGTTCTTTCTTATCTTGATTGTGTGGTCACCCTCTCCATACTTGATCTTCATATTGGACGCTTTCTCTCTGGCTTTGTTACAATAAATTTTCATCATTTTTTCCCCTACAAATTCGTGTAAAATGCCCAGCCCATTGCAGTCTACGAGAATAAAATATGAACAACATCAAAATGATAATTCTCTAAATCACTTATCAAATAACATTTTTTTTTCAAAATTTGGAGCCAAAAAGAACTGCTTTCAAATTTATATTACTGTTTGCTAAAAAATCCAATAAACACAAATATAAAATTGTATTTGTCATAATTTCAGTACAGAACAGAATGATATAACGTATTAACAAAGAATGTGTCATTAAAAGTGCCAAACTCTCTAGATAAGAAAGAACAAATAAACGAGATATTGTTCGCATTTTTTTATATCTGTTGAGTGGTAGACAAGGCTTAAGGTCTCAACTATGCTATGATAAAGTATATTATTATTATTATTATTACAATTATTATTATTATTATTATTATTATTATCATTATTATTATTATTATTATTATTATTATTATTATTATCATCATCATCTTCATCATCTCTCTTGACGTGTTTTTTCTTCTTACTGAGAATCATTTTTACTTTAATTGATATGTTCATTTATTTCATTCTTGTGATTTGAGGAGATTCAGTAGACCGCTATACGAGCGCTAGGGAGAAGAGATTCTACCTTTTTTGTTTTATCTCAGCAATAAGATTACCACTTTCACCATTTCCTTCCTTTCAATTATATATAGGCCTATGGGACGATATCTCTAAATGGGGAGAAACAGTTTCGAAGGCCTATATCTAGTGGAAAAATAATAATTTAAATTGAGTAAAATAATTAAGAACGAACGACCAAACACAATTTGGGATCAGGATTGTAAATAAGGTCTTATGTGACATTACAACACAATTTATTGTAACGTTCATTCGGCGGCCGCCAAATTCACCGGCATCTGATTAAACATAGCAAAATTAGTTTAGTGATTTTTGATGTAAACAAGTAATAAGTAACTAATAAAATGTTGATGAATATATATAGTAGGTTCATATAACCAATATGTGTTATTATAACTCTGAATATATACGACGTTCTTAAGTTATTGTGTAATCTTAATATTAGCATAGGCCTACATTATTTATCCTATTATCGAATTACCGCCTTTGAATGTTTCGTTAAGCAGCAGCAATAATCGGATCTCACCTTATAAGGTAATACAGAATCGTAGTCGGTTGATTGCAAATCACAGGCACTCTCTCAAGACTTGTTTTCTGGAAGTATAACTCTCGCAAATGATGGCGGCCGGTGCGGGCTGATCGGACGCCACAATAAATTTCTGAACTTCTGCGTCGGTCATATAAGACCGGCAGAAATCGGAGTTTCTGGTCGAGCGTCGGAAGTCGACCTGTGGTTAGCGAAGAATGTGTTCTCTGAACTCCAAGAAGTAATATAATAGTGAAAACATCTGCGAGTGAATAACTGAGTTATAAATAAACTGTGAAGTGAGACCTTTCTAGCTGAAAATTATACCTGTGTATAAAGTGAAGTACTGACAAGAAAATAAATAATATTTTTAATTTTTTGTGTAAACAATTGTGACGTTGAATTAAAGAAACTTGGCCTGTTTCCTATACACCCGCAACCTCTTCAATTATATATCACTTATATATAATTTCATTATTTCATTATTTTGCAGTAGTGAATGTTTTAGTCTTTATTTGCCTAATTGTTACAAGTAATAATGTAAACGGCTGATTAATGCAGATTCCCAATTTTGAGTTTTTACAATGATTGATATTTTGTTATTCCATATTTAATTTTATAAATTTGCTCCTTTATTTGTTTTTGGATTTATAATAAAGACTTCAAATTTACAAAATACACACTTCGCTCTTAATCATTTATTATTTTGTATCGATATTGAATATGTATGGAGGTTGCAATATTTATTTAATTAAAACTTATTAAATTGAACATATACGAAATTAGCTACTTTTGAAGTAAAAATTTGCAAATTCCTATAGGATTGAACCGGTTTGCAGTATAACGAACATTTGACTACATATTCCTCAATTTCCATGTTCACTAAATACATGCGAACTGTAATTATTGCTAATAGGAATGAAGTCCACAAATAAAGTAAATAACTCTGGAAACGCATGATGTTATGCATTATAGAAATACATATACAAACTTCTCTCAAATAATTAAATTAAAAATAAATATCGAAGGAATTATTCCAGTTATACGAATTCGAAACCGAAGAAGACAAAGATTGCCGGTATCTGAGAATAAAATCTTTAAGAAAATTGTTGGAGCAAAAGGGACGCAGACACAAGTGAACGAACAAAACTGCACATGAGTGAGCTATATTAAATATATGGAAAACTAGATTACGAAAATCGTGTATAATGAGATTGTGACAGGCAGGACATGTGGAACGAATGCGGTATGGAAGAAAGACATGGAGAATTATTGCAGGAAATCCAGAATAAATTCTAGAGTAGGTAGGCCAAAATGTGGTGAGAGAATTATATTAGCCACTTGCTAACACCCGGCGTGCGCTGCTACGCCTAAATAAATGAAAATTAATGTGTTTTTATATTTAGTTAAATTAGTAAAAGGAAGAATAATTATAATTATAAATTTATATTTTTAGATACCCCCCGAATCTACTTAACCCGATATTCTTTACATAAATGAGCTAAAATACGAAAATCAATGTGTTTTGCGTTTAGTTAAATAAGTGAAAGAAAAAAATTATATCGTAATTATTTTTAGATACTCCGTGCTGTTTACCCGACGTTGTCCAGGAATTTACTCATCCCGATCTTCTTGGCATAAATTGAAAAATAATTATAAAAGTATATTTTAATTATTTTAAGATTCCCCGTGCTGATTACCCGGTGTTGCCCGGAATCTACATATCTCGATTCTTGACATAAATGAGCTAAAAGACAAAATTCGTTATTGTGAGTTATCCGTAAAAGAATACCGCCATGTGCTACTAATGCTTGCACAGGAATCTACGTACTTGTCTCGATCTTCTTGGCATTAAAGAAACATAAAAATGGTTATGGTGAGTTATCTGCAAGAGATAAACATATGCTGTCGAGGACTTTTTGTGTATTTGTTATGGTTTAGGCAGTATAAGCTATTTGAGCGTCCAAAGGGCTACATTTTTCACGTTTTCCACTACAAAGGGCAATTTATAAGAGTGTAGGAGTTGAATATCGTAACTCTCTTATAGACCATGTTCATCCTGGGAATCTCCTGAACATTTTGCAAAAAGCCCCATCACAAGCGGATGGTATGGCCGCGCATAAAGTTCAAACAAACAAAAATTCAGTTTTATATATATTGGATTGTTTATAAAGCAATAGAAAAACAAATGAGTTGCTATTACTTAAATCTGTGTCAAATTACTCAATACTGAATTACAATAACTTATAGTTTTACATGATTTCGTTTTAATTGCGTTCCGAATCATCAAAATAACTAGCACGATAAATTATTGTTTGACCATTTTAAGGGATAATTGGAATTTTGTTCAGAGATTTTAATGCTTTCCGTAATACTCATATTTAAAGTAATGTTTTATTAATTCCTGTATATTTAAGGCTATATCAGAGATCACCAATTGGCTGACCGCGGTCCCAATCTGGACCCTGGAGCTTTGGTTTCCATACCGGTTAAATATCGAATTAATACAAATTTTTAAAACCGGTTAAACATCGAATACAACCAGTTGTACTAAATTTCTTACCATGGTAGTATTATTGTTGCCTCGGTTGGCAGTAGTGCTTATGGTCGGAGATTTGACTGAAGATGAACGGGATTCCGTTTAGAACCATGTAACGTGAAAAACACGAAATTTATGAACTCACATATCTAAATATTACTCTGATCATACGTTTAAATTTATCATAAACTTATAATTTTTTAGAATTAATAACTATGTACTATTGTGCTTATCATTTTAGTATTTACAGTGTGTTTTGTTTAATTTGTGCATTTCATACCTATAACATAATTTAAATAATATCTTTATAATATTAATTACTTAATAAAAGCTTCGTATTTTTAATCAACTGTGGTTTCGGACTTCGACTGAATTTACTACATCGAAAATGGTAAAGTGATCCGACTACAGAACTCAGGAGGCCCTTGGGGTAGACAATCGGTACTTGATGTCACCCGCGTTGTCAGCCCTGCCTGACGACCGACTTTAACCCCCAGAAAAGCGCCTGATACTCATTTCCGTTGGAGGCTGAGTCGACCCCAGGACCATAGTGCCGCTAGAAGGTTTCGGTCAGTTTAAAAATCGTGACCCCGCTGGGACTGGAACATTCGACCTTGCGGCATGTTGCGCAGTGCCTTAACCACTGCACTATGGCGTGCCCCTTTTGAAAATGGACCTCTATGAAACAGTTTGTGAGGGAGCAAGTAACCGCTGGAATAGAGGGACATAAGTTGAGAACAATGAAAATGAGGTGAATACTGTTGTTAAAGGGACATATAGTGTATTCATAACTTGTTCAAACATTAACTTATTACTCCGCAGTACACACTAAATGCAATGTCATAAGGTCTCGCACTCTAACTAAACTTACTAAAGACATTACAAACTCATAAACATGTTAATATCTTACTTCCACGCTACACAGTTCACAGGTGGAATTCCAGAACCCAGAAAGTTACTCTACAGAAACACATGCTAGTATTTTATTCAACGACATTCTTTAGTGTCTGAAGACCGTCGCACAGTGTGCTATTTTAACAATCTAGGGGGATTTAATTCAAAATTCCAAGGTTAATTAATGAAAGTGATATTTTGTAATTTACATGCAAACAATCCTGTTAATAGGTATGTGTAAATATTTTATTTCTAGACATACATAAGCACTCATAAATAAGGTTTAAACATAAAAATCACGCGTAGATGCGTAATCTGTCCTATTGAGTAGGTTGATCTATCGAGGTGCTTTGTGTAGAGAATAAAGTCGGTTTACGTGTCATTGTGATGTTTACGTTTAGTGTAGTGTTCTGTAAGTTACGTAAGATAGGTTTCATCTGTTTGGATTTACAAGAATGTTAATATGAAATAAGAATTTTAACTCTGTCCCAATTTAAGTATATTATTGAGATATTTTAGACTAGAACTTCCTTATATGGACGTATATGGCCTTCTAATTGCATTATTTGTATTTATTGACATCCCTTCTGTTGGAAACAGAAGATAAAACTGTGTCCATCTGAGTTTCTTTAGCTTATTCGTCTTTGTTTCACAGGGGTTCCCCTTACTTCCCGGTACGCAATTTTCGACGTAAAGTCCGGAAATAATAAAAGGGAACATTATGATGCAGTGTATGAATTTGTGTTTAAACAAAGTAAGCATGTGACAGTTTCCGATGTCGTTATTAAGAATTTAAAGGCCTATATGAGAAGTGTCTGTGTCAGCATATTGAAGTACCGTGACAGATTCCTGGAAAATTATTCAGACTGGCTACAAGAAAATATTTATTTTCCCATGACCCATTGTCAATTTCTGCCTTCTACTTCTACAGATCAACCGCCTTCTAGTTCTGATAGAAGAATATTGTGAAAAGACGAAAAGGCGGACGCTTAGATAATTCGTTCAATCAATAAGCCTAGATGAAATATCTACTGCTGTTGAAATGAAGTTGCGTGATAAGGGAAAGAAAATGACTCTGCTTCAATACGGAGGTAGTCAAAGAATTATCCCTTACATCACCTTCGCGAGGCACTAGAATAAAAAAGAGTCGACGGTGTTTTTAGATAAACCGAAGAGTTTATCAGCTCATCGAGCCCGAGCGATGATGATAGAGATGGCAGTCTTTCAATTATCTAATATATAAATAAATTCAAAGCAGATTGAAGAATGAGACAGGCCTACTGGTCGATATGCCAACACAAAAAGTAAGAAATACGAATAATGGAAACGCTGCTCGTCGATTTTTCAGAAACACCGAAAGGATTGCCAAAATAAGGTGTTAATTTTGAGCTAATTTGCCGTTTTCATGTCATATTAGATGCACTGAATTGTGGGTTTTCCATAAACGCTGATGCTTTTGGAAAGTATGCTGACCAGAAATCTGTATTTGAAAGAATACAGTTTGTTTTATATGCCAAGCAGTGTGCACAAAATTTTATGCCACGGCAAGCTTGTTGTTACCTCTTCTATTTTCTATAGGCCAACATTTGGAAGAAGCACAAGAAGCAAGAAACGAATATAGTACAAGATATCGGGAACATTTAAAAAAACCTTCGAGGGTATACACAAACACTGATATTTCCACAGACTTTTGATATTTTCTTGGCCAATGGGTAAACCTAGGCAGCAAGTAGCAAGTAGTGAAGACGGTCGCGACAGCGAAATAATATTAGCTGTAAAGAAAATGTTCGAAAAACTAAAGTCCTCTTTGCAACGGGAAGTCAGTGACCTTAAGAAATATGTCGAATTAATGTCAGATAAATGCGATACTCTACAATCAGAGTTGGAACATGCGAGGACAGAACTCAAGGAGATAAAGGAAGAATTAAAACTTCTGAGAGGAGAAAATGAGGATTTGAAAAGAGAATTGGATGATCTACAGCAGTACACACGCAGGGACAACATTATGTTGTATGGAGTTCCTGAATCGGAGGAGTCGGTGTACAATGATATAAATTCTATATCAAACACAATAGACGCAGTAGAATTAACCAAATACATCAGTATTGCTCATCGCCTTCCATCAAAAACTGGGAAAACGCGTCCTATTGTAGTCAGGTTTTCCAAAAGGAAATCCAGAGACAAATAGTTAGCAAAGTTTCGTCATGAGGCAAAAACAGACAATGATGGTCCAGGTATAATAATAATAATAATAATATAAAGGAGCACTCAGAAGAGCATTAGTTTCGAAAGTTTTACGTTCTTTTCCACTGATCACTTGTATTCACTCTTTGCTGTGTTCATTAATTGATTTTGTTCTGTTTTTACACTCTGTGATATGATAAACTGTACACTTATCACCGCACAGTGCACATCTGCAGTCTTCAGTTGGCTTACTTACTTACTCACTGGCACTATCGAACCCGAAGGTTCATGGCCGCGCGGACATAAGCTCTCCATACATCCATATCCTGAGCTAATACTTTCCAATCATTCCCTGTATAATCTACTTCCCTCAAATCATAGTTAATGTTGATCTCCCGCCTCATTCTTAGTCTACCAACTGGGCGTTTTCCCTCTGGCTTTCCTACAAGAAGCTTCCATGCACGTCTTTCATTCCCCATACGCGCAACATGTCCGTCTTCAGTTGGCTGGTGGAATTTTTAATTTTCGCAGACCTTGTGATGAAAGCCATGTATCGCTAGTCTGGTTACAACGTATCTCAGTGTCTGACATTCTCTTGTCCAGTTTCTGTCTGTCATGGCACTGGAGGTGTAAAATTCCTCACTTATTTCCTTCCGTTTCTGTTCCCTCACTTTTACTGCTTGCTGATGTGGTTCTGTAAATGGTAGGAGTATGTTATCCTAATGTCTTCTATGAAATATGTTTCTCGCACAAGTTCATAAATTAATCTGGATGGTGCTGTTTTTCCAGTTCCAGTGATTCTCTTCATGAAGCTTGCTTTCACTTTTTCTATTTTGTTGAGGTCATTGACTGTTAATTTCTGCCATATGATCTCGATCCCGTATGTAACTATGGGGGCTATCGTTGTGTGGAAAAGTGTCATTGCAGTGTCTGTTGTTAGTTTTGTAAGGTTCTTGATTATTGCTGCTGCTGTTCTCTCTTGGACGTGTATGCTGAAGGATGTCGCTGTGGTCTGCATGGTGATACCTAGATAGTTGTACCTGTTGACTGTCTTTAGATGACTTCCTGCCAGTGTGATGATATCTTCTGCTGTTCTCCTTCCCCCTTTTCTGAACGTCATATGAAATGTCTTGTCCTCATTTACTGCAAGTTGATTTTGGTGTGCCCATTCTTCTAATTTATTCACTGTTTCCTGCAGTTCTACTTTATTTTGGGATCCAATCACCATGTCATCTACATACATTATTATAGTTGTTTGATCACCATTTATTATATTTTGGCAGTCTGCTGTGAGTATGTTGAATAGTGTAGGGCTAATGGGGTCCCCTTGTAATACCCCATTTGTTTGCTTGATGATTCTTATGTAGTTATATTTCATGATGCTCTTCTGAGTGCTCCTTTATATATTTATTATTATTATTAATCTTAATATTGGTACTCCTGTACCATGAGGTTGAATTGCGGTTAATAATGTCGTCAGCTGTAAGGGTGATAGCAAATAATTTTGAGAAATTGCCATCGTCACATGCACTTAAATCTACAATTTCCATCTAAAAGTGAACTTTCTACACGTATATATCCGAAAATGATCATTAAAATCGTTGTGTGACGAAAGTAACTGTACTATGAGTTAAAAATTCGGTGAGGAGTTCATGAACCTTGACAACGTTTTGTTGCTTCTTTTTGCCCTAGCATATCCTTATGGTGTAAATTATAACCAAAATGGCTAAAAAGAAGAGAAATCGTCACCAACAAGAGCCAACAACCCATAATGGAGGTGATTCTACTGAGAGTTGTGATGAAAATCAGGCAAATAGTTCAGGTGGTAAATGCTGTCCCCATGTTATAAAAGCTGTGGGCTTTACGAAGGTGAAGAAAGCGCTGAAAGCTGGAGGAATTAATAGAGAGTGCTAAGAATGTATGAAAACACCAGTTATCACAAATGGAGACGAGTTGCAGGAGGACGCGGGACTGTGGCTGTGTTTGAAGTATGGTCCAGGTATAGCGGCGTCAAATATGAAGACGGCATGGAATGAGGACGTATCATGGCCGGAGATCAACTAACAATAGCGACAAGACAACTACTTAACATGACAAGGGATGCGGCCAAGCAGAAGGGTATTCAATTTGTATGGACACGTGATGGAAAAATTTTTGCAAGACAAAACGAACTCATCCGGGTGAGTAGAATTAACTGTCCACAGGACATAAATACTTTGTAAAAAATTGGTGAATAGTTTTAGTAGTCACGAAATTCTATTGGCTTAGCAATGGCTTGTAATACAATGTTAGATGAAATAGATCTCCACCCTTTCAAGAGGAATCCAAAAACAACCATATTTCATGACATCACTGAATGCAATGAGTGTATTAATACCATTTTATCAGACTTCAAACTACTTCACATGAACATTCGTAGCATAAATATAATTTTTTCAGAATTCTGTGTCTTACTCGAAAACTTCTCATATTCTTTTGATATCATAGTGCTCACAGAAACGTGGCTTGATCATGATTCCGGTTTTGATATCAATGGCTATAAAAAATTTGTTAAAACTAATAAATATAATAAATGTGACGGCATAATTGTTTATTTAAAAAAAACATTCGAGTCTCTTTGAATGATGTTGATATATCTCACTGCAATTCTATAAATCTAAATTTCCTTTTAAATAATATTCCAATTGCTCTAAGTGCAATATATAGATCCACAAATCTTTGTAAATTCAGCTTCGTCGAACAGTATGAAAGGTTCTTGTTTTCCTATAAAGACGTCAATAACCACATTATTGTAGGCGACATTAACATTCAAATCTTGGAAAATAAATTAGATAACTGTGGAAACATATATATGGACGTAATGCACGAATATGGATATTTAAAATACCTCAATTCTACCACTAGGCCATCATCCAAAATTGACTCATGTCTTGATCATATATTTTTTAAAAAATTAGTAATCTAAATTTTAAACCTGGAGTATATAGTAGTGCTATAACAGATCATTATATGGTTTTTGGTTTACTTTCGAGCCCGCATAAAACTTCAAACAAAAAACCTATTGAACACTCTGAGAATCACAAACAAATTATTAATTATAAATATTTAATAACCCAACTTAAAAACATGAATTGGGACCCGATTTTGAACTGCACAAATGCGGAATTAAGTTTTAATATTTTTTTTATAAAACCATAAGTAATCACATCTACAAATGTTCTACTACTGTCGCATCTATTTCCAGCAAGTACAAAAAAATTAAACCTTGGATTACAACTGGCATTGTTAAATCAATAAGCACTAGAGAGGAAATTGCAAGGCAAGTAAAACGTGAACCCTTGAATGCTGAATTATTTAGCAAATATAAATTATATAGAAATATGTTAACACGCGTGAGTAGTCTTGGTCTAAAGTAGTCTTGTTGGAAAGGCCCTGCGGCTAGCCAAGTTAATGACAAGCGGTGAGCGATTCCTTTTGGTTCTCCGTGGATGTCCAAGAAAGGAGAACCCCGGGTTCCTGCTTAAGCATTTGCCCCGGTGTGATTTAGAGATGATTAGATACCTCTATAATAATAAAAAATAACGAATAACCAGCATTCCAACCTGCATGGTAGCGGCAATGTGTTCCGACTTGTGTTTAATTTCGTGATTTTTGAATATGGCGCTTGTGGCCGTCAGCCAATCAGAGGCTGGTGATTTTTTAAAGTGTGAATTTTCGTATCATTTTGGTAGGATATCGTGATCGAATGATATCCAAGGTGTTCTTAATGATTGTTTTAAGCTAACGCTTAAATATTATTTGTTTAGTTTAATTTAAAATTATTGTTATCGCGAATAATGTGTTAGCCATTCGCGTGGCTGTCTGGGGATGCCACGCCCCTTTTTTGAAATTGTGTTATTTTGTTCGATTAGTAATGTTTGATTATATTATTTCTTTTCTGGGAAATATTGAATGTTACTTGAATGCGTTTGATGTATTTTCGATTAAGTTCAATTATTTAAAATGCCTAAAAATCAGTAGTGTCTCTGAGCCAATCAGGAGGCTGTGTGAGATTGCCACGCCTATTTCGTGGTCTTGTAAAATTGTTCGTTTCAGATTCTTGTCGCGAAGTTTGCACATTAGCAGACCAAAGCCGATCCAGGGAAGCCCGCACCCTTTGATGGAGAAAAGTAAAACCGAAAAACCAGCGCCATGTCGAAATGAAATCTTTCCCATTCTCTTTACCCGGCTCAGTGAAGATTGGGAGTAAAATTTACTGGTGGGAACTAGGGGACCACTCCGGCATTCGCCATCATGCTAAGGAAACCACCAGAAACATTTAGCTGAGTAGTTATCTGAAAAAGAATTGATAATTATATTTATATAAGATTTTCTAATGCTGTACTATGACACAGGATGATGCCCATCGGCCATCCGTTGTGCCACGTGCCATAGATGTGCAATTTTTAAGATTAGAGGTGTAATTTTGTTAAATAGCCCATTAATTTTGAATTTAAAATAGTTATGGGATTAATATTAATTGGTTGAATCAAAGGGCCTACTCCGATATTTATCTTAGCGCTAAGGGAACCACCGTAACCTTAGCAGAGTAGGTTTGAAGTTAGTGAGAATGATCGAAATATGGCCAAATCGGTCGGGCCTTCCAGCTTTTAGAGGTGATTAGCTGGTTTTTCACCTGTTTGTAATTAATTCAGGACGGTTCTTATAGGCGAATAGCCGTCAAAATCACCTGTCATGTCATTAATTGAGAATGTATGTCATGTGTTTATAATCTTCAGTTATCGTCCAACCATTGAGTCTATAATGATCCAATGATGGTTCAATGAAGATGGATTTCGTACGTGAACTTATTTATGATCTTGCCAATAAAATGGTCTACTGATTGCCACGTGTTGAACGTAGGGCAGTGGTAGTTTCATAGGCAGGAATCGTTATCTAATCGATCTTTTGTCTGAGTCCTTTTATTTAATTTAGGCTCAATGTTTGTCTGAGTTTCTTTGCTTTGAATTATCTCAGTATCAGTTTGCGTTTCTTGATCAGTGATGTATATAACATGTTGCTGATGTCTGCGATTTCCTCCTCTGGCTGAGAGGGAAGCGGGTTTCGTTCCTGAGAGTTGAACTCAGGTTCTTTGCAATTAGTAACTCCAGTTTTCCTTGAGATTCTGTTTTTCCTATTTTGGGATTTTTTGTTCTCATGTCGAGGAGCGGCTGGCTCAACTCTAGCTGGAGCTGTTTGTCTTTCCACAGCAGGAGCAGATGGCTCGACTGGAACTGTTTCAGATCGTTGAGTTGCAGTTTGAGCTGCACGACGATAGAGCTTTATTTTAACTCCGTAATAATAGTCTTCTTATTTTTAGAACCTCGCAGACTGTGGAATCATCCACCAAGACTGCCATGAACATTGGCAGCGGGCCTTTGGTCCTTCCGGATGTCATATTGACTGCCTTTAGGGCCGTGAACCCGAGACGTTTTAGGTCTTCTTGGATCAATGATGGATCCACATGGGAGTCTCTTCCTTTAATCACGATCTTTTTGGTTGCGATGTGATTTTTTTGGTACCTTCGCAGTAAGGTATCTGACGCCGCTGCAGCATCTGAACGTATTTGTTGTGGGCCGACAGTGAAGCTAGCCTGACCCTATTTCCTACCCTGGTAACCACACAAGTTAATGTGAGAGGGTGGTGATTATTGAACACTCTGTTCACAGCTGCCAATTCGGTAGAAAATTCTCCACGGATGAGCAGGGAAGGAGGTTTGGTTACGCTTTCGCGCTGGTTCGGTGTCCCTGAACCTCCAGTGGCCCCCTCGCTGATTTGCGGAGATTCCACCGGAGGTAGAGCGACAGTCAATTTGGAACCTTTTTTCCGTCAGTTTCTGCTGGCGATTTAGATGTCGGTGAGACTTGTTCGATTAATTCGTCAGCCGTTGCTGCCGTATTTGAGTTCGAAGTTTTATCCATTTTCGTGTTATTACGCGTGCGAGTCGCGATTGGAGGCGTCTTTGATGACTTGCCTGAAGATTTTCCATTCCTACCCATGTTGGAGTGTTCTTTGGATATATGGTAACGGGAAATTTTGGTTAACCGGTATGGAATTGCCCTGTCAAAGACCCTGGTATCGGGGCCGAGCCTGGGGCCGGACGGGATAAGGCCTAGTGCCTTTTTTTAGGAATAGGTACTAACCGTGGTGAATGTGTAGGATAGAACACTCAACCTGAAAAAGAAGCTGTCGGGAATCGTTTTGCTCTAGCCGCGCATGCGCAGGCAGTTTTTTAGTAGCGGGAGTCGTTTATCCAGCTCGGTGCCGATGAGACGACTATGCTGCGAGGAACGCTGCTGCGAGATACGCCACTGTAGACTCCCATCCGCTGCTGCCAGGAGAACCTCTCTCTACCGCTGCTGACGCTCGACTCCTCTCCAATCGAATTAAAAAAATTACCGCTGGATTGATCGGGATTTGAACCAGGGACCTTACGAACTGTAGTCACAATTTCTGACCACGAGACTAGTAAGCTACCAACACGCGTGATAAGACCTTTGAAAATTAAATATTATTCTGAAAAATTTAACAATAACAAAAATGATCAAAAAAAATTTTGGTAGACCGTCAATGGGGCCACTGATACTTTTTCAAGTAAAAAATCTTCAATCAATGGAATCATAAATCTGAATGGTCAACAAATACAGAATAAAAATGGCATTGCTAATGAATTTAATGAGCATTTTACAGAAATAGGACGCAACATTGCTGCTAACATAAATAAGAAAATATTTAATTCTTCTGACTACAATTTTGAAAATAAGGAAATCACGTCTTCAATATTTCTATTCCCTGTGAGCGAAAACGAAATTATCAACATTATAAAAGAATTAAAAAATAATGTATCTCCAGGAGTAGACGGAATAACAAATAATACGCTTAAACGTATTGACGAAACTATAGCAAAACCACTTACCTACATATTTAACTTGTGCATTTCTCAAGGAATCTTTCCATCAGCTCTTAAACGCTCTGTGATTGTTCCAATACACAAGGCCGGAGACAAAAATAATCTTAACAACTATAGGCCCAAATCACTTTTATCAAGTTTTTCAAAAATCTTTGAAAAATGTATAAAGACACGATTAATGAATTTTTTGCAAAAAACTGTTTGTTAAGCAGAAATATAAGTACAGAGGATGCAATTATGACTGTCACCTCGAATATAATTCATAAATTAGACTCAGGAAATAAATGCCTAGGAATTTTCTTAGATCTCCAAAAAAAGCCTTTCATACAGTATATCACAGCATACTGCTGGATAAATTAGATACAATTCGCATTAAAGGAACCGCTTTAGAACTATTTAAATCGTATTTAAGTAATAGAACCCAAACAACAAAAATCGACGATAAATACAGTAGTATACGTAATATTAATATAGGTGTCCCTCAGGGGACTGTTTTAGGACCAAGTTTATTCCCAATTTATATTAATGATTTACTCAAAATTAACTTAGAAACATTTTTTGGTTCTATATATGCATATGCTGACGACACGGGTGTCTTATTTTCCGGCTCTACATGGACCGAAACCATACATAATGCTAATAAAGGAATCAATGTAATTAAAGAATGCTAGACACAAATTTACTTTCTTTGAATATCTCAAGAACTACATTAATTCATTTTTCTTTAACATCACGCGGTATATATGAATTTCATTCAAACCCCAGTCACGATATTACAATACACAATTGTAATAACGCATATTGTACATGTCCATCCTTGATAATATCAACACAAGTGAAATATCTAGGTATTATAATAGACCAATATTTAAGATACGACAAACACGTTTCCTTGCTGTGTAACAAACTACGTAAAACTATTCACAAATTTATCATCCTTCGATTATATTTACCAATGTATGTATTGCGAACTGTTTACTTAGCTCTGGTTCAATCGATAATCCAATACGGAATATTAGGTTGGGGTGGAATCGTAAATTCTATTCTTTCTCCCTTTAACATTACTACAAAAACGAATCATAAAAATCTGCTTGCAGAAACCTTTAGATTACCCTACAAATTTAATTTATTTAGAAATCAACGTGCCAAATATTAAACAAATATTCAAGCATACATTGCTTACTTATTTTCATAAAAATAAAAACGAATTTAAATAGCACAATCGAAGTTTTTACAGTACCAGACAAAATACTACTTCTTTGCTACATGTTCCAAAATGTTATACAACTTCTGGATCTAACCGTAGTAGATATCTAGGGCCCAAATTATATAATGAATTAATTAGATCCAATCCAGAACTAAGTAAACTAAACACAGCTAGTTTTAAAAAAGCAATTAAATTTATAATTTTTAATTAATTAAGTGAATAAAATTAGTCATTTGAATATTTTAAAATAATAAATATAAAGCATCTATTTTTGCTTATATAATTATAAATCAATATATAACTAATTACTTTCTTCTGTATTATTGGTTATAACCCATTCCATTATATGATTTATATTATTTTTTATGTATATCATTCTCCATTCCATTAATTCTCTTGTTAGAATAAGTCTTATTCCCAATACATTATTTATTTTCTATTTGTATGTGCCATAATTTATGTAAAAATGAACTGGCCCCAACTTTAAATATATATATATATATATATATATATATATATATTCTATTTGTATTATTAATGTAACTGAACTGCACCCGAGCACGAGCACTTGCTCATTCAGGTGTAAATACTGTGTATAACATTTATTTGTAAATAAAATTTATTCTTATTCTTATTCTTATTTGTACTCATTAATTTTGTAAAATACTGTAATAAAATAATACATAACAAAAATTAATTTTTATGGATAACATTACTACGAATTATTTAAATTGGCAAGATAGTTATCCAAATAATGTTACAGGTGGCATAGAAAACAATAAAGACTTTATTTGTTTTTGCAAATGCCCCAGGTTGTCTTTCCACATTCCTGGTGTTCTCTTCTGGCATGGCGTATTAGTAACCCACTTATGAGATTGGGGCGCCTGGACGGCAGGGTTACGTTCCCCCATGATATTATGTGTGATGACGATGATGATAATGGTGCGCCAGGAGAGTTCCTTATCCTCAATGTAATCTAAGATGAATATGAATTATGATGATTGCATGGCCATATGATTTCGGGGACCGTTTGTGCCTTAATGTTTTTCTGATATTTGTCTTACAGGTAAGGAAAAACCCCGATAACAAACTCACCCAGAAAAACTGTCACGACCGGGGATAGAAACCGGGCCCGCTACGTGACAAGGCAGCACGCTACCTCGAGACCACAGCGGTGGACTCAATAAAGACTAAAATATAATACAATTATCGAGCCAAGAATTTATTCTCTCTAGAATCGTAAAATTTCACACAGAGAGTCGGCGTCCATGTGGCCTTTACATGCATTCTTTTTTTCTTCTTCTTCTTCTTCTTCTTCGCCACTTCACGGGCTAGGCAAATTGCCTGTTCCGCCTCACAGTTGTTCTGTCCATCTTTTCACTGGCCTTCCTATATTCCTTGAACCCCTTGGCTTGTAGTTGAATACTGCTCTTGGTAAAATTGATACATTCATTGTTTCCACGTGCGTAAACCATTTCTCTCTATATTCTCTGATTTTCTCATCCAATGGATATATATTTAACTCTGTTCTTATATCTTCATTCCTTATCCGATCCAATCTGGTGCAGCCTTTTGTTCTCCTAAGGAAGTTAATTTGTGCGCTTCGTTTTCTACTTTGCAATTTTTTGGACATTACCCAAATTTCGCTCCTATAAAGTAATGCAGGAACTGCCAATATTATATAAAACTTCAATCTAGTATCTCTTCTTGTTTTATTCTTTAATGTTTTATGTATAGTTCCGCATATCATTTGAAATTTCGACAATTTCATATGTATGTCTCTTTCAGTTTTTGTGTTTATAGTAAAATTAAAACCCAAATAATTAAAATTTGTTACTTGTTCCAGAGGTTTGTTGTCGATTACGCTTTTTGATCGTATATGATCGTTTCCCCAAAATGTCATTATTTTTGTTTTTTCTTTCGATATTTTGAAATTATATTCTTGGCATAACTGATTTAATTCATGTAAAGAGTGCTGCAAATTATTTTCATTTTCTTGAATAATAACCACATCGTCAGCATACATTAAAACGTTTATATTTTAAAACGATCCATTCGTATACCTATATTAACAATACTTTTCCAATTTTGGAATATATAGAATATATAGAATATATAGATTAAAAAGGGTAGGTGATAAACTACACCCATGTCTTACACATCTAGTTATTAAAATAGCTTCGGTCTTTGATGTGCCTATATTTATTATAATTTGAGACTTTACATACAAACGTTTTATCACATAAATTAATTTTGCGGGGTAGCCATGTGTTCCCATTATTTTCCATAACTTATCTCTATCAACACGATCAAATGCCTTCTCAAAATCAATAAAAGCTACATGCGTCTGTAAGTTATGTTCTCTTTTTTTTCAAATATTTGCTGTAATATGAATAAATTATCTCTTGTTTATCGCCCCGTTCTAAAGCCATTTTGTTCTTCTTCAAGTATTGCTTCTGCGATTATGTTAAGTATTTTATATATAACCCTTGCATAGATTTTATAAATGGAACTAAGTAGGCTAATTCCTCTATAGTTCTTACATTCTCTTCTATCTCCTTTCTTAAATAACGATATGACTGCAGCTATATTCCAACTTTCTGGTATTCTGCAGTTTATCCAACATTCATTAAACAAATGCAATATTCTTTAATGTAGAAATGTTCCACCATACTTTGGAAGCTCCATATTTATCTGATCAGGAGCAGCTGCTTTTCTGTTTTTGGTTTCTTTTAAGAATTCTTGAAGTTCATCAAATGTAATCATATCAGTTTTAATTTCTCCTCTTTCATTTTCTGTATACGATTCTTGTTTTTCATCGTCTTCTTCTTTTTCTTCTTTACACCATCCATTTTTATACTGTTCTATCCATCTTTCTTTGTTAATAACATCTATCTTTGCAGTATCCTTTTCTGATTTATTTAAATGTTTTATAATTTTGTGTGCAAAATTTTGTCTGCCATGAATATCATTTTCTATTTCACTTATAAAATTATTCGAATAATGTTGATGAGCTGTCCTAATAATTTGTTTTGCTATATTCCCTTTTTCCACATATTGTTGTCTTGATTCTTCTGTTTTTTGTTGAAGCCACTGTTTATATGAATTTTGTTTTTCTTTAATTGCCAGTTCTATTTCTTCATTAATTTGTTTCTCTAGGTAACATATGTAAACGAACTCGCGTTTCAAACTTTCTATATTCCAAAATGGCTAATTTATTGTTTTGAATATCCATGTTTAATTACAGTATATGAGGCTATCGGTGGTAAAACATGGTAAATAGTAAAAGTATTATTTTCCTAAATCGATTTAGTATATTAATGAAAATAATAAGTAGGGCCTACATTGTTGTATCGCAAACACACATGTGTTATGTTATTATCATTATTTGTGTTAACTGTTGCATATGATCAGCAAGCTTGAATATATTAATTAAAATATTACTTTCGTAATTAGCTGATACGGCACAGAACAAATTCCATCGTATGTCTTCCTAATAAGAACAACCCTGTTGTAATGTAAATAGAAATTCAGCAATAGGGATACACGGGGATGCATGAAGAATAAAATGTATGGCGTCTCATGGATTGCCTAAGTAGCACCATCAATTGCGCCACACTCTTTACACCTGGAATCTTGGATTCGAATCTCGGTTTAGGCAGACATTTTCCTCTTCAATTTTGTTAAAAATTGCCTGCGATCCGCAAGCCTGAATACATTAATTTCATCCCACCTTCTCTCGAAAACTTTAAAACTGAATATAAATAAAACTCTTATTATCCCAGTTATATTATATGGATGCAAAAATTGACTATTGATGTAAGTGATGAGCAAATAAATCAAGTATTTCAGAATACAGTTCTTAAAAATGTTTTGACCAAAAAGAGATGAACACTCAGGAGAATACAGAATACTTGATAACAGTGAACTACATGATAATTATGGGAAACCATATTTACTAAAAAAATAACGTTATATATATACATACAGAGTGTAACTGAATTATACCGCATAAATGTAACTATATATATAGGGGTATCATATAAACATTTTGAAATAATCAAATAATGGTCTACGAATAAAGATGTCCAAGTTATGATTCGATTTGTAAAATGGTTGGCACGCCTCTGATCATTTCAAATAAAAATGAAAATAATATGATAATATGATGCGCCTTTAGCTCAGTGATTATAGCAGTCTAATACTGACGCAAACGTAAGATATATGCATCACGTTCGAAACTCTCTACAGTACGTGTACACTTTTGTCTTTGTTTCTTTATTAAATACGTACTGTATATTTGTTTCGTGTGTAGATTTACTTCTGGTTTAATTGTTTATTCACTATTTTACAGAATACGGTAATAGAATCTCGGCGCAGGACACGATTTACAAAACTATCTATGTACGTATTGTACAGACAATTGTTTGAAATGCTGTAATAATAATACGCACACTGTAGAGTGCAATATGTTTCCCAAATAAAATGTGCAAATTTACAGTACAGTACGTATGTACCTAGATAAATAAAAGTGAAGTTATTAATAACATGAAGAGGTATAGTGTATGTAGACATGGCAAACACATGTTTCTGGGAAATAAACGCAATGCACTTGAGTAAACCAGAAACAAAATTAAAGCAGCTGCAGAGTGATTACAGATTTTGTTCAAATTCGTGACTTCTATCGGCGACGAAAGGATTCTCGTATCATGATACACTCCATCCAAATGACTTTGCACATCCAGGCAGAAATGTGAAGAATGTCCTTCGTGCTGAAACCACATGTTAATCCTGATGTGGAGAGGAACTTCTTCTAGTAATGTAGGTAGGACGTGCTCTATAAATGTCTTATAAATGACACCATTTAATCTCTGGGGAAGAAGGTAGGGGCCAATGATGTGGTCACAAATTATGCCTACCCATACGTTCACCGAAAATCCCTGCTAGTGACTGCTCTGGAAGAGGTTTCTCATAATCCCATTCATGACTCTTGTTCGATTTCAGAACCAGACCATCCCTATTAAATACTGCCTCATCAGTGAATAATACCGAGTAAAAGAAGTACGTTGGCTCACCGAAGCCCAATTACAAAATTGGGCCCATTGAGAGAAGTCCAGTGGCTGTAAGACGTAATTTTTGCAGATGATGGGATAGAACTGGTCTTCATGCAGGACCTCCCATACACTCCGATGGTTCGTACCCATTACACGTCCGATAGCACGAGTATTAGTAGAAGGTTCCTCGTTCACTCTATGAAAAATATTTTCTTCAAAACTGCAGTGCGGCGCGTACGTCTTGCACCGGCATCTACTCTGTTTACATTTAACGTCCCATTACTCCGCAAATGCCTATCAACAGATTTGAAGATTATTCGGTGAGGAAGGCGTCAGGCCGGATACCGCTCCGCGTACATGGCTGAAACTCTTACACTATTACCTTGTGCTGCACCATAAATCAGATGCATATCGACAAGTTCAGCATAACTGTAAAGATACCCCATCATGCTTTCATGATATGCAACTGATCTGATACTGGAGTAACTTCTAATCTGATGTTAATGTAATCACCAATAGAAGAATTGAAAATTTGCGCATGCCCAGATTAAACAAATTTAAGTGTCAACATGTCACAGTATACACGCAGTGACCAATAGAGTAATAGCAATTTTGCGCATGCCCATACTATACATATTTCAGTGTCAACATATCAGATTGATGAAAGAACGACAGAAGGAGAAAAAAAGTCGCTGCCGTGATTTGAACCATCAGTGTTCGAATCTTAAATCCACCACTTTGACCATTAAGCCACAAATTAACTACACAGATTCTGACTGTTTCACTCTGTACTAATGTTCTATTGTACCGATTCAACTGTAACTAGTGCAGTGCCGGGCAAACATCTGCTCAGATCGGAATTTAAGGAATTTGATAACCCAATATTTCATAAACGTTGTTGATGAATTATTAGCAATCAAGATCTCGAAATTAACACCAAGATATGAGGTGATTCTAGTATAATTGTCACTCCTGGTATGCTCTCCTGTTGATTCACCTGTATCAGATATCGCATAGTTTGATCCCTATAACTCGCCCTTTCTCCTCTTCGACCATTAGTTAATTATCTGAAAATGTTTATATAAAACCTCTCTATACGTAGTTAAATTTATGTGGTATAATTCATTTACACCCTGCATATATATATATATATATATATATATATATATATATATATATTACAAAGTACTACAAGTATCCCCGAAATGCATGATAGCATGCACTACCATAATCAAGTTCATGTTTAATTTTTTGTGCATCTCATTAGTACTTGTAATTACTGTTCCTAGGTACGAATGCAGCAACTTCTTAAAATTACCCATACTTCTCATTAACCATATATTTCCTTATGTAATGAATTGCTGTGTCCCAATATATATTTAGTTTTATTGATGTATACTTGAAGTTCCAATTTCTTAGTGTTACTAAATAGGCTGTATATTGGCCCTTAACACATTGGTGACGGGTCACGGAGATCTCCGTGTTTAAATGGCCAGCGCTAGACGACCGGTCACGGAGATTTACGTTTTTACGTTTTCTATGGCTTCCCTGCCTCTTCGCTTTTGAATGAGGCATTCAATTTTGTTTCTTCTCATTGTGAAATAAATTTTAGTTTTATTTGTACCCCTCTCTTCTCTTTTATGAAATTGCCAACTTTACAGAATAGTTTACAATTTTATGACAGACGGCTGGTGAAATATGGAATTTTAGTACGGGTAGTTAGGCGATTACGGGATATGTATGTAACCTGTAAATATATTTTGCAGAGCGGAAAAATGAAAAGAAACTCTATTTTGCATTCTGGAGCCGAATTTATATCTGTGGCATCATGTCCACCAGGATAATTAATATAATAGTGTGGCTATAGCTGAAAATTTGCTCCAAAGAAAGACGAGAGCTTCTGAAGCAATAAAGATTAACAGAGGGCTTCCAAAATTATTTGTGGAAGCAGGAAATATACTCAAACCAGGAGAAAGTGTTTTTGTAATAAGGGGGACCTTTTGCTACAAACATGGAAAGATAAAAGAGACGTAAGAATGGTTAGCACATTGCATCAGGCAACACGAGAGTGGGAGGAGTAAAGTTGTAAAAATGCCCTATTGAATACTTCAATATGACAAGTATGTGAAGGGTGTAGACAGGGCTGACCAATACCTATCATATTACTCCATCCTTAGAAAAATAGTGAAATGGTGCTAGAAAGTTGTATTGTGGCTTCTGAATTGTACACTCTTTAATGCTTTCAGGATATATAAATTTCAAAATCTTAACAGCAAAATGTCAAACAGAAGTTTTTTGCTTGAAACAGCCTCTTGTTTGGCAGTCGTGAAATTAGGAACAGATGACAGGGAAGACGAGGAAAGACAGAGAGAAAAGAAACCACTTCTAGGAGACCACCTCACGACACACCAGGGAGGCTAAGACATTAAGAAAAATAAATTAACACCAACTGTGATTGGAAAGAAAAAAATACCCTCAAAACTTTGCCGCGATTTTAGTGAACACAAGAAAAAAACTCGCTACGTATGCTCTTTTGCACTTTGCCTTTACATAAAGGGAAATGTTTCCAACGCTATCAAACCCTCAATTTCTACTAGAAATTCTGGTGAGAACACTAATAAAGATTTACTTACGCATTATTGTTATTGATTGTATATATATTGATATAAAAGCCACACTGTGCTAGCGCGGTTTAAAATTTAAAAGTCCACCCTACTGTCAGAAATGTCCGGTCCAGCAGCGGTGGTTGCAACGCAGAGCTGTCGGTCACCAATGTGTTAATAACTGCTCGCTATCTTCTAATAATACTATAGTATCTGTATAATCTAACAGCATAGTAATACAATTGACTTGCAGGCCTTCTTCATCCTCTAACATTTTGATGGCATGCTCAAATATATAATTGAAAGCAGAGGAGATAGTGCATCACCATATTTAACCCATTGTGCATTTCAAAGTTGTCTGGAAACTGCGTACACATATAATATTATTTGTGCCATTTAGACACATTCAAATAAGTCTAAACGACTCATAGCAACTTGTAAATCTAGCGGGATCCTATATAACGTCTCGATCTTAATTTAATCGATGCGCTTTTGAAGTCTACATACAATTGATGCAGATTGCCATTATATTCCAATTTCGCATTTAATAAGTGCATTATTTGAATGGATCATCGAGATGAGTTTGTGAACAGTGGTGAACAACAGCCACTGCTGCACCCAACGAAAATCTTGTATCTGATACTCATTCGTTAATAATATGTGAAGCCACGTAAATAGATTGCCAGTATTGCGTTTCTATTTAAACTGTATTAGTATTTTATCCTAATTTAATTGTATCATCATATTCATATATGCAATTCTCGATCCTTTTTAAAATATAACCCCTCATCCCAAGGGTATCTTCCTAAATATCTTAATAATGTTATTTAACGTATAAATATAATGAATAAGGCAACTACTGTAAATATATCTCACTTCCTAATAATATATACAAACGTCAATAATGTTTTACTGTCATTTGGTTATGAGCCTTACATGTTTTAGTTTCAGAGTGAAAGTTAAAGTTCAGTAAAGTTCATCCTCTCTCTTCATTGGTAGTTGAGTTGATCTCCTACCACTAGATTGGTAATGCAGGGTTGCCGTAGATATACTTGTTCAGGACATACGCGACACATAGTGATGTAGGTGACATGTTTATTGTAAGTACTTCTTAAGGTGACATCATTAGCTTTACGGTTGCACTATATATATATATATATATATATATATAGACAACAGTTCGGCGCATTAGTCTCATTACACTAGTAGTGATTCCATTTGCATCAGATTTCCTTATGTTCCATGCTTTCAATTCCATGGTGCATTTTTACTGTATTTGTAATATCACGTGACTACAATTTGTATTTTGATTCAATATCCGGGAAACGCAATATATATCCGTTTCATTGGAGGAGGTTAATGATACAATTTTCAATTTATGAATAAATTCTTTTAACAGCGATAAGGGTGGGAAAATGCAGTACATATATTTACATATCACAATATAAAAATATCCCTTTGGTATAATGAGTAAGTTTATAACACACACACACACATAATTATATAGGACATGAAAGGAAAAATAAATACATGAATCGGGATTTAAACCCGAGTCTCTAAATTCTGTACGTTTAGCGCTCTACACACCTGAGCCACACAGGTATCCTAACACAATTTGTTTTTCTTATGTATGTAGTATTCTCAATTTACACGAAAGTTAGCGGGAAGTCGTTCCAACTGCCATCTAGTGACCACCATAACAGCTAAACAAAAAAAAAGTGTTTGTGTTAGGATACATGAGTGGTTCAGATGGTTAGAGCGATAAACGTACAGATTTTGGAGACTCTGGTACGAATCCCGATTCGGGCATTTATTTTTCTGTTCATATCATGTTTGCCTTAATTACCAAATATCAAAAATATAGTTATAACATATATATATATATATATATATATAATACAGTACGATCATTATAGCATTGGACAGCAGACACGGGGTTTGTGCTGTGCGGTGACGAGAGCTTACACGTGCAGACACGGGACGTGAAATGTGCGCAGACTCAGTCGTATACAAGCACATCCCACGCGTTCACAGTCGCAAGTAGATAGTTTGCTTCGAGTAGATAATGTGCTCGCTCACTTTTCCTTGTGTACAGAATGGCGTGTGTATAAGTTACTTCAATTTTAAAGTTTGTATCTTATAAAACAGGCGTCTATAAATGTAAACGCAATGACGTGTGCATAAGTGTAAAGTGTTAACTGTATAATTGCTAATAATTTTTCTTCTGAACAACGTGTATGATCAATACGTATTTGTTAACTCAGTCTGCCAGCCAAATACGAAGACTTTTTGAAACACAATTCCCGGGTGTAAAAATTCCGTTAAGTTCAACAGTCCATAATCTGTACAACAAATTTTATGACGACGTGTCAAAAATGCATGGACAACGAAGGTGAATAGATTCAGTACCTACTTCAATAAAGTTTGTTAGTATGACAATTTGTAAAATAGTTACGAAAATGTGTATGGTTGTATCACCGCGATCCTACGCTGTCCGTTCCCCGCCGCAAGTGCGTCAGCAGTGTATAGTGAAATCCCCGCATCTGCTGTCCAGTACTATACTGATCGCACTGTATATATATATATATATATATATATGTGTGTGTATATTATAATTAAATGTTTAACATTGAGCAATGCAATCTTAATATGGTATGATAAGAAAAATAAATGCCTGGACGGGATTCGAACGTGGAACATCCATATTTCCTCAGCTGGAATAATTATTCAATTATGTTATTAACAGTTATTCACTTCTATTTTGGTGTCAGCTAATTTAGAATATTGTTTAATTGCCCTCTTCGCATCACATAAGTAGAATCAATGTTTTACAGCCATGCTATATACGTGAACAACAAAAATCTTCAATAACATTATACTCCATCTTCTATAAAAAAAACCTCGACCTTTTTTCTTGAACTGTAAAACACTTCAAATGCTGTAATCATATGGTGTTAGTTATATAACTCTAAATACGTATTCTACAAGGAGCTTAAATTAAATACATCCAAAAGAAGAGATACAATACAATAAAATTAAAATTTTAATTAATGCCTCTGTATGATACTTGTTACGTTAGTTTTTTGTGTGAATAGTAGAATTTGATTGCAATAAATTGATTAGGTTAAGAAGGCGGAGTAGAAACGTTTGCAATCCCTTGTGTTGGGTAATGAACATGCTCTTGAACCATCAAGTGTGCTTGAGCATTAGAGAGTCATACAACTCCCTTGCAATTACAACATCAATAACAGTACACAGGTGGACATGCTTGATCGAATCTCCACCCATTACATTCTCCCCGCTATAACATCTGATTGCGGCCTTATTATACACTTGTTAAATCAACATAAATTGTTTGCAATATCGTGGTAAACATGAAGAAATTGTTAAATTCAAACCGTATTTTTAACTATTGAATTGATAAATAATTAGAGTAGTAAAAATGTCACTAACCAGGGAAATCTCCCTCGTTCTCCCTCTCTCTCTCTCTCCCTCTCTCTCTCTCTCTCTCTCTCACTCTCTCTCTAACTCTCTCTCTCTCTCTCATTCCCTCTCTCTTCCTCAATTTCACATCTCGCATTGTACATAAACCTACTTTTATTTGTCCCACGAAACCCGGAGGTTACCGGACTCAAATTCTCTACCACATACTTACTATTTTGACCGTACAATGATATGTAGAGACTGCCGGAAGTGTAATAACATGACACCTCATGCTTTAAAAAATCTGTGAACCATAAAAGTTACGTTGGTTTCAATTATTATTTACTATAATTAGATAGTCCACCGCTGTGGTCTCGAGGTAGCATGCTGCCTTGTCACGCAGCGGGCCCGGGATCGGTCCCCGGTCGGGGCAGTTTTACTGGGTGAGGTTTTTGTCGGGGTTTTTCCTCACCTGTAAGACAAATGTCAGGAAAACTTTAAGGCCCAAACGGTCCCCGAAATCATATGGCTATCATCATAATCATCATCAGCATCATCATCATCTTCCTTCACCGGTGTGGAAAGCAACGGGAAGCTACCACACCTACAATTCCCTAGTAAAGCTGCAAGCATAGCATGGAAATTCTATGATTGCAGTGAAGGACCTGCCTTCGGGCAGAATTACTATGGATGGATACTTAGATAGTCCACCGCTGTAGTCTCTAGGTAGCGTGCAGCCTTGTCACGCAGCGGGCCGGAGTTCGGTCCCCGGTCGGGGCAGTTTTACTGGGTGAGGTTTTTATCGGGGTTTTTCCTCACCTGTAAGACAAATGTCAGGAAACCTTTAAGGTCCAAACGGCCCCCGAAATCATATGGCCATCATCATCATTATTCCTTCACCGGTGTGGAAAGCAACGGGAAGCTACCACACCTACAATTCCCTAGAAAAGCTGCAAGCATAGCATGAAAATGCTATGATTGCAATGATGGATGGAGGACGGATACTTAGATATTACTTAATATCTTCAATAAAACAATAGAGAAGCTACACAGGTATGAAATTTCCGCTCAACTTCACAGTTTACAATAATAACTTCAGTTATATATAATTTTGTTTTCACTTTGATTAGATATATATAAATAAGTGGTAAATAAAGCGTTCCACCAATTATTTACTATTAAGCAAAATCTCAGAACTAAACCTTATTCAAATTATATTACGATATACAAAATAACTACCAATAATTTTATATATAAATACATCACACTTAATTTGCAGTCTTACAAAATGGTCGGAAATTATATTAAGTAGCGCTGTGTACTGCAATAATCACTTAAATGTACACACACATATTTCACCGATATAAGAATAAACTATGGGACATCTATTTAGTAATTTTCCAAGCAAACAAACAATGCATATCAATATAAGGTATCTAATATAAAAATAAATGTTTCTTTCTTTGTTCGTATTCTATGCCATACTGTTAATCCTATTTTGATGGGGTTTTCTGCAAAATGTTCAGGACATTCCCGGGATGAACATAGGCTATTACGGATTTATGATATTCAACTCCTACACATTTAAAAACGACACAATATAACAGTTATGGTTGATTTCGTTTTCACTGCGGTCCACCACATTTAAATAACTGACCTAAGCTATTAGGGTCATTTATTTTCCTCGCGGTCCGTGACTCTGGATAATACACCAAAATTGTTTCATTCAATTGCCTTCTTTGGCTTCAAACTACAAACATCAAATAACAAGAACAGCAATGCTAAAGCCACTAGATGTCTGATTTAAGGCTTGGTAATGTCCGGTCACTGGTTTGTTGCCTCTTTATCTGCGGTTAGTTAAGATCAGCACTGGTTAAATCGCTCAATAATTACGTCGAAAATATATCAAACGGCTAAATAGGGCACGTAAGTCCCTATAATAGCCGGACGTTGCAGGTTATGGACCAGTAGTTCATTCCTCGACTGCCGAGTGGGCACCCAGGAACCTGAATGTACGCTTGGCTGGTTGTGGGAAGGGCGTATATATTAAAAAAGTCCTGTACATCCAAATACGTAGTCTAGCTTAGTATAATTCCCAACAACATTTGATCACCGACCACAGGCTACATCTTAATCCCAGCAACTGTACCCGCCAGCCGAGGATCTGAAGCCTCGGTGAAAAACAACACCGCGCCTGGCCAGCGAGGGGATGGGTGACCGCTATCATCCCATCCAAATTAACAACTATTTACAAAATTAAACACCAAACTCATTAATAACACTCAATAAAAATCATCAACACTACACCAAATTGCACCGGGACCCGCTTCGATTCTTTGGGCTCAAACACAAATTATACATTTTTATTACATATATGATAACACAGCAGCTATGTATATGTATATATATATATATATATATATATATATATATATACATATATATCATCATCATCAACATCAAGGCTTAGGCCCTCTCGCCCGTTCTGACTTCAAGAGATTTGGTCTTTCCAGCTAGCAAATGGTCAGCCTTGACTTCTAGATCCTTGGGTCTGTAGTTTAAAATAATTTTAGGTCTATCATCTGGCATTCTTAGTAGATGTTCGTATTAATTTTGTCTTTGTTTATCAATTTTATCCGTCAATTTAAAAATATTTAATATATATATAATTAATGCATAGTGTTCTGCTCAAGAGCAGATCTTTCACTGCAAACTCAGCATTCTCTACTCTTTCCTTAACTCAACTTTCCTTTTTGTATCTGCATACAAACCATTTATTTTAATATTGTCTATCATCTGATGTATTTTTCTGCCTCTAACTGCCTTTCCGTTGACCATTCCTTCTAGGGCATCCTTCTGCAGACAGTTTCTTCTTAGCCAGTGGCCAATCCAATTTCATTTCCTCTTCTTTATACGTTCCAGCATTGTTCTTCTTTCGCCCACTCTGTCTATCACATCTTTGTTTCTTACTTTGTCTGTCCATCTTATACGTTCCATTCTTCTCCACATCCACATCTCAAAAGCTTCCAGTCGTTTTTACTCATTCCGTCGTAATGTCCATGTCTCCACACCATATAATGCTACACTCCACACAAAGCACTTCAATAGCCTCTTCCGTAATTATTTTGCCAAATGTCCGCAGAAAATGCTTCTTTTCTTGTTAAAAGCATTTTTTGCCATTGCAATCCTCTGCTTTACTTCTTGACCGCAGTTCATGTTACTCTTATAGTACAACCCAAGTATTTGAAGCTCTCCACTTGCTCATTTACCTCATCTTTAATCCTCATGTTTACCTTCCTTGTTGGTTTCTCTCCTATAATCATGGCTTTCGTCTTATTTATATTTATTTTGATCCCATAATCCCCGCACTTATCATTTAGCTCCATTAGCATGTACCTCAGTGCCATTGCATCTCCTGCTAGCAAAAGCATATCATCAGCAAAGCTTATGTAATTTATTCTTCTTCCTCCCATGTTTACGCCCCGAGATTTGCTGAAGCAGTTCTTCATTAGGTCTTCCAGGTAGATGTTGAAAGGTGTAGGTGATGGAGGACATTCTTGTCTTATCTCCCTTCCAATTTCTCTTCCCTGTGACATTTCTTCTCCTATCTTCACTTTTATTGGCTGTTTCATGTAAAGACTACTTATGAGCCTCCTCTCCTTCCAGTTCACGCCAATTTTCTTCAAGATCTTCAGGAGTTTATTCCAATTTACTCTGTCAAAGGCCTTTTCCAGGTGAACAAATACAGCATACACGTTTTGTCTTTTTCTACATATCTTTCTCCTATTGTTCGTATCAATCTTGCATCTCTTGTACCCTTTCCCTTCCCGAAGTCTACCTGTTCTTCTTCCAATTCGCTTTCCATCGTAGAACATAAACATCGATTCAGTATTCGCAGGAGGATCTTGGCAAAGTGTGATATCAAGCTGATAGTCCTGAACTCCTTACATTCTTTGCATTGTTTTTCTTCGGTATTGGTATTGACACTCTCTCTGTCAATTCTGCGGGCCATTCACCTTCTCTATACATCTTGTTGCATAAACGCACAGTTCCTTCTTTCCTCCACCCAGGCATTTAACGAATTCAATGGATATTCCATCTACCCCTGTTGCTTTAACATTTTTCATTTCTTTAATTGCTAGTTCAAATTCTCCCTTCAGCATTGAAACTACTTTTTGATCTTCTGATACGTCGTCTTCATTATATATATATATATATATATATATATATATATATATAATTTTTAAGAATTTTAGGGTTAATAAAATCTATCTTCAAGCCACAGTTAGTCCAAAAGCATTCAAGATTAAAAGTGTATAAAACACTAGCTCTTCCATCTCTTTGTATGGTAGCGAAGTATGGACGTTGAAACAGAAGGATTTAGATCTGCTGAAATGAGATACCTTCGGAGGACTGCAGGATACACACTACTAGATCACAAAAAAGTGAAGACTTCTTAGAAGAACATGGAACCTTTAGAAAACAAACTTTCTGATTATAAAGTCAAGATGGATGCAACATGTTCATCGAATGGAAGATCACATAATACCGAAACAAATGTTAAAATATCAACCTGCAGGAAGATGAAGATCAGGACGTCCTCTCAAAAGATTTTTGGATGGTTTCTTAAAATAACCAACAATGAAAACTTACAAACAATTATGTATATCAATACTAAAGACAATGATTGACAATAGCTATTAACGTCACGCTTCTAGTGAAAACATTAAAAGACTTATTGATTAAAATGATAGAAGGTGGGCATAAAGTACCCCCGTTGGTATTGCTAGGGTTAAGGAAAATAACTGGAAGTGGATGTGGCTGATCATTAACTTTTGAAAAAAAAATACAAATCGCAATACCATTTTACCATTTTACTCAATACATTATAGGGTGTAGATTATATTTTACAAGAAAGCATGCTACGTTATTTAAAGGGTTCTGTGATATATCAATATTTCTATTATTAGTAATAAATTCTAATAAAATCAATATAGAATCATCCAGAAAATAACTAAACTTGACCAACGAAAAACTAATTCAATAATTTAATTATTCTTTTGTAGTACTTTCAAAAGTACTAACAAAACAACTGACCCAGGGATTGGACGAAAACCAGCCTAACTAAATGTTAGATTTTCGATCATAATTTAGCATGGCAGAAAACATTCAACATATCGTCAAACAAGTAATAGAAAATATGAAGAATCCATTCTACTAATAAGCCTAATGAGTCAATGTATAACGTGAAATAAAACTTATTATACATCTTATTACTCTAGCCTAATATTACACACACACACAGCCAAACTAAATTGAAGACTGCGAAAGAGAGATAGGTTGATATTCAAAATTGTGAGGAGAGATAGGCAAGAAGACTCAATATCTCCGAAAACAGTGTACCAGGAGGCATGTTCAGGAAATTCAAGTGGGATAATACATAAGACTTAAGCATACATGGATGAAGACTGACAGATTTAAGATTCGCACAAGATGTAATGCTATATCCAGATCGCTGAACGAACTACAAAAATGATTATAGAATTAAACGAGCCAAGCAATTATTTAAATAGTAAATAAAACTGGAGGCACATCAGCTCCTGCGTTGATTACCGTTGTCAAAATTGTGTCTTATCTAAAAGGCATCAAATAAGTATTGCCAAATACTAAACGATAATGAATATGAAATTACAGGGCATAACGTTGAGATAGAGGGTGTTAATACGTGGATACGGAATTTCTTGCCCAACGAGCAACAGTAATAAAATGGAGATGTAAGCGATACAACAATAAGGCATATATCTCAGGAAACTTCGATGTGGGATTAAGATTTCACTGGTATATATATGACCGTGAGAGAAGTCAGTGAAGAGTGATAGTGAATACTGCAAATATTTAACTATAGTTGACGATGTAGGCTTCAAAAGCAATTCTCTTTTTCACGTGGGGTATTTCCCCCTTTATCGTGCTCATAGAGGGTGAATTTGCATACCTATATGACCCCAGGAGCTGTTTCAGCTGCTATCGAAAGGTTCGCCCATGCCTGACATGTAGAAGGCCATAAAACAGACTAAAAGATATAACTTGGTCGAAAAATTGATTTTTCACTGTACAAATGCAACCGACAAGAAACATGGGCATTTAATATGTCGCTTTTGCTGGTTCAGCATACCACATGAGTTTATCTTGGAGAAGATCGGAGCACTTTACAAGACACAATTGCTTATATATGCACTCATTCATTCATGTTTCATTTGCCCATAAATGTATCCAGACATTAAATTTGAGCAAATAAAGATTTAAAATCGCAAACCGGTAAAGTTATATAAGAACAACTGCTTGTAAAAGATTGTTAAGAGTGAGATGCACTTGGCTATTATTAAAATACATTTTAATAATGTTTACATATGGGTATCGTGTATTTTTAACCTGCAAATCTGTATAGATCTATTTGAGTGAAGATCTAGATATTGAATTGTTGATAGCGTGTCTTTGCGTGAAAGTAACCCTATGCTTAGAATTTCAACAAGTTGGAGTCAAAGATATTTTTAATTCCTAACGATTTTCTGTGAGAAACTTTCTGCCATAAATATTATTTAAGTCTCATCAATATAGGTTCCTTTTGCTCCTTTACTATAATATTATCAAACGAGCTTTCCAATTCCTCATTGCCTTCTCTTGTCTTGGATTCTACATTTGTCATTTTTATCCACAATATTAGTCTTCTTGTATGCTACCAGTAATTCAGATCAACCCATATACTTTTTATCTAGATTTACATTCTTTTTACTTCAACACAGTTTTTATGTATTTCATAATAAATTACACACACTTCTATAAACTCATCCTATCAGAATCCTCCAATTCTTTCTAGACTTTTGTTCTAAAGAACAGATAAATAAATTACTAACATTGAAGGTAACGATGAAAGATTTCGAAGAAATATACCTTTACACAATCATTATCTCAAATGGTATTTTTTTTTAATTTAAATGAATAATAATTCAATATATATATATATATATATATATATACTCTTACATATAATAATAGAGACTAATATTGAAAATTTGTCTAATCTGTTTGAATACAGTTAAAACTCAGATTATTAATATTATTATTATTATTATTATTATTATTATTATTATTATTATTATTATTATTATTATTATTATTATTATTATATTATTAACATCATAATATTCATTTCATTTTCTTTGTGTTTTTATATAGCTTTAATCATTGTTTATGCATTTTTGAATATCTGAATTTCTTGGATTCGGAATTAGTACGATAAACAAATTAATGAGAGAAGCGTTCCTTAATTTCCAGGATAAATTTTAATCACACACCAAAAACAAGGTCATTTAATAGACACTATGTTCATGCTTTAACACTTCATATTATCCGTAAGTAAGACCACATTCCCCCATATATTAAATAACTGTAGTAACAGACTAGCATTACATTTTCTTACCTCTTAATGTTCTCTTCCAAATGATTCACGCCTCTAACTCCGTGTATCTGTCGGCTCACTTTCATATTTTATCCTCTAATTATAACCTCAACACTAGATGGCAAGTCAATGAAATATTAAACATATCGTCTCACCAAACATCCCATTATTCTTGTTCTTCATTCCCCCGTTAATGCAATTTGCTACCACTTGAAATATGCGGCTGCCCGTCATAATGTCTTTCAAGCACAAAATTACATTTTATTAAAGCTGCATATTAGATTTACGCTGTAAAGTTATAATCCCATAAGTTTCCTATATAGTGGTTTGTAAATGTGTATTTAATTACTAGAGTGTTTAAAATTATTGTGCTTATTTATAAATCAGATTTTGAGTTAATAGTACTTAGAACAGGTTTTAGAGATAAATATAATCTATAAAAACACATTTGTACTTGTTAATTTGCTAGCTGAGTGAAGGTAAAGAGTTGAATATACGTATTGTTTATAATTTGTTTCAGAAAATTAAAATCCACCTATCTAATTTGAATTTGAAGTTGTGACTGAGGTAAGTTAAAGTGTTTCTCAAAATTAATTTATTTAATGATGTAACATTTTAGATTGTGCCAATTTTATAAATAAAATTAGAATGTTATACTTTAGAGTTTCAGAACTTAGCGTTATTTGATCACATTTGATACGCGAAAACTACATGACCACAAATCAAGGATCACGCCCTCCACACGAAAGGTATATCTTGGCGTGACATTGCGTGTCATGTGTGTGTAAGATTGTATGGTTATATATATATATATATTTATTTATTTATTTATTTATTTGTGTGTATGTATGTATGGATTTATTAAGCAAATATGTAGTCCTACTGCTCCAAATCTGCATCTTCTGGAATGTTATTTTAATTTTACTTACTCATCCTTCTTTTTTTCTTTAGCTTAATTTTTATTTATCTCTTCGTTTTACTCTGTTTTACTAATTTTCTTAATGTTATTATGAATAATGAATTTCCGTTCTTTATTGATATTTATATTCTTATTGTCCTCTTATGTCTTCTGCTCTTTTCTCCTCGTTCTCTCTTTCTTGTTTTTTTTTGTTTATCTCTCCTATTTGTTTTTAATTTATCTTCTGCACTCGTATGTGTACCGTGTGTTTTGCAGAAACATTTACCTGCACCTATTTTTTCTAGAATCATTCGTCCTTTATTTTTCTCCAACTGATTATTGTTTCTTATCACTTTGGCTTACATGGTAACAAAACAGGTTTATATTTAACCTACCGAAAAGATTAGCAGTTTCACTTTCACGATAAATTCTAATTTTGCTACTATGACCAGTTTTACCTTTAATAAATTAAGATTTAATTGTTAATTATAGGCTTTACAAATGTTAGTACATAATTGAAATTGTAATAATTGTTTACGTAATACCATGAAAATTAATAACACAATGCAATAGTGAAAAACCTTTATTCGAACATCTTACCGTTCCTTATGTATTTTGACTTCCTGAATTCACAAATGATACTCAAAACATTGTATCATCCACAGTTTTATCATAACACAATAAGGAGATCACAATAATTGTATCATCCACAGTTTTATCATAACACAATGAGGAGATCACAATAATTGGCTGGTGTGTGACGATTTGAAAGTTTGGATATGGTTCAAGGATAACAAACAGAATATATAAAATATCCCTGTTTCATCTGTGAATGGGACAGTCGGGCTTGTGACAAACAGGGAGAGCAAAACCAGTGGCCCCAAAGTTGAAATTGGTTTCAGGGGAGAAACATATGACGTGTGACTCTCTAATGGAAAGAGACAACATATTCTTGCCCCCTCTGGACATCAAACTGGGCATGATGAAGCAGTTTGTCAGGCATTACCTAAATATGGCAACTGTTTCAAATATCTGTGTAACAAGTTCCCCAAACTCTCAGATGCTAAGTTGAAAGATATTCGATATTCGGAAACTAATGCTTGATGAAGATATCCTTCATTCAATGTATGTCGTAGAGCGAGAATCCTGGACTCCTTTAAGTGTGTGGTTCAAAACGTCTTGGAAACAATCGTATCCCAGAGTACATCGACATATTTGAGGACGACATTCAAAATGTTGGGATACTCAATGAGTTTATATCTACATTTTTTAAATTCATACCTTGAATTTTTCCTCCAAACCTGGGTTCTGTAATTGAGGAACAAGATTCCATCAGGATATAAAGGACATGGAACAATGATACCAGGGAACTTGGGATGTTCGGGTGATGGCGACTACTGCTGGATGCTTTAACGTGAGCACATGGATATTCCTCATAAGAGGAAAAGCAGGGCTATGCTATGGCAATTAAGAAAGCACGGAATTAATTATGAAGTGCTTATTAGTACCACTTTCTCTGTATATATCTGTTTAATATGTGTATATTTCAATATATTGGTGTTTTAAAGTTGTATTCTACTTCTGCATGATTCATGTGCCATATACTCTTATGTATATGAACTATTTCCTTATGTGATATCATTTTAAAAATGTGTAATTTGTGCAAACACTGTGGGTGATACGATGACTTAATTATCATTTTCAAATTTAGGAGGTTGAAATACATAAATAACGCCTACATTTTCGAAAAACAGTTTTTGTGACCTTGCGAATTTTGTACTGAGTAATATCTGTATTTAATTTCCAGCAATTATTTTATTAGTAATAACTAAATATAGATTATGTGTTAATCAATAAGAAAGCATCGTCATTATTAACAGATACGAGAGTATTTAGAGGAAGTGACATCTATTCAGATCACTATTTAGTAATCTCAAAAATAAATATATTAGCGAGATGGAAGAAAACTAAAAACAAATATAGAAATAAACAGACCACATTCAAAGTACATTTATTACAAGATAAAAGTATACAAAATCTGTATCAGAATAGGCTAAATGAACAATTAATATTAAAACCTAATTCCGAAGAAATAAACCGAGAATGGGATAATATAAAGAAAGCATTGATAAAGCAGCATATGAGGCATTAGGAAGAAAATATAAAATATATAACAAGAAGGGTTTAAGAATATGGAATGAAGAATTAGAGAGGATAATAAAGATAAAAAAGAGGCTTATCACAAATATTTACAGAATAGAACACTAGAACTAAGAGCTGAATACAAACATAAAAGTGCAATTGACAAAAGAGAAATTAAAAAAGTACACAAAGGCAGTTGGGATAGATATATAAGCAGACTAGAATACGATATACATGGGCAGCAACAAATATCCTATAAAGTAATGAAACATCTAAATAAATAAGAAAAAGATACAATACATATCAATGTAATTGAGGGGAAACAATGGGAAGAACATTATAAAAAACTGTGGTAAAATGAAAATAAAATAACTAAAGATAACATATATGAGTGTGAGACGGGAATAGACATGATAACAATTGAAGAATTAGAAGAAGTACTGAAAACAACCAAGAACAGAAAGCAGCTGGAATAGACGGAATTAATATGGAATTAATTAAATATGGAGGATTTTTTTAAACTGATATTATTACATTTTTTATAATTTATGTTGGAAACAAGCAACAATACCAGAAACCTGGACAACAGCAATAGTACAATCTATTTTTAAGAAACGAGAACGTAACGACTGCAACAACTACAGAGGAATAAGTATTTTAACTGCAGGTTATAAAATATACTAAGAATCTTAACATTTAGGTTAAAACAAATAGCCGAGGTAATGTTAACAGAAGAACAAAGTGGATTGAGACCAGGGCGTTCATGTATGGATAATATATTTACGATAAATAATTCATAAACAAAAGAAGAGAATATAACAAGAAACGTACATAGCTTTTGTTGATTTTGTCAAGGCGTTTGATAGAGTGGACACAGGAAAACTTTGGACAATTTTAAAAGAAAAAGGAATTCCGAAACACTTAATGGCAGCTATAACGAGTTTGTACTGGAACACAAATGTTTTTATAAAAACTAGAAATAAAGTAAGTAAAAATAAAATTCATACTAATCAAACAGTTACACAAGGATGCAGTATCTCTCCAGTTTTGTTTAACCTATACATCAATGAGATAAAAAAAGGAACGAAGAAACAATAAAGGAATAAAATTAGATAAAACACACTACTTGAAAACATTATTATACGCTGATGACCAGGTAATAATAGCAAATACGGAAGACGAACTTCAAAGAATATTTTTAAACTACATTATATATGTGAACAATATAATCTCAAAATATCCATAGAAAAAACTAAGGTAATGGCATTCGAAGGGAAAAATCAAATCAGATCCAAAATAGTAATAGGAAACAAATCAAGAACAGGTGAACCATCTCAATTATCTAGGATGTGACATTTCATTTAATTATGATATATGACTAACTAATAAAATAGCAAAAATTCCAGGGAATATGTGGTACGATAAAACGATCACTAAATAATAAAACAACAAGAGAGATACAATTTAAATTTTACAATACGTTGGCAGTACCGTTACTGCTCTATAGTTCAGAAGCCTGGATACATAAAAAACAAGATCTAAGTAGGATAACGGCGGCAGAAATGAAATTTCTGTTAAGGGTGCATTAGGCAAGACAGAATCAAGAACACAGAAATAAGACAGGAACTTAAAATATTTGCAATAACTGATAAATGGAAGCAACGCATAGACACAATGAATGAAGATATATATAAAAAATAAATAACAAAATACAACCTAAAGGCACCCGAGATGTGGGCAAACCTAGAAAGAGATGGGCTGAAGTCGGAACGGGTCAACAGACCTAATCCATGAATGCAGATGATGATGATGATGATGACTAAATATACGGCACTGATAGATATAATTTACAGGTTCGGCTTCCTGAATAATTCATAGTTCCAAATGTTGATTACATAATATCTGATATGAATATATTATAGAAAATATGTAACGTGTTTAAATTCTGATGATTGGAAATATAAGTATTTGTTTATAATACATAAATAAATTTACATACAATCGATAAACTTATTATATATTCTAACTGCTTATTTAATTAAGTTTTATTTAACATTTGTATTAAAAATTGACAGACATAGGTTAAATATTAGAACTGTCAATTGTCAAATTAAACTTTATTAAACGAAGCTAGCTTTTGTTTTATAAAACTGTGATTTAAAATCAAATAAAATGAAAAATAGCACTGTGCATACTCAGTAGTTACTGAGTAATTTGTTTACTTCTATTTTTATGCGCCTACAAAAAATTCAAACTGAAAATTCACTATTCATATTTTTTTGTTCATTAATAATTTAGTGAATGTGCTTGTTGTATATGTCTCAGGAGAAAAGCGATGTCCCGTGGGGGTTAGATTAAAGCGGGCATTCTGCATTGTAACAACGGGCAGCTATTCAATCACTGCCAACATTAAGCATGGGGCCAATTGTAAAGCAGATATGCATACAATAACACATTAAGGAAGTCCTCAGGGATCCAGACAGTAATGTAGTCCTAATTAATAATGTTATTGCCCTCCGTGTACAGTAATGAGACTATCATCATTACATTTATACTTCTAATACAATATTTCCTCTTCCAAAAAGTGGTTCCATTAGCTCACAAATAACAAGCTGGGAATTTACATCTGGATTCATTATACATGAGATAATATAAATATAATTCAAAATATTAAAAAATGTCGTATTCTATATATATATATATATATATACACTGCTCAAAAAAATTAGGGGATATTGTAGAATAACCTATTAAGACTATGTTTTTTGGAATAGTATTAGATGCAATCACTTTCTATTACTCCAAGATAATGTAAATAAGAGTTTGAAGTTGTTATGTAACCTCGGTACCACACCAGAGGGCAGTGTCTGTACTGTTGAGGTGAAAGGGTGGTGTGGGGGTGAATGTTTTGTTGCTGTTTTTAAATCCAGTCCAGTTTTCAGTTAGTGAATGACTTGCCTTAGGGACAGTGATGCCTCGACACGTGATTTACCTGAACCAATGGCTTGCAGGGCCATAGGAAGGATGGAAGCTGGACAGACACAACAAGAGGTGGCACAAGCCATTGGGGTGTCTCAAAGCGTGATTTCCAGTCTTTGGAATCATTTTCAAAGAACATACTGTTCACAGAAGAGCCGGACAAGGTCGACTAAGGCAACAACAGCAAGGGATGACCGTACCTCTTGTTAACAGCCCGTCGGAATAGACAGCAGAATGCAACTCAACTGCGAAATACACTTCAAGCAGGAAGCAGGGTGTCAACTCAAACTGTCCGTAATCGACTGCATGGAAGTGGTCTCTATGCCCGTAGGCCCATGGTGTGTACCAGGTTAACTCCGCAACACCGTAGAGATTGCAGAAACTGGGCGGAGGAACATCGTGGGTGGAGGCATGCTGAATGGAGATCAGTTCTTCTTTCTGATGAGTCGCGATTCAACATGGAACGTGATAGTCGGCGTGTATTCATCTGGAGAGAAAAAGGGACACGAAACAATCCAGCTTTTGTACGTGAAAGATTCCATATGGTGGCGGTGGATTGATGGTGTAGGCAGGAGTCAGTAGTGGTGGACGTACGGACCTCTACGTTATCCAAGGTGGTACTTTGACTGCGGTAAAGTATAGAGATGAGATTCTGCGACCTTTTGTCGTGCCTTATGCTGATGCCATAGGTGATTCTTTTCTTTTTATGGACAATAATGCACGACCCCACAGAGCTGGCTTGGTGGACGAACATGCTGAAGTGGAGGGTATCGAGCGTATGCAATGGCCAGCTTCCTCCCCGGACTTAAATCCGATTGAGCATGTGTAGGATGCATTAGGCAGGTGCATTGCAGGCAGACCAGCAGCTCCACAACTGTTCCAGAGCTGCACATTGCTCTTATGGAAGAGTGGCCACGTATCCCCCAAGAACTCATTGCTAACCTCATTGCATCAATGCCAATACAGGTATGAGGCAGTGCTGGTCGTTCGAGGAGACCATACACCATACTAAAGAAACATTTTCACCCATGTTAATGTTGCTTTGTTTGTTTGCCATATTCCTAATCAGGATCTCTTTGACATCTGGTGTGGTACAGAGGTTACGTAATGACTTCAAACTCTTGTTGACATTCTTTTGGAGTAATAGAAAGTGATTGCATCTAATACTGTTCCTAAAAACATAGTCTTAATAGGTTATTCCACAATATCCCCTAATTTTTTTGAGCAGTGTATATATATTTATTTATTTATTTATTTATTTATTTATTTATATATATACAGAATTGTAATGTTTACACATCGTTCTGTGCTTAAGTTTTATTTTCTTCTCCACTCGTCTTTCTCCATCCAATCCGTGTCCTCCAGTCCTCTTGGTCTTATTCCAGTTCTTATTTCCTGTATCCACGAGTTTTGAGGTCTTCCTCTCCTCCTCTTCTTCCAGGTGTACATATATATATTGTCTCTCTCCATTCAATCCATGTCCTCCAGTCCTCTTGCTCTCATTCCAGTTCTTACTTCATGCATCCACGAGTTTCTAGGTCTTCCTCTCCTCCTTCTTCCAGGTGGACAATATATATATATATATATATAGTTCTTTACCACCAGTGGGTCTCATAATATTTCTGATATTCTCTTCTGGCATTGAGGTAATTGTAATACATATTTAGTTACGAGCGCCTGGAAGATGCAGTTATGCTAACCTGATAATATGAACTTCATAATGTATTGAATTATGTACAATTAATTAGGACTAATATCTCCATTTTTAAATTATAGTATATATTAAAATAAATGTAAGGATGACATCAAAATGTCAAATCTTCAAGAACAAAATATAGGTCTATATTAAAGTCCACCGTGCGGGCTCAGTTAGTAGTATATTGTTTGACGATTAGAGGCCCGGGTTCGATACCTGGCGGGTTAAAAATTGTAATCTGTTAATTAATTTAAATGCATATATTCATTCTCGGATCATTAGAGATGATGGTGTAGAACTTTTATTTTCTAGATTGTTCACCAGATTCTTGTATTAAATTGCAAACTTCTCCTCTGTACATATGTTGAGAAGGCATGAGGCACTACTGACAGGTATTTGTCTATCAGCTGATTTTCGACATATAGGCACCGAATTTCACATTCTCCGTTTTCTTCATTATCACACTTTACGCTATACAAATACAAACATGCACTTAACCTGTATTCGTCTCTGTACACAATACAATAATACGTAAAGTGGTCTATATATATATATATATATATTAAAAAACAGAAAAGCAGTGGGATCCGTATAAAAAGTGGGCAGATTTTTTTATGTGGAATCAGTTACACATCTAATCCGTGAAATCATTAATCATATTATATTGAATCTTACGGCCATAACATTTTCAAAAACCAAAGGTCAATCTTATTTTTTAAGTATTGGGTCTTGAGAACCTGTAAAACTCGCGTATTCATGATTCTTAGAAAACTGCGCAGGAAATGTACAGGATGGCTATATATAGGCCTATATATTGGGTTATGCTACTCCCTGTAAAGATTCGGTAAAATGTAACAAGAGAATAATAACATATGTTGACTAATAGGCCTATGAACATTAATGAGAAAACAATACCTTTTATCTCCGCTGTTTGTGATTAAAATTCCCATCATATACAGTAACTTGTCTCCTGCTACAATTGAACATTTTAAAATTCGATGTACTTCTTTCATCATCCAGTTTTATATGAAATTATACAGAAGCAAATTTCGTCTTCCTCCGTTGATTTGATGCGAAAACCCTAACATCCACTCCTGCAGCCCTATTTAGAATACCTTAGGAATAGTTTAGTGTCCCACCTTTGTGCTTCCAGGGAGAGTGTCAATATGTAAACCCTTAGACAAAAAAGTGAGTCATCTGCTGATACTATCAATCGATCGGGGAACATCGTGAGCGCTCGCAAAGCGGTATTCACATTAACGTTTTCAATAATTATACTGGGTTATTTGCTAGTTAATGCATGCACACTCAAGCAACATAAAAGAGAGAGTTTGGCTTAGTGTGTTTTCGTCGTCGAGAGGTTTAAAAGACATCGTCTGCCTTCGTAACCTCATGGGTTCGATTCCCGTTTTATCTTTTTTAACGGAATGTTAGAATAGCATTTTGCCTGTAATGTAGTTTCATATTTAATTTTATATTTCAGTTTTATGGCTTTAATACACACACAAGAACATACATTAAAATCTTCTTCTAATAAGTAAATGAGGAAAGAAAATAACATCTTCTAAAATGAAAACTTTAACAAAAACAAAATCAATATCTGCTGCATGAATCCTCGGCATCTATTACTGCATTCAATCTATAGGGCATTGATGCAAACAAATTTCTACAGCACGTGGATGACCGGCTAGAGCATCGCAGGTGTCTTGAATTTGTACCCATAAGCCATCTTTTCTCCTTCGTGCATCTGCAGGCCAATTAGAGTTCATCTCTATTTCCTTCTTAGCCCACACATTTTCGATTGGATTCAAATCTGGTGAATAGCGAAATTTGATTTGCCTTCTCCATTAACAATCAAATCAAATTTAGCTAAACACATTTCAGAAAGTGGCCACAATTTCAAAAATATCAATAATACAATGTCAATTATACACAGACAAAACAACAGACACAACATTAATATTTTAGAAGAAATCAAAAGTATCATGAAGGCCAAGAATACAAACATTCTCAATGAAAATATGAATAATGAGCAAAACCCTCTATTAGACATACAGTTAATTCAATACTACTACAACAACTCCAGAAGATGAAGCATGCATCGAAAGGCCTAGAGTGAAATCAACGAAAATTTTAAATAGTTGAGGAAGACGGTAGTATAGAAGGTAAAAATAAATAATAGTTAAAAAACTGAAACATCATGCTTTATTAGAAAACCGAACTAAAAAATGAAAAATAATTTTAATTTCCAACACACTTGGGATAAAATTAAAGTGGTCAACAAAAAAATCATCCCTAACACATCTAGGGATGCCTCGGTCCTTGTAGGAGCGTTGGGGGGATATAACCACATTTCAGTTCATAAAATCTTAACCTATTCATCAATTAATCATTTCGGATGAATAATATACAGCCATACTTTTAGGTGAAAATATATGATTGATTTACTTTGTTATTTATTCAGTGTTATCCACAAAAAAAATAATTTTACCATCAAAAGCGTGGTGTGCTCTACATCAATTAATATATTTGATAATAAACAGATATTGGTAAAAGTAAAATCTCTAAGAAGAAAACGTAAAAACCATAAAAAGCATCCCATGCTTAAATGGTAAAATTATTTTTTTGTAGATAACTCTAGTAGCGTTGTGCCCAACCAGTTCATTTCGAGAAGTAGTTCGTTCACTCGCACTCACTTTTGTGAACCATTCAATCCAACTAGTTCGTTCACAAAATTTTAGGGAGGCCCTTCATTCGCCAAGCAAAAAAAAAAAAGCCAGAATATGGGCTGGAGGGGGAAGCACGAAGACACGAGCATGGGGTGACTTGACATTAACCAACCACATGGTAGCTGTGGATTTTAAAGATAAACGGAAATAGTTCTGTAAATTCTATTTTAATTTATTTGAGTATGAAAAATTCTAATAAGACTGCTACCATACGTTTGTTTATTTTATAATTATTTATACCTCATTTTTATTTCTGTTATAACTGTATTGTTTGCATAATTTTATTTATATACAGATTTTCAATGTTTACATATTTTATTTCAAGTTGTAAATGTTAATAAAAAAAAACAAAATCGTAACTCTATAATTTGAAGAAAAAAAATGTGTGGAGTATTTTAAAACTTTTAAGGAAGATATATTTTATTTAATTTATATGTGTATTATTTACACATATTATTTGCATAATAGTTCTTTAAAAAGAAAGAAATATGCAAAATCGTACGATTGGCAATTACTTGGTCTTAATCTTTACAACCCCTAAACTAAAAATATAAAGAGGCTGAATACTGCGTAGGCCAATAAAATTTAGCCTTGTGTGTGCACTTTTACAGAAAGGCTTCTAATTCGCGATCAAGAAAAAGTAGTGAAATTTGGGGTTTCTTCGCCGATTTAGGCGATGGTAAAGCAAAGTGTAACTTTTGTTCTAAACAGAGTTTCATTCAAGGGGCGGGATGCTTTTAAACTTGCACGGCATATTTGGTCTAAATGTTTAGCAAGGTAAGATTTTTACTAAATTTTGCAACAGCTTTTTGTAAACCTAGTAAAATATGTTGTTTTAAAACTTGGATAAAATGGATTTTTATTAAATACTTTCGGAATTCCTGTAAATAAAATGTAAAAGTGATTGTAATGTTAGACTACATTAGATTTGTAGCGTTAGTAGTACCGTAGATCAAAAGGAGTAATCCCTTAATAAAAATAATAATAGGTGTTATTGCAATCAATGCCGTTGTAGAAAGAATTGTTTTCATGTCTTACAGAAGTCTGTTATAGATTTCGTATATTTTTACACTGTAATAGGTGATATCGGTCGCAGTGCGACCCACATAGTTTGCACTTTCGCTTTTCTTGTGGGTTATGGCGCTTATGAGTGATGACGTAAGCAAGAGTCGGGAAAGTGCCGTAATGTACATGTAACGAATGAATGAGCGTGTCGAATGTTTAAAGCCTGTTCTCTCTGTCAAGGTAGTTCGTTCCTCTAAGACACTTCACTCTTCCAAGGTAGTTCGTTCTTTGATTCCACTTCGTTCATCTATAACACTTCACTCTTCTAAGATAGTTCGTTCTTAGATATCACTTCGTTCATCTAAGGCACTTCCCTCTTCCAAGGTAGTTCGTTTTTCTATGTAATTTTACTCATGCGAGATAGTTCGTTCCTCTATGGCAGTTCACTCTGGCAAGATAGTTCGTTCCTCTCAGACACTCACTGCGGTACGAACGATATGGATGACGTAGGAAAGAGGCGGGAACATGCAGGGTCGATGGGCGGAGAAATGTAGAGTAATCAACGAATGAGCGAAAGTTAATTTGGAGTGAGACATCTAAAGGTTGAAATAAAAGTAAATTTTAATTTTAAGTAGCAATAGTGAACTCTGAACTGGCAGTTCACTAAAAGTGAGTAACTTTTTGACACTTCACAGTAGTGAAGCGTTCTTTTTAAACGACTCACTCTCAAATTACCCATCACTAAACTCTAGTTTTATTCTATATGTGTTGGAGATGATTTTTTTGTTGACCACTTTAATTTTATCCCAAGCCTGTTGGAAATTAGAATTATTTTTCATATTTTAGTTCGGTTTTCTAATAAAGCGTGTTGTTTTACTTTTTTTAAACAATTATTTATTTTTTAATTCTTAGTTTAATTGATTGTCATAAACTGGAATCCCACGAAAATGTAATTGCTTAATACTCTTCTAAAAATATCTTCTTGACTCGGATTTGAACCAGCGACCTATGGATTGCTGAAATTATATACCACTACAGTCTACCGCTCTACCAACTTAGCTCTTATAACGATTAACTAAAAAATCTATAAGTCCGCAACCTATTTCACCGGTTTTTATTTTTTTAACTTTCGGGTCATTCTTGCCAGGATTTTAGGAAAACAATTTGAAATTAATGTATTGTCATAGGTCCTTTACAAGTATATAAAGTTTCAAGTCGATCCAATGTTTTTAAGTGGGTGAAAATCGTGTTACATAGATACAGGTCCGTTACATGGACAGATACAGATCAAGGTAATATAAAGCGTTTAAAAATATATAATTTAACATTGTTAAATAGTATGAAAACAATTATGAACTTAAAAAGTATAGATTAAATCAAATGTCAAAATAACATGTATTTAATTCATAAAACATTCTAATGCTAATATTACAAAAAAAACTGCGTAATTGAAGACGCGAACCTGCGATCTTCATTAACAGAAACAGCGACCGAATGCTTTACCGCTGACCTATCAGGACACGTACGAGAGTCTTCAGTTCATGCCACATAGCACAATAGCGCAGGGACTGCACAATTATGACCAGTTTCCTAGTCTGAACCTAGCGCTGTGCCGAGTATGACTTAGAAGAAATGTGCATTCAATAGATGACTCATTTTTTTTGTCGAAGGGTGTAGCTGTCCAACACGTTGTTCAGATTTCCTCTTTTCTATAGACCATCCGCCCAGGATACCGTAAAGGATAGATACATTGTGCATTCTTTGTAAGAAGAGAAAATAAAACATAAAAAACTGTCCATGTGCACAAGTGAATGGGTTAAATTGATAATTAAACGTAATATATAGAATCAAAGAAAATATATGTCATTTATTTTACTTTAGTTTAACCTCTCCATTTATATATATATATTTTTTAAGTGGCCATGCCCCCTGGGCCTTATAGGGACACAACCTGTCGGGATAAGATTTTATATTCTGGATAATACGCATACTTTTGTAATCACACAAAGATATGGAGGATTGTCCAGTATGAATGGTCAGTTCAATTCTCGACCGAAAAAATTAACATTTAAAACAAACACCCCATCAATTCACGCATTCATATTATTCAAGGGGAATGTAATATGGAACAAGAAATATAAATTAGGAATAAGAATGTCAGGAAATACAAAATTAAACACCCTATTGTTTGCAGATGACCAAAACATAATAACAAATTCAGAAGACAATCTGCAGAAAGGTCTGTATGAACTTAACAAAATTACAGAAGAACATGGATTGAAGATATCTACAGAGAGAACAATACTTATGGCATTTCAAAGTGTATATTCTGTCAGAAGTAAAATTGTAGTTGATAATACAATGTGTAAGCAGGTGAATAATTTTACATATTTAGGATGCAATATCTCATATGAAGAAGGAAAAAAAAAAAACAAAATTTTTAAGAATTTTAGGGTTAATAAATTCTATCTTCAAACCACAGTTAGTCCAAAAAATTTTCAGAAACGTGCATAAAAAGTGTATAAAACACTGGTTCTTCCAACTCTTTTGTATGGTAGCGAAATATGGACGTTTAAACAGAAGGATATACAGAGACTTAGATCTGCTGAAATGAGATACCTTCGGAGGACTGCAGGATACACACTACTAGATCACAAAAAAAGAAGACATCTTAGAAGAATTACAGATGGAACCTTCAGAAAACAAAATTTCTGATTATAAGTCAAGATGGATGCAACATGTTCATCGAATGGAAGATCACAGGAGACCCAAACAAATGTTAAGATAACAACCTGCAGGAAGACGTTCACTCGAAAGACTTTTGGATAGTGTTTCTCTAGAGGCCGAAACAGGTCAACAAATAGCCTAAATTCGTTAATGTAGTATGATGATGATGATGAATGTAATGTGGATGATCATGTTGGGTATCTGATACGGGAGGACTATTTGAGTTTTACAGTTATTTTACAGGAGAAAGTAAACTCCAAAAAACGCTCACCTAACAAAGGTATCCCGACCGCGAATACAGGCCCGCAGTCTCTGAAGAAACGACGGACATGAAATAACGTTTAGAAGGGAGAACCATTAAAAAAATAGCATGAACCTCCCCTTTAATAGTAACTAGGAACGACAATTGAGGCAATATGACAAGAACACCATATAATTATGATGAAATATTATGAAAACTCTAGGAGTTATTGTTCCTGTTTCAATGAAATAATACCAGATATAAAATGTATGATATTTCGCTCAGCACATAACATAAGCAGGTCTTGTATTGAAGTTTGTTGAAACTCCTCTCATTGAATTGTTTATTTTTCTCTCGACCTACATTTCACAAATAATACAATTCATGAAACGTTATTTTATATTAAGTTGGTATATTTATATATGATATTCATTTATGGCGTGTATCTTGTTTTTGTTTTGTGTGTTACTGAGTCGCACAAACTCTTACAAAAAAAAAATCAAATTGTTATAAGCCTACCACAGGTGATTATTAATTCCCTGCTGAGTTGAACAACGCCAATGTAAAGTGCTATATTCATAAAGTTTATATTGCTAGCAATATTCTTGTTTTCTCAGAATATATTCACAGCAGAGGGACTAAACAGGTAATCGCCTGGTGTGATTTTTTCTGAAAATTAAACTCACCTTTTAATTAATTATTTCATTACATGAATAATTTTATTTATACACATAATTTTAATGTTTACACATCTTTCTGTGCCTAAAGTTTTATTTTTCTTCTCCATTTGTCTCTCTCCATCCAATCCATGTCCTTCAGTCCTCTTGCTCTCATTCCAGTTCTTATTTCCCGCATGCACGAGTTTCGAGATCTTCCTCTCCACCTTCTTCCAGGTGGAACACCATTCCAATGTTTTCCTGGGTAATCTTTATCTCTGCATTCGTCGTACATGCCCATACCAATTTAATTGCTTATACCGTATACAATCTACTATTGAATAACCAATATTCATTTTTCTCTTATGACTAGTATTTCTTATTTTGTCTAATTTTGAACATCTTACTGCTCTCCTCAAGATATCCATTTCCATCGACAAAGTTTTGTTCTAAGATTTTGTTGAATTTCCAAACTTCAGCTCCATATGTGACAGTACTTCTCACTATTGAATACTATATTTGTAACTTATTTTTCCTGGTTATATGTCTGTTCCATAAGACTCCATTCTTCATTGCTGTTATTGCTCTACCTTCATTTATTCTGTTCTTAATATCACTTTCTTGTTTATCTCCGTCCGGCTTTAAATCTTTAGGCTTTTTAGCAGTGTTATGTATTTTGTGACGAACTAGGAGCTGGCCTGATGCATCAACCCCCAACCTGGAGGACCAGGTAATTTTTGGTCAAGGTTTCCTTCTTCTAGCCTTTGTCAAACCAATGACGAACTGCAAGGCAGCAGTATCTGTACCCTAGATAAGGGGCTCTCAAAGGATACTATCAGTCTGGCGTACTGAAGCCTGGTTTTTTAACGAAATTGTTACTCCTCCCCCTCACCCTTTTCTAACCTGGCTTGGGACAGGCTTTGGCGGGTTTTACATGAATATGATATCATTTTTTAAAGTTAATGATTCCTATTTGGTCCGTATTATTTTTCATTTTGTACAAAATCGCTTTAATAAATCCTTGTGTTATATTTCATACAGGTTTTGTTAATATTCCTGACAATTTAAAAATGTTATTGTTATTGATTTTGAAACATAGGGTACTTTATAGACAATATTCGAACATTAGAGACAGGATATAAAAATTAATAAATACATTTCATGGCACGACAGGACTAGAGGGTCCTTAGCCTACCAGGTGGCTGCTGGCCTCACATCCACATGTGTCACAGAGGTCGACGTTTATGTAGCTAGTGCAGGGGTGACATGTGGTAAGCATGACGAGTCTCCCAGCCGTTATAGCTGGTTTTCACAACCTGGAACCGCTACTTATTGTAGTCTACCCAAATATCTCACGATGCTGGGTGGGCCGAAGTACCATGAGAAAAATGTCTCCTCCCATGGAGATTCGAACCAGAGTAAGTCCCGTAGCTCTGCGCGAAGACTTCCTTCCTTAACCACTCGGCTATGGCGCGGGACAGAGACAGGATACACTGAATATAATTTAGGGTAACTTATTTCACTTTTGAAGGTATATTAGTTCTTTAGTAGTAGTAGTAGGACTTTATTAGACAAAAAGTAAGATATTTACAATATTATTTACAAATATGGGTCGCACGGGCAGTAAGCCGTACGTGCTGTTGACAGTCGGTTACAATAAAGTAATAATTGGTACTAGTGTAAAGAAAAATAAACAACAAAAACAGCAATAACATTACAATTACATAAAGAAAACACAATAATAATATTAACAATTAAATAATAACACAATAGCATTATACACTAAAAACATTAACATTACAATTACATAAAGACAACACAATAATATTACAATTAAGTAATAACACAATAGCATTATACACTAAAAAAAACATTAACATTACAATTACATAAAGAAAACACACATTAATATTACAATTAAATAATAACACAATAGCATTATACACTAATTAATTTATATATAATTGTTAATAATTAATGGTATTGCATTTTGATAACATATGTATTTATTCATGAATGAGTGTTGTCCTTATTTTTCGCGTTTTGTCCAGAAATTTACCGAGGTTTGTCCAATTTTCTGGATTTACCAATAACTCGTAGCATGCCAATCTTTCCCGATTTGAATTTAGAAATCTTTCCGGTAATAACTGACGTCTCCAATATTCTAAATCATTACATTTTCCTAATATATGTATCTCATCTTCAAAGTTCCCGCACATTGGACATATTCGCATATCGTGATCGTCGCTAATTTTTAGAAATTTCCATGCCCCTAGCCTAAACCAAGCAAGCCCTGATCTCTCCTTAAATCCTAGGTTCAGTATATACGATTCTTTTCCCCAGACGTGTTTTAGGTCTCTTTGTAAACACAGTGAGCGTTTTCCTGTACATTCGGCGAAAGTATCTTGTTGGTTTATATCTAAGTACCTCCTCCTTATTTTTCTCCACACGTTCTTGCGATTTTCAGTCCCTTTTTCCCATATCCAGCCCATCCCAATCTTTTGGAGTTCTCTCCCAACCTCGTCTGCCCAAAATTTAACATCTATGTTTTTAATTTGGTGGTCGTAACAAATTGCTCTAAACATTGTTTGTTCACCTTGGATTACTCGCAACCAGTATTTGAGTACACGAATTTTACAGTTAATGTCGTCCTGGAATGACCCGAATTCATATAAAATTCCACAGTTAGAAACGGCCTTACTAAGTCCTGTAATATACTTTAGAAAATGCGTATATACCTTATTTAGTATTTCCGTTCTTTGGAAACCCCAAATCTCACTACCATAGTGAATTACTGGCCTGACCATCGCTCCATACATTTTTTCTAATGTGCTGACTGGAATATCAGGCACTCGACCCAGAATACCGAGTACACTGTTAAGTTGTCCCCTCCCTTTAAATAATGCTATATCAATATGTTTTTTCCACTTTCCGTTCATTTTCAACGTCGTACCAAGATATTCAAAATGTTTCACGTTTTGAAGTACTTGATCTCTGTATTTCCATTCCTCTGCTCTACCATAAACCGTCCCATTTTTAAAGGTCATTGTTTTTGTCTTACTAACATTTACAGTCAATCCCCAATTCCTACAGTATATTTCCAGTAGGTCAAGACCTCTTTGCAATCCCTTGATTGTCTTGGAACAGATAATTAAATCATCTGCATACAACAGGACTGGGATTCTAACATTTCCTATCTCCGGAGCCTCAATTTCTCCTTCTAGCATTACGTCTACAATAGCATCAACGAATAGATTAAATAGCATTGGTGATAAAATGCAACCTTGTCTTACTCCCCGATTGGCTTCACTGCTCTCTGTAATGTGCCCTTGGTCTACTTTTATACAAAATGTAACATATTTATAAATTGACATTAAAGCATGTATCATTTTATGAGACAATCCTTTCCGATTTAATTTTTCCCAAAGTGCGCTTCGGTCCACAGTATCAAATGCCATCTTAAAATCAATGAATGCACAAAATAATTTACCCCCCTTCATTTTCAGATTGTCATCAATGTTCTCAGAACAAATACGTTGTCCACCGTGGAGTACCCTTCTCTAAAACCTGCCTGATATTTTGAGAGCCTATTGTTCTCTTTAGCCCATTGTCTTATTCGTTCGTAAAGTACTTTACAATATATTTTTCCGAACACTGACAAGAGACAAATTCCCCTGTAACTTTCTGGTATCTGTGCCCCACCTTTCCCTTTGTATAGCGGTTGGATGACACCTGTCGCCCAGGCGTCCGGATAATCTCCTCCATTATAAAGTTTGTTGAACGCAGTTTTCAAAACGTCTAATAATTTATTGGATGATATCATATTTTTCAAGAATTCCCCTGGTATTCCATCAATTCCAGGTGCTTTACCATTCTTTAAACATTTAATCGAAGAAACCACTTCATTTTTCGAAATATCCTGATCCAGTAATTGAATATGAATTGGGTCAGGGATCACAACTATATTTCCTTGATTATATCTTAACCTCTCATTTCCCAGCACCCTATCAAAGTAACTTCTCCATTCCGGCGGGCGTTATTCTTGTCCGATTTATGGACTTTACTTTGAGTTCCCTTAACGCTTTCCATATGTCCTGCAATGTTGCCACTTTCATTCGCGATTCTCATTTCTTCGGATTTCTTATTTTCCCATGCTAGTTTTGTGTCTGCCAATAATTCTTTATATTGCTTTCTCTCTTGCGCATATTTTTTTTCTGCTTTCATCTGTGCTTTCTTTCTTTTCTTATCTAAACTTTAAATGGTTTACTTTCGACAATTTCTTTCTTCTTCTTTCTACATTCATTATTGTACCACCCTTTGTCCTTCTGGTTCATTGCGTATTTAACCTTGAATTTTTCCCCTGCTTTTTGAAAGCATTCTCTCAAAGTTTTAATAATTTCCTCCCCGCTAAGATCATTTAATTGCAGATCCTGTATTAGCGTTTCCAAACTCCTGATAAATTCTTTTCTCAGATCCTCGATCCACCTGAAACGTGTAATTGGCCGCAATATTGTTGCCACATCATCATTAACTGTCTCTCTAATACCTTTCATATTTAAAATAAGTCTGTTTGGGAAGTGGTGTGATTCGATTCTGGAAACTATACAGAAATTACTTAGGACTGGAATCATGTCTTGTGTGCATATTGAATAATCGATTACGCTACTTCCATTTTTATTAATAAATGTCAGTTCTCCATTTTTATCTTCCCCATATTTCCCATTCAGAATTTCAAGTTCAAATGCATCGCAAAAAGCTAACAATTGGTTTCCTTCTGAATTTAAAATCTTATCTTTGCTTCTCCTACCCTCACCTCGTGTTTCATTATGGTCCGATTTTATAGTGATATTTTCCTCCCCAATCCTACAGTTAAAGTCCCCTAAAATTATTATTCCCGCTTCCGGAAACCTATCTGTTATTTCTGCCAACGAGTCAGACAATTCAACGAAAAAATGTGGATTGGCATACCTGGAATTTAGTGGTTGGCGGTAAATAGACAACATACACATTTCTGCTCTTTCCGTATGGTAATATATTCAAATTTCCTCTTTTAAAGTAATATTACCTTTTTAATATATGGGTCTAAGTTAGCTTTATATAAAATGGCAACACCGCCTGAATATCTACCTCTCTTTTCTCAATTTTGATTACCCTTAAAATAACCTTTCATATTACATATATTTGCGCATTCATTAGCTTTTAACCATGTTTCACAGAGAGCTAATATATCAAAAGTCTCAATAAACTCTACACATCTGTCCATTGAAAGTTTTTGTTTTAACCCTTCGATATTCCATGAACCGACTGTCAACAAACCCTATTGTGTTCTCTTGTCATTAGTCTTACCTGTATTTTTCGAACTTCCCCCTCTCAATATTTCCTTTTCTGCGGGTAAATTCAGAAGTCTTAGTGATTTTCTTGTTGGAGTTCTTGTGTCCGCCGGTCGTTCACCTCTTAGAGATGGGGTATGCTTTTTGCGTTCGGCCGTTTTTTGCTGTATGTTTATTGGATTCCTGGCAGTTAGTATCGTAGAGCTCCCTCTCTCTTTCTCTCGTGTAGAATTTTCTCCCTCCTCTGCTGTAAGGAGACCACCTGCTGATGAAGCGTCCCCTGTAGGTTTTGGGGATTCGCTGTCAATGACCTCTTCAAATTCATTTTCAGAGTAGTCCATATTTTGTAGTTGTTCCCTGCTCCAGATTCGTCCATTTATAATCAATTTATTAAATTGCATGAATGCATGGCAGCCCTGCCTCCTCGCCTCGAGCATGTGTCGCTTAAGAAAGTCCCTTTCGCGGCGCACCTTCTCACTAAAGTCTTCGGCAATATTGATACCGGTCCCTTTAAGATATTTACTGTCTCTAAGGATCCAACATTTTATTTTGTAGTGTGATAATTTGCATACAATCGGTCTCTTCCCACTATTCCAACGACCTACTCTGTGCGCTCTTTCAATATCACTGTCCAGCAAATCAATCCCGATTTGCGCCACTACTCTTTTAACTATATGTTCAGGTTCCTCCCAGCTCTCTCTGTCTTCTTCATGCACTCCATATATCACAATATTATTATGGCGACTCTGGTTTTCGAGATAGTCTAATTTAGATTTCAATCTGTCCTCCATCCGATGCATTTTCGTCTCAATATCACGAATTTTTTCACCCACGTTGCACTTTTCAAACTCCTCTTTCACTTCAGTTGACAATGTTTCAATCAGCTTTCTAACTTCTTCCATAATGCTTTGTCCCCTGCACACTTTAACCACTCTAACAAAAACACGTCCGCTCTTCTCGACGGCTAGCACAATCATATTAGTTCTTATGAAAACACTGAAGCTTGCGCACTATTCTTTATCGCTCATCTGCGAATGCATAGTCAGTACAGAGTGTTTCAAAGTTAAAGAATGATATACAGTAATTAAAATATATCTATGCATAAATTGATTGTATTTTATCTTATATGTGGTCTACATACAATAGCTTCATCCTTACAATTCAGAATTTGTTTTTCTTTCTGTACGGTTCTTCAACAACCATTATTTTGTCATCAGTTTTTGGACCTTCCTAGGTGACATATTTAAGAGCAATTTGGGATATTCAGCATCGAAATCAACTACGGACTCCTCGATATTTTCTCATATGCTACCGTATTTTTTCGTACCGGAGAACATTGATTCGCATGGTAAATGCCTATTTATATCCTACAATTAAAGTTTACTGGTGTTTGAGTGCAGTTTTCGTGGTCATATCTATGACCAATGCATGATACAATCTAGGTAAGTAAATCTTAAGCTCCGTAATTTCTTACAGATAAGAAATTAAGAGGGCGTCAAACGAAGAGATGAACAGGTCAATTGAATGTATTTTCAGATCAGGACAGGCAAAAAGGTTTTAATCAAGATTGCGATGATATTGTTGATTGATTCGTGTCTGTCAGCGAATATCTGTCTACTGTATCGATTTTCGTGATTTGCTTACTTTTGTTTAATTATTAGTTAAAATATAATCAACTTCATTGGATCTGCTATTTTTATTATTGACACATTTCATTCAGTGATATAATGTAATATTAATAGTTTAATTTTGAATCGAAATTGCTATTTGTGTTCGTTACATCAGTGCTGTTATCCTCCCTCCATACTGAGATTCGTGAACTATGCCAATTTCCTTTCTCTCTGTATCTACCCCCACTCTCCTTTCTACCCCTCTCTTTGCTCTGTTTGTAGTCCGTAACTTCACCTTCTACCTCGGAACGCTCAAATAGACTACACTCATTGTGAGCATTATCATTCGATCGGAGATTTTGGTTGGAACATTGCTTTGTCGTCTGGAGGACGCGAGCTGCGTATTTTGGGTTTGGTCCGGCAGGCCAGGGTAAGGCAACCTGACAAGGACTAAAAGTATGTATGAGAGGTTTATTGTGTGAGTTATGTTATTTTTGGTATTAATTACTATTTGTCTTTTAATTCATGAATGACGAAAGTCATGTTTTCCTTTAATTTCATTTTTCAAACTTCAGACGTGCAATTTAATATTAAATATCATTTCTTTTAGTAAGTATCGATGTTTAATTATTGTATGTTAGCTATGCTACAGCTGTCTTGCATATGTCTGTACATAAACTTGCTCAAAAGTCATATGAGCTCCCTTTTCCTGTCTAGCTTTCATGGTTGATAATAATACATTCAGGTTAACCTAGTATCATAAATTACCACAGTGTGTTTTAAGGCTTATTGTTGATCAATGTACTATATGATTTTGGATAGGAATCAATCTTTGCCTCTCATGGGCCCGGGCAAAGGATTTTGAATAGTATTGATAGTTATGAACTCTATGCTAATATATATACACAAGGTAGTAGATCTAAACAGGCAGCGCAGTATGGTAGCAATAAGCAGGGTAATGGTGTAGGGTTCAAAAAGTACCCAGGGCTCAAATTGGTAGCTGATCGCGTGGTTTTGGTTCGGGGTTCAAGTCCCACGGCGCAATTTAAAATAACATTTAGTTTCCCATGATTGATTAGATGAGATGACCACATGGCCTTAGCTCTATCTGGATTACTAAATAAAGAAAGTACATTCGCAAACTTAAAATATAGGCCTAATTAAACAATCTGAGTTTTATACTTTCATATTTTTAGAAGTTTTTTGATTGCAATTTCTCTAATATATAATAAGTAGCACGCTTTTATAAATGGTTCAGCTCATGTTTATTTCTTAACATTATAGATATTTATTCCTAAATATATGAAATCCATCACTACAAGTTCACCTCATCTAACGTCTTCTCCAACATTTGTATCCTTCGATGCCATTCTCATTAATAGTCTAATGTATTCCAAAGTGAAACCATATATTTTGTTGTATTGATATAATATATTTCCGCTCCCAGTGACGTACTGTTATTTCATAAAATGTGTGTTGGCTTTCAGTATTCCTTCTTTATTTCTTAATAAACCTTATCACCAACATATTCCATCAACCGATTAGTGCATCTGATTTCATAATATGCAATATCCTGTGAAACTTTTATTACATGTTCTAATGCAAAACTGAATAACAGAGTAGATAGTCCATACCTGATGCTTAATCCACCGTTAAGTTTAAAAATATCAAAAAAGTGTTACCTACCTGCACACAACTATTTACCACATTTAGAGAGAGACATGTGTATACAAATTTCTGATTTTATTATTATAAACGTTCTTTACAATATATATATATATATATATATTAAGCTTGCATTGCTCAATGTTAAAGATTTAATTATAACATATATATATATATATATATATATATATATATATATATATATATCTTAAGATTGAAACGAATGTATTTATAAGCATTTTGCCGGTTCGTTCACGGTAGATTGATGAGATATCAGGGATTTATAATGTTTATACAATTATAAATAATTTAAACTTCCTACTCCAGTTTATTGATGAATATCTCACAATTAATTTATAGAAAATACGATTGTTTGTATTAAGTTAATATCCGGAGTGGAGTCGATGAGTTTCTGTAAATCCACGTGTGTTTAATATCACGTTGTTTTTAATTTACTTGAAATGTTTTAAATTGCTACTTTTCTGAATTTAGGAAGGTCGCGGACGGTTTTGAGATCACGATTTGAAGGGCTGCTTACTGTAGAATATGTCACGAATTTTTGTAAAGCATCAACGCCTTATAAGGGCGATATCTCCTGCCATAAAGTAATCTTTCTCACCGCAAATGCACATGTTATTCATTTGCTCTTTGAGGGGACAGGTACCATTCGTTTGGGGTTCCCAAATCTACTGGCAACGAACTCCTATGCACGTTAGTGCGCTTTCCAGCTATTATCAAACGCATTGGCAACTCCCCATGAGCTCCCTCACATTTTGGTATTCCACCATATATCACCATCAGCACCAAATATCGCCTTCATTTCATTTTAGTTTTGGGTCTATTATTTCTTGCTACAGTATTCATTCGCTAGATATATGTCCCCACTTGTTTTCTATGTAATTCTAGATTATCATATATAAAAATTGATCATTTAGTAATATTTGATCTAAACCCATATAGATACGATTGTATATTGTGTAGTCAATACAAACCCTGATACGAATATATTTGGTAGAACTTGTATGAAGTTGAGTGTAATGAAGGTTCGCCATTGTTGTAGTAATGAATTTTATATCTTTATTGTATATTGATTAGTACCCGACCATCCATCGGCACGTTTGTCCTTTATATCTCTCCACGTCACAATACATGTTACTGATGATGGTTCAGAGTTTCACTTGTCACTTCATGGGATTATATTCCGCCCTAAGTCAGACTATCACATTTTAACATATTTAAGAAATAAAGTAAAGATTTGATCAATAACTAACTAACGGAAGCACGTCCACAAATAATATTTTTTAAAATTAATAATTCATTTCGTTTTATTTTATTTTAAGTAATAATATATTACATGGATTCGACAATAGTTCAATATAATATCGTCTATCAAAGCGTTGGATTATTTACTAAATAAATTACTATATTTTTGTATTACTTAATATGTATTAGATATGGACTCTTCTTCCTTTTTTGTATATTGTATTATTGGTTTCAATTGTAATTAAAATTAACTTTTCGGTGTTATTATATTTTAATTTTCTTATCATTCAATTTGTCCAAATATATAATACTATTGTGATTTCTGTCTTTTTATATGATTTTTTTTCTTTCCGCTGGAGTCCCCAAATCAAGTCTCGGTCACTCCATGTGGGTTTCGTTGTGGACGAAACGGAGCTTGGGCAGGTATTTTCTCGGGGTTTTATCCTGTTTTCTCCTGCCACAATTACATTCCACCATTTCTCGAAAATCATATTATCCATTTCGTTTCAATTCTTTCATCTACCCCGGTGTGTTGGTGTGTCAGGCGTGATCGGCCTGCACCCTTGTCATTCACAGACCTATATATATATATATATATATATATATATATGTAAAATATGAATTAAAAAACTTGAAAAATGATGAAATGCAGCAAGAATACCAAATCAAAATTGCTAATAGATTTGAAGTACTGGAATCTTCAGATGACAATGTGGCAAACGAAGAGAGAAACTGATATAAATAAGGAATGGGAGGCTATAAGAGATACTATTAAATTGTCAGCATCAGAAAGCATTGGTTGTTTAAAAAAGAGGCAAAACAAGAAATGGTTTGATGAGGAATGTGCCGACATTGTAAAGAAAAGAAAGGTAGCAAAAATTAAATGGTTACACGAGCCAAATGAGGTAAATTTAGAGCAATTGGGTAGTGTTAGACGGGAAACCACCAAGTTACTAAAGAGTAAAAAGAGGGAATATTTGAGAGAGAAGATTAATGATCTTGAAATGAATGCAAAAAATAGGAACATTAGAGAATTATATCAGGGAATTAGTATAGAGAAGAAAGGGTTTCAGGCTAGAACGAACATAATTCGGAATGAAAATGGGGATATGATTGCAGATTCCAAGAGTATATTAAATAGATGGAAAAGTTATTTTAATCAGCTATTAAATGTACATACACAACAGGACATTGAGGAGGATAAGTTACAGACAGCAGAAATGCTAGTCGCAGAGCCAAGTGCATTAGAGGTTGAAATGGCAATTGAAAAATTGAAGATGTATAAAGCATCAGGTTCAGATGAGATCCCAGCAGAACTGATAAAATCAGGGGGAGAAAAAATTGATGGACAAGATACGCTGTTTGCTTAGTATGATTTGGGAAAAAGAAGCTCTTCCAGATGAATGGAAGGAATCAATTATCGTACCAATTTATAAGAAAGGAGATAAAACTGATTGCAACAACTACAGGGGCATCTCATTACTTTCAACTTCGTACAAAATTCTAACAAATATATTAGTCAGCAGACTTACTCCCTATATTGATGACATTCTAGGAGATCATCAATGTGCATTTAGAAGAAACAGGTCTACAACAGATCAGATTTTTAGTATAAGACAGATTTTAGAAAAGAAATGGGAATATAATGGTACTGTTCATCAACTATACGTAGACTTCCAAAAAGCATATGATTCAATTAAGAGGGAGAAGTTACATAGTATCCTGCTGGAGTTCGGAATTCCCTAAAAAGTTAGTTAGACTTATACGAATGTGTCTAAATGGCTCGACGAGTAGGGTGCGTGTAGGCAAACAGTTTTCAGACACTTTTGAAATCCAGAATGGGTTGAAGCAGGGAGATGCACTATCTCCTCTACTATTTAATTTTGTACTAGAGCATGCCATTAAATCTTTAGAGAATGAGGAAGGCTTACAACTGAATGGTATTAATAAGCTATTGGTTTATGCTGATGATGTAGTACTACTGGCCGATAGCGAGGAGATACTAAAGGCCAACACGCACACACTATTGAGTAACACTAAGAAATTAGGACTGGAAGTAAATATCAGTAAAACTAAATATATGGTCTCACGTAGAAATACATTATATAATGGAAATGGACAGCTAATGACAAATGAGGGAAATTTTGAGGAATTGGCTGAATTCAAATACCTAGGAACAATAATCACAAATAGGAATGAGATGCACAAAGAAATTAAACATAGGCTCAATTCTGGAAATGCATTGCAGAGACTTTTGATGTCCCAACTCCTTTCAAAAAACGTTAAGCTGAAAATATATAAAACTATTATTCTACCAGTTATATTATATGGGTGCGAAACATGGACTCTTACTTTAAGGGAGGAGGAAAGGAGATTACGAGATATTTGAGAATAAAGTTCTTCAGGAAAATTTTTGGACCAAAGAGCGATGAACAGAAGGGTTAATGGAGAAAGAAGATACCTACCAATGAAACTACATGGTCTTTATAGGAAGCCAGATATAATAGGAACAGTTAAGTCCCCGTAGATAGGACTGCGAAGGGGCAGGACATGTTGCGCGTATCGGGAATAATGACAGACGTGCATGGAAGCTTCTTGTAGGAAAGCCAGAAGGGGGGAAAACGCCCCAGTGGTTAGACCAAGAATGAGGTGGGAGAACAACATTAACTATGATTTGAGGGAAGTAGATTATACAGGGAATGATTGGAAAGCATTAGCTCAGGATAGGGATGTATGGAGAGCTTATGTCCGTGCGGCCATGAACCTACGGGTTCGATAGTGCCAGTGAGTGAGTAAGTAAGTATATATATATATATATATATATATATATAGGGAGCTTCATTTCATCTTATCCCTCCACCTAATCCTGAATTGGACACTAGTTGAGAATATTTATTTATTTATGTTTTTATTTTATTGAGTAGAAGATAAGATTGCAAGGCCTTAACTCCATAAGTCTAAATAAATACAGTAGTATACTTCGCTCACTGTTATTTAGTTATTGAATTACAGCCTAACGCTAACTCTACCTCTACACTCCAACAGCAAATATAGAGCTGTAACAAAACGCTGTCTCTGTTGTTTTTGCCGATATTATGGCGGTTCTGGTCGTGTGCTATAAGGTGTAATTTAGCTGTCAGTCATACGTTTAGCTTAACTTAGAACCATGTCTATGTAGAGACATATATTTCAAATGTCCCTTTAGTTATAAGAGCTGAATCAATGTTTTAAGTCAGTTAATAGTACCAATTCACCTCTTGTCTTCCCAAATATAACAATGACGTCACAAACTCGTTACTTTAAAGTCCGCAGGCTATACTACGTACAACTGATTCCTTCCACTTATTTGGAAGAGCCCCACTTGCCCAAATAAGAAAACAGTGTATATTTTCTATTAATACAATAATTCTCCTATGTATGTGAGTTCTACTGGGATTCCAGCTGACCCTGATACCCAATACATATATTTATTATTTTCTATCGACATTTCAAACTATAATATTACTCGACTGAGTATTCATTGTATCTACACTGCTCAAAAAACATTAGGGGATACTGTAGAATAACCTATTAAGACTGTGTTTTTAGGAACAGTATTAGATACAATCACTTTCTCTTACTCCAAAAGAATGTAAACGAGAGTTTGAAGTCATTACGTAACCTCTGTACCACACCAGATGTCAAACAGGTCCTGATTAGGAATATGGCAAACAAACAAGCAGAATTAACATAGGTGAAAATGTTTCTTTGGTATGGTGTATGGTCTCCTCGAACGGCCAGCACTGCCTCACACCTGTGTGGCATTGATGCAATGAGGTTAGCAATGAGTTCTTGGGGGATATGTGGCCACTCTTCCATAAGAGCAATGTGCAGCTCTGGAAAAGTTGTGGGAGGTGCTGGTCTGCCTGCAATGCGCCTGCCTAATGCATCCCACATATTCTCAATCGGATTTAAGTCCGGGGAGGAAGCTGGCCATTGCATACGCTCGATACCCTCCACTTCCAGCATGTCGTCCACCAAGTCAGCTCTGTGGGTTCGTGCATTATGGTCCATAAAAAGAAAAGAATCACCTATGGCACCAGCATAAGGCACGACAAAAAGGTCAGATAATCTCATCTCTATACCTTACCGCAGTCAAAGTACCACCTTGGATGACGTAGAGGTCCGTACGTCCACCACTACTGACTCCTGCACACACCATCAATTCACCGCCACCATATCGGGATCTTTCACGTGCAAAAGCTAGATTGTTTCGTGTCCCTTTTTCCCTCCAGATGAATATACGCCGACTATCACATTCCACGTTGAATCGCGACTCAGCAGAAAAAATAACTGATCTCCATTCGGCATGCCTCCACCCACGATGTTCCTCCGCCCAGTTTCTGCGATCTATACGTTGTTGTGCAGTTAACCTGGTACACACCATGGGCCTACGGGCATAGAGACCACTTCCATGCAGTCGATTACGGACAGTTTGAGTTGACACCCTGCGTCCTGTTACTGTTTGAAGTGTATTTCGCAGTTGAGTTGCATTCTGCTATCTATTCCGACGGGCTGTTAACATGAGGTAACGGTCATCCCTTGTTGTTGTTGCCCGTGGTCGACTTGCCTGGCTCTTCTGTGAACAGTATCAGTTCTTTGAAAACGATTCCAAAGTCTGGAAATCACGCTTTGAGACACCCCAATGGCTTGTGCCACCTCTTGTTGTGTCTGTCCAGCTTCCATCATTATTATGACCCTCCAAACCATTGGTTCAGGTAAATCACGTTATCGAGGCATTACTGTCCCTAAGGCAACTCATTCACTAACTGAAAACTGGACTGGATTTAAAAACAGCAACAAAACATTCACCTCCACACCACCCTTTCACATCAACAGTACAGACACTGCCCTCTGGTGTGGTACCGAGGTTACGTAACAACTTCAAACTCTTGTTTACATTATCCTGGAGTAATAGAAAGTGATTGCATCTAATACTATTTCAAAAAACATAGTCTTAATAGGTAATTCTACAATATCCCCTAATTTTTTTGAGCAGTGTATATCTAAATCATTGTCTTAAATAAGTTTTTTTTTGTATGTTCATTTAGTAGCTAATTTAATTAATTATCCTATTATTTTATATACTCTTCGAATCTTCAATTATATCCGCGTTTCATTTCTAATTATATTTGTTCCAGACTGAAATATTTTCTTTCATCTCCACAACCGTGACAATTAATAAACGATTTCATATTTTACACCTAAATATATATAATTCATTTCCTGTATGTCCTAGACCAATAAACAGTAACTTGTATAAAATTATATTAAGAAGTTATTTAGTAGATGTTAATATCAGTTTTGATAAATAGTTTATGTCACTTTGAGTTTACGTAATGACTTTCTCTAAGTTTAGTACCTCCCTTTGTTGATATTTTTATCCATTCCTATATTCATTTAAGACTTTACTTTTTTCAGGTATTATAAAATGTTGCTACAGTGTTAAGATATTTTAACACATTGGTGACGGGCCACGGAGATCTCCGTGTTTAAATGGCCACCGCTAGACGACAGGCCACGGAGATTTCCGTGTTTACGTTTTCTATGGTTTTCCAGCCTCTTCGCTTTTGAAGCAGCGTGCAATTTTGTTTTTTCTCATTGTGAAATAAACTATAGTTATTTTTGTACCCTCTCTTCTCTTTTATGAACTTTACAGAAAGAGTTGTTTACAATTTTAAGACAGATGGCTGGTGAAATATGGAATTTTAGTGCCGATAGTTAGGCGATTACGGGATACGTATGTAACCTGAATATATATTTTGCAGAGGGGAAAAATTAGAAGAAACACTATTTTGCGTTCTGGAGCCGAATTTATATCTGTGGCATCATGTGTACCAGGATAATTATTATAAGTGTGGCTAAAGCTGAAAATTTGCTCGAAAGAAAGACGAGAGTTTCTGAAGCAATAAAAATTAACAGAGGGCTTCCAAAATCATTTGTGGCAGCAGGAAATAAACTCAAACCATGAGAATGTGTGTTTTGAAGTAAGGGGGACCTTTTGCTACAAACATGGAAAGATAAAAGAGACGTAAGAATGGTTAGCACATTGCATCAGGCAACACGAGAGTGGGAGGTGTAAAGTTGTAAAAATGCCCTATTGAATACTTCAAAATAACAAGTACGTGAAGGGTGTAGACAGGGCTGACCAGTACCTATCATATTACTCCATCCTTAGAAAAACAGTGAAATGAAGCAAGAAAGTTGTATTGTCGCTTGTGGATTGTGCACTCTTTAAAGCTTTTTGGGTCTATAAATTTCAAAATCCTAACAACAATATGTCAAACAGAAGTTTTGTGCTTGAAACAGCCTCTTGTTTGGCAGTCGTGAAATTAGGAACAGATGACAGGGAAGAGGAGGGAAGATAGAGTGCAAAGGACACCATGTCAAGACCCACCAAGAAGGCTGAGACATATAGAAACATAAATTAACACCAACTGTGTCTGAAAAAAAACCTTCCAAACCTTGCCACGTTTTTAGTGAACACAAGAAAAGAAACTCGCTACATATGCTCTTTTTCCCTGTGTCTTTACATAAAGGGAAATGTTTATAACGCTATCAAACCCTCAATTTTTACTAGAAGGTCTGATGAGAACACTAATAAAGATTTACTTATGCAATATTGTTATTGACTGTAAATATATTGATGTAAAAATCACACTGTGCTAGCGCGGTTTAAAATTTAAAAGTCCACGCTACTGACAGAAATGTCCGGTCCAGCAGCGGTGGATGGAACGCACAGCAGTCGGTCACCAATGTGTTAAAATAAGTCACATTATTTTGACCTGTACATAAGTACCTTTATTCATTGTAGAATGCGGCGTTAAGTGTATATTTACCCTTCAAAGTAAAGTAACTGTGTGATTATTTAACATTCAGACATTTAAATGAAATGTTATTTATTAATCATGTTTAGTAGCGTGAATTTATAATTTGACTTTGCCCATTATCTTATATGTTAATTCGAATAATCTAATTTAAACACCCTATGAAAATAACAGAATGCAAGTTCATGGTTATTCACGAATGCTGTGAAAATTATTTTTTGTCAATTTAACTAGCATAGTGTTTAATTTCCTCTGGCATAATTTAAATGATATGTCAGCATATGTAAATATAATTTGTTTTATGTTGGTATTAACAGCACTCGTGGAACTAAGGTGTTAAGAGACAAAAATATAACGATCTATCTCATTTAAGTTTTATATCAAAGAGGAAGCAGTAGAACAGCATTCTCAGGAAGCTAGCATGCAGAATTCAGATATACGATCCTTACAGTGCCATGCATATTAATGAACACTGTTATTTTACTACAAAATGGCGACTGTTGGAGTTATTAATTTGGTAAGGTTCTGCGTGTGAGTTCTAATTTCCATGTAAATTACTGCGTGATTTAGGTGCCCAGATGGCTTTGCATTATTGTGTGCTGGAGTATATGTCAATTATGGAAACAGTTATTTATTTTATTAAACACAATAGGCTTGACAAAGTTTCTTAAAGTAAATGCAAATAATAATATATTGATTTGTAACAAATGTATTAAGATCGTTAATATTGTTTCAATAACTAATGAGTATCATGCTCAACTGCGGATCAAGGTTTGAGTTTCAATGCATTCCTGAGTACACGGATATTTCAGGGAGGTTACATGGACTGTATTGCTGCTTTCGGGAAGAAATTAAGTCTTTCATCCCGGAACGTATATTTAATGCAAGCATATAACGTTCAGTTTCCGATAACATGCTTTTTATGATTTTTTTTTGTTCGTTCGCGCCAAGCTTTAAATCTCATTGACTATTTAACTCATGTCCAAAATGGGAGTCAATGACCAATCACGTTACAGTTATTTTTTATTTACAACTAATCGCAGTCGTGTTGCGCCTAGAATTTACCAACAACAGTTTATCATAATAAAGAAAGCACCTCTTTTTTAACATTCTGAATAGGTCATAGCATTATTTTGCAGTGACTGACTCACTAAGATATACGGCTACCAGATCGTATATGTAGTGCATGAATGTCAACACATAGAGCATGCGGGATTTAATATAAAATCATTTGTAGCAATTGATTATACCACAAAAAAAAGAAACCACTGTTTGCACTTTCTTAAATGTATTTTTTCCCAGAAAAATTGAACTGCCATATTTACATCATAGGAGATCAGAAATGAATTACTATAAGTTTGATGTGTTTTTTATTTTTTCTTCACTAGAGTGCATTCTTCAAATATTACGTTCCATTGGCAATACATAATATGATCTGGTTGCAGTGACGAAAAAAAGAAGCAAATGAAGCGTACCTATCTTTTTTCATTTGTTTTCAAACATCGCCGTTTACATTAAATATATAAATAATTTAAAATAACCATATTTAAATAATGATTTGTGAGTAAACAGCTTAATTTTATTCGTTAAATAGTCCTAACAAATGCCACTGTTGATTTCCAAATTCTCTAAATAAATTCACTCCTCACTTCGTGAGTCGTGAATTCATCAATAATTTGGAAATCACTCAAGGCATTACTTATGATATATGCGATTAATATAAATAATTACTATTTATCTTTGTTTAGTTTTTTCTTAATAGTTCCCGAGACAAAATTCCCATTTACAAATTCAATTTAATATATGACGAAGGTTTTGTCTCATATATTCTTTCTTTCCTTACGATATACTACTCTTTTTTGTAGTTTCGTTTGCATATCCCAAGATATCGGCCTTACCAGGACACCATTTGTCGGGAAATAATTTTAAAATTTTGATCGCAAGCACACTTATATGACCCCATGAGTATATGGAGAGCATCCCTGGATGAGTTAGCGGCTCAAAAAATGGGCCATTCGTTGGGATTATTTGAGAAAAGACAAACCAGTCACGCATTCACAACAAACGATCAGAATAAGATATGGATTATTGTGATGGTCAAATGGAGTTCGAACGTTATTTGGCCCTTAATGTCTCCTTATATTTAATAATAATAATAATAATAATAATAATAATAATAATAATAATAATAATAGCTTTATTTTACCTGGCAGAGTTAAGGCCTTAAGGCCTTGTCTACCACTCAACCAGGTTTAAAAAAATACAAACAAAAAAAATAGTCTTAAATCTAAATTACAATATATATATATATATATATATATATATATATAAACGATTACAAGTTATGAATACAATACAATTAATATTTATAATGTATTTTGATTTACTCTAAATTTAACGAATTAAATATATAATATGTACAATAGATATAAAAAACAGGAAAAGATTAATGACATAGTATAAAATTAAATAAATAGAGAAAAATTAATTATTAGACAACAGGTAACTGTATAAGCGTGACTTAAAGGTAACAAGTGTGCGACAACCCCTGATATCTTGAGGAAGGAGATTCCAGGAGCGGGCAGAGGCTACTGTGAAGGAAGTAGAATAGGAGGAAGTGCTATGAAGAGGAATTATTAGCAGACTGCTATCTTGTGATCTAGTGTCAATATTGTGGTAAGAGGATAACTTCTCAAATCTAGACGCCAGGTAAGTAGGGATGTAGGAATTCAGAAGCTTGAAAAAGTAGTGAAACAGAGTGCAATTTACGTCTGCCAGTAAGACGGAGCCAAGAGAGGTTATTAAAGTGTTCGGAAATATGGTCATAACGGCGGATATTGAAAATGAATCGAACGCAAGCATTATGAACACGCTGCAGTCTCTGCGACAAGTCATAGTTTAGATCATTATATATAATGTCACAATAATCGAAGTGTGGTAACACAAGATTCTGCACTAGGATTTGTTTTAACGAAACTGGGAGAAAATTCTTTAAACGTCTAAGATAATGTAAGATGGAGAAAGTCTTTTTACATATGTTTTTCACTTGTGTTTGCCAGGTTAAATTTGCGTCTAGATGTAGTCCAAGATCTATTACTGAAGAAGAATAAGGGATAATTATATTATTTATAGTAATGTTTGGTAGTGTAGATATGTCAAAGGTTGTAAGCAGTCTTTTGTTGTCCCATTAGAATTACTTGTGACATGTTAGGATTTAGATTTAGACCGATACTTGAAGACCAGTTAAAGATGGATATGAGATCGTCATTCATTTTTGTCAAGCTGTTATAGAGAGAATGAGGAGGTGAATGTAGGTAAATTTGGAGATCATCAGCGTAGAGGTGATAACGAGAGTGCTTTAGTACAGTTGGCAAGTCATTTATGTAGATTGAGAAAAGAAGAGGTCCGAGAACACTGCCCTGGGGGACTCCAGCCGGCACGTTGCGCCAAGACGAAGAGATATTTGTCTTATTGGAAAAAAAAAAAGAAAACCGAAAAGAACTAAACCAGAAAACGCGTACAAACACCGAAATGAATGCCTATGAATGTTCATAAATATATAATAAGTAATTCGTATAAGCATTAATTTGATTATTCGTTATTTATGTCCCTCCCTTGAAGTGTAATGCAGTAGAATGATTGTTTTACAAATTTATGTTTTTCCGTGGTCATAAATCATAAGTATGAATCATAATAGAACAGGAAGTAAAGTATAAAAGTAAGAAGATATTGTAATGATAAACTTCTTCTTTTTCTCTTTTCCTTCTTCTCTTGAACATAGGCTTAGAGCCGATTGGGAAGTGAATTCTTCGATATTTGTTGTGGTCTTTCAGGAATCTCCTGCTACTAGGCATATTATCTCGTACGACTTTAAATAACCTATCGTCACTCGTTCTTCAGACATGATTATTCCATTATTGCTTCCTTCTTGACACCCTATCGTATTGATTTCTGATACTATCGTATCTCGGTTTCTATATTATTTTTTAAGTGTAATCATTGTTGTGTTGTCAGCATTTGTTTTGTTTTCAAACGTCAGCCCTTACTTCAGTTGTATAAGTCAAGAGAGGTCATGCTATGTACGTGTCCACAAACATAATGTCATATTTTAAAATACAACTACGTCGCTTTGGATAATTGTATCTAAATGGCATTGGTGACAATCAAAAGAGGAACTCAAAAAGTTTTGAGCTTGCTAACTATGTCAACAATGGAGAGAAATAGATGACAATACAGAAACTAAACTAAATTTATCATGTTTTTGAGGTCGATATGGGTTCATTATTGGATATTTAGCAGACGTTTAAATGCGAAAATTTGCTGTGCTTTTCAAAATATGTTGTTATGAAAAAAGGTATTAAGTAAGTTTTAAGGAGTTATGGCGAAACCCCAAGAAGGTAGTTGTATAGTTTTGGAATATCACACCACGCAGAGTTCGGTGCTGGTCCAGCATGCTTTTAGGCGAAGGTTTCAATATCAGGCTCCTACACACAAGTCAATTTGGAAGTGGTACCGTGATTTTGTGCATCGTGGCTCTATATGTATTCAAAGGAAAATCCATTCAGGGAGACCATCTGTCGTTGTAGAAATTGTGGATCAAGTGTGGAGAGGCATTTGTGCGTAGTCCCAAGAAGTCTGTCCGTAGACCTAAATGTTCCTAAATCCACCGTATTTAATATCCTACGTACACGATTGAAGTTCTACCCCTACGAACTCCAATTAGTCATAAGTTGAAATATGATGACAATGCAAAGCGATTAGATTTTTCTGAGCAGTTCATGGCACTAATGGAGAATAATGAAAAACTGTCAGAAAAAATAATTTTCAGTGATGAGGCAACTTTCCACGTTAGTAAAAAAGTGAAAAGGCATAATGTTAGGATTTGGGGGAATGAGAATCCAAACACCAATGTGGAAGTTGAAAGAGACTCCCCTAAAGTGAATGTTTTTGTGCCGTATCGAAACGTAAAATCTATGGTCCATTTTTCTATCTAGAGGCCACTGCCAGCGGAGCAAATTATCTTGATATGCTCACTGAATGGTTATTTCCCCAATTGGAACACGAAGAAGGCAATGAATATATTTTCCAGCAAGATGGAGCACCTCCTCATTGGCATTTGCATGTTCGGGAGCATCTGAATGACCGGCTTCCAGGAAGATGGATTGGACGTGCCGTCGATGATGATAATGTTTTCTACAAGTGGCCGCCGATCACCTGACTTGACGCCCAGTCACTTATTTTTATGGGGTTACATAAAGGATCGTATATATATATGTACCCCCATTGCCTCAAAACCTGAAAGCAGTCCAGCTTCATATCATTGCAACCATGCAGTCCATTTCTTCACATATGTTGGATGGTGTGTGGCGTGAATGGGAATATCGCCTCGATGTCTGCAGCGTCACTCGTAGGGACCACTTTCAATATCTATGAGATATACCAACAACGTTTTGAGTTTCTCTTTTGATTGTCACCAATTTAATTTACATACGATTATCCAAAGCGACGTAGTAGTAGTTTAAATTATGATAACATATTTGTGGACACAGTTTATCTAAAATTCCTACTAAAATTTCTGTTCTTAATTACTTAGACCTCCAATTTACATCGTTTATTAATCTCCCAATACTTGGTGCATCATTGCTTTGTTTCGAGTTGTGAGTTTGGAGTTGAGGCATCTGATACCTCAGAAAGAGCCACGTAATTCCGTCTATGCGCACAGCACTTGGTTTTGGTGACCTGTGGCCTACTAAATATATTTTGATTAACGTCTCTGTAGCATATGTTACATATTGCACAAAATTGGATTTGGTATTATTTGTGACAACGTGTAACATAGTAGTGAGTCGATGCTCAATGTCGTCGCAATATAGGGGATCTATGCACGATTGTGTCGCTCTGCGACCCTCTTGTAAATTGGGGCCGAAAATATGATTTGTAAACATTGACTTTGAATTTTTTTACTTTCGTTCTATGGATTTTCTTTCCAGGCTTCACAACCACACAGCACCATACTGAGGATTACAGCTTTACATGACGTAACTTTGATCCTAGTACATAGTGTAAGCAACTTGTATTAAATATAGAATTGCAATAGCTGCATTAGATTTATACATAAGTTGTGAAATATGCGTTTTTAACGTAAATTTGGAAACCAGATAGAGTCCATGTTACTAGTATGAAGCCTCAAGAATGGTTTATTGATCCTAAAGGTGAGTTTGACAGGATATCGTGTGAGATTCCGTAAAAAACATTTCGTTTACGTTAATGCTGATATTTCACAGACGAAAAGAAACAAAGAGGAATATATGCAGGATGCGAATGCGGTTGGGCAAAAATGTAAATGCAGTGTGTTAGTAGAGACAGATGACATTAACAAAGGAAGTAGTATGGAAATAACGGAAGGAGGGAAATTCAGACACATAAACTGTGTACACAAGTGATAAGAGATCAAAATTAAATATTTTGATGTTGAAATAAATGAAGATCGAAACAATGATCAGGAAATCACAAAAATAGTAGTTAAAAGTCGATGTGCAAAAGCAATTTTCAATGAAATTTTATCTGATAAACAGACATTCATAGAAACTCAAATACATATTTCTGAATCAATGCTAAGACGTTTAATGACATATGAGGAGCAGAAATGTTGATTATAAATGCTAGAGTATAGTCAAAATTGCAATATACAAAAATTGATTGATCTGCACGATACTCTATATTAGACAGTACAGAAACAGAATTATCCGAGAAAAATGAACTTTTATTAAATATTTGTGCAATTTTTATGAAATAAACAATTATAATTTTTAGACACCTGAAGAGGAAAAGTGAAGGTAGATTTTCAGCTAGGAATTTGAAGTAGGTTCCAAATCGGAGGAAAAGAAGAGGTAGACCTAAGAACTCATGGATAGAGGGAATTGTAAATTTAATGACAGACAGGGGAATACAATATGGGGACAGAAAGGATAGAGATGGAGGAAGAGAAACTAAACTTAATATTGGGCACAGGAAGATGTTGTGTACATTAATACCTGTAAAATAGTAATAATTTGAACTCTAAAAAACATATATGATAAGGGTGTAAGGGGCAGAAGCGTCATTCAAAGTACTTACCGTAGGCGTACCTCATGAACTGGTGTTGTGAGCTCATGAGTTTAGAATCGATTTTCAAGATTTTGTGCTATGCGTTAGGCTTTATCGTGATAAACCCAACTACCATTTCAGTGTACCGCGGAAGATGGACAGATTGTTCTTCTCCTAATCCGTATTATTATTTTCCAAGCCTCGATTTTACGTATCGTGAACTCCTGGAGTGCATTTCCCAGATAATATGTTTTATTTCGTACAGTCGAATCCTTGCGAGATGAGCTAAGCGATTATATAAGTGTTAGTGATGGGGAGAGCCGGAATCACGATTCAGTTTTAAATATTGTCTTTTACATTTATGTAATTTTGAAGAGTGGGATCTGTGTTGTTCATGTGTGCAGTGTGAGCAGTTCCTTTTGTTGCCAGTATTATAAGTGTATTGATTGCTGAGAGTTAAGGATAGCTTGTTCTAATAGGTCTGTTGACTGGACAGTAAGTGATGATTGTAATTATGCCAGTTAATTTGAGTATGTTGTACGTTTAGAGGGGAAGACAATTGAAAAGATGGTGAGATTTTTTAATAGCACGGGAGTGTGATTTGAGTCAAGTGCGTCTGTAACAGTAGCGATATTGAGTTGAGATGTAGGGATATTTTTCGAGAGGGCTATGTGGAGTATGGCATAATGAATAAAGCTACTATAAGCAGTTTACGGAAGAATGTGTCTTCCCTTGGAGCAGATATTTCCATGTTATGAGTTTGGCTGAAGTTTTGCAGAATCGTATCACAAATATTCTGGACACATCAATTCTAAAAGAGATTTTGGAATTAAAACCTCCCGCAAACAAGTGGCTGCGAGAGATAGATGTTACATTAGTTAGGTTAGAATATTAGTTAAAATTAGATGCTATTAAATATTTTCGAGATTGTATATAAGAAGGATAATGACAGTCGCTTAAATAAATTGTAACCTGTGGATGGTGGCCACTCTAGGACTAATGAGTGTTGTGATGCTATTGCAATGCCTCCAAGGGGATCGTCTGTGCGGATATTTATATATATACACCCGAGTAATACTACTTTCCGTTTGGGTAACTGTTGAGGTAGCAGGGGTAATAATTTTGCTTTTGGAAACAGAATATTTTACTTTTTGAAGTGAAGGTTCGAGTTTATGAGGCTACCAGAGTTTGGTTGGGTTCTCGTTTTCTGAGGAAGAGTTTAATATCCTCAAATCTAAAACGGTAGATTGTGCAATGTGTCTTAACGTTATAGCATAATAGATTATTCATTGTTGGTCTCTGGTATTCTGAAAAGTGTATTTACATTGCATTTTATAGTAAAGGTCTATATTATCAATATTTTTGTTGGAGCACAACTCTGTTAGTAGAATCCGTTGATGTTTAAAATCTCCTCGATAAATCGTTGTTCCACTCTCGGGATTGCAGTAACAGCTCCTTATTCGCGGGGATATGTTCCGCAAATATGTACAGATACCGCAGATATGGTTTGGTAATTTATATGGGTATATAGGGGATGCGTTTCAAGTTTCAAAAATTAAATAAAAATTATTAAAATAGAATCAATTTAATGAGAGATTTTGAACAATTTATATTAATTATTACTGTCAGGCTTAGCAAGGGCTTGAGCAACTTAGTAATGTTTTCCGGTTTAGCCGCTTTTAAAAGATATTTCAATTCAGATTGTCATTCAGCTGTGAATTCAGCGATATAATTACTCATTTTGTCATCGGATTTCTTGATGAATCGTGCAGTTGATTCATTAGCATTGGTCGAAGTGAATTTGCGAGTCGCTCATTGCAAATTAAAAGGCCCGCGTAAAATTTAAATGTCTTAACCCTCAGTCTACACGATCCTACGACTTTCTGTTTCCGATTCGGGAATGATTGGTGTCGAGAGATTTCCATGTGGAAGTTTCCCGACCCTGCATTAGCATTAATTTTGTTATCTTTTATGTTCTTCGTAGGGAGTTGTAATTTAATAATATTTAATATATTTTAAATTTATCTATGATTAATTTTTTTTTCGCCTAGAAAGTTCCGTCTACTCGCCTACAAAATATGAGTCGAAGATCGAAGTTAGTTAGTCTTGGTTTAACGGCGATAGTTACTTAATTTTGTGTTGCACGGCGAGAAGTTATGTCTACGAGGAATTTGGTGGACGGATCCATCAGTGAGTGTGAAATAATTGTGACTGAGATAAACATTGAAAGAAGATTAATTGTGAGTGAAAATTGTGATTAAAAGCTTACTGATAATTTATAGACACAAATAAAATATTCAGTGAGATTTTAAAAAAACGGAGAAAAAATACTGGGTCATCCTAAGGACAATATATATATATATATATATGTCTGTGTGTGTGTGTGTGTGAGAGAGAGAGAGAGAGAGAGAGAGAGAGAGAGAGAGAGAGAGAGAGAGAGAGAGAGAGAGAGAGAAAGAGAGTTTCATGGTGGACGAAACGGAGCTTGGGCAGGTGTTTCTCTCGGGATTTGTCACCCATTTTCCCCTGCTACAAATTTTATTCCACCATTTCTCCATACTCATTTCATTCATTTCGTTTTATTTCGTTCAACCGTCTCTATGACGGTGCGTCAGAAGTTGTCGGCCGGCACTCTTGTTGTCCACAGGTCACAATAAATATGGGGGCTTTATCTCGTCTCATTAATCGACCCGACCCTGTGTTGTACACGAGTTGAATATATTTATTTACACGTATCTATATTACAGGACTTAGTAAGGCCGTTTCTAACAGTGGAATTTTATATGAAATTGGGTACTTTCAGGACGACATAAATTGCAAAATTCGTGTACTCAAGTACTGGTTGCGGCTAATCCAAGGTAACAATGCCCAGAGCAATTTGTTACGACCACCAAATTAGGAACGACAATGTTAAATTCTGGGCGGACGAGCTTAGAGGGAACTCCAAAAGATTGGGATGGGGTGGGTATGGGAACAAGGGACTGAAAATCGCAAGAATGTGTGGAGGAAAATAAGTAGGTACTTAGAAATAAATCAACAAAATATGTTCGCCGAATGTGCAGGAAAACGGTCACTGTTTTAAAAAGAGACCTGAAACAAGTTTTGGGAAGAGAATCTTATATACTGGTACTCAATCTAGGATTTAAAGAGAAATCAACGGTTCCTTGGTTTAGGTTAGGGGCATATAGAAATGTAAAAAAAATTAGCGATGATGACGATATGCGAATATGTCCAATGTGCGGGAAATTGAAGACGAGATACATATATTAGGAAAATATAACGATTTGGAATATTGGAGGCGTCAGTTATTACCGGAAAGAATTCTAAATTCAAATCGGGAAACAGTAATATATAATGTACGGTTAAAAACTGTAAAATAGTTATCTTGTAGGTCCGTCTCCTCAACTTATGTTATTTTAAAAACTCTGTAGGCTTTTATGCGACTAGTCCCATCATCAGCAGAATGCCCTAGGTCCGTACTTGTCGACACTTGTTGAAGCACTTCAACAAGGGTCAACACGTACGGACCTAATGTATTCTTCTGATTATGGGACTAGTCCCGAAAGGCCTACAGAGTTTTTAAAATAACTTAAGTTGGGGAGACGGACATACAAGGTAACTATTTTATAGTTTTTAATCGTACATTATATATTACTGTGAATTAATACCTCAACGGAAACTTACCATCAATTTTACTAGTATCAAGTCGTGAAAGATTGGCATGCTACGAGTTATTGGTAAGCCCAAATAATTGGATAAACTTGGGTAAATTTTGGACAAACGCGGAAAATAGGAAGAACACTCATTCATGAATAAATAAATATGTTAACAAATTGCAATACTATTAATTCTTAATAATTTTGCATAACTAAGTTAATGTATAATGTAATATTATTGTTATCTAATCGTAATATTATTGTGTTTTCTTCTTTTGTTTCAAGTTATATTATTACAAATTACTATTAGTCTAATAAAGTCATTTATGTTAACTACATATATCTGTGCTGTAGTCAAAAAGAAAACAATCATATTAGTTAAATTATATTTTTATGAGTTCCGACTGCGGTCCTTAGTAGTCCGTACAGTAGTAGAATATTAAATCATCCATCGATCTAGACAAGCGTCACGACATGTCAGCTTAGATGTGTGCCCTGTGTGTCCATCAACTTTACTCCCAGAAGTTATATCTGGTAGGCCTACTTATTATCGTTTGATGCTAAGTTGACTCCAGGGCCATGGTGCTCCTAGAATTTTGAGGCCATTTGAGAATTGCTTACCACAACGGGTCTCGAATACCTGACATTCCAGCTTTTAGCATATTGTCTTACGACATTTGCCATGTTAGGCCTACTATATCAGTAATTTACTTAATGTCAATTATTAACTACTCAATTTGTTGACAACGCTATTGTAACAGCGACGTGGAACGTTCCTCAAATATATCTTATATCAGATCTCATATTTTTATGAGCTGTAATCTACTACAAGATACCCACGGATTTGCATCCCTTCCAATGGAAACCATACTCATGAAAATTACGTCTATAAGAATCCGCAGACCGTGGCCGGATTTGGAAATTGTTTTCGACCTGTGTTATGTCCCTTGATTACTAATTTGTTAAAGGGAAATCAAACGATTGTTACAAATTTCACATTTCGTTATAATTCATGGAAACAAATTTCTTTCTGATGTGCGAAAGACCATATCTATTGTCAAGTAATATCGATTATTCGTTAATTGGCAATAAATTATGATCAGGAATGAAATCAGCAGTCCATGTAACCGAATGGCTTCGCTTTCGCGCGGAAAAACAGAAAAAACAGCAGGACGAGAGTAATTATAATCAGATCCAACAGAAATTTTTCGAAAGTCAAACGAAGAGGAGCACTTTTTCATCTTGATACTCCGTGCATTTTGCATCATTAACGATAACCTACTAACTTATAACTAACAGTACCTTATTCTATTGAATAACTCATTTTGTAATTTATCTATAATAAAAAATCTGGTGACTCTGTTCGACAACAGTGAAAAGTTTCGTTTCTTACTTTTAAGACAAATAAAACATAAACTGAAACGTATTCTTCATTGCTTAAAAGTTAGAGATATTTTAAAGAAGTAGCTGAATTAGAATATCTAAGAAATATAATTATCAATCAAACAGGAATTAGGCCATATGCAGAAATAATTAGCATAGGCTAAATTCTGAAAATGCATGCTATTATGCAATACTAAGACTGTTGCGATCCCAAATCCTCTTTAAAAATATTAAACTAAAAATATAGGAACTGTTAATTTATTATTATGTGGACGTGAATCATGTATTTTTAATTTAAAGGAGGACATAATTTTACGAGTATTGAGAATAAAGCTCATAACAAAATAATTGGACCCAAGATAGAGGAACATCCCATTTCGCTGGATAGGTGACGAATAAGAATATTTAACAGTAATCTACACGATATTTATGGCTGGATACGTGACACTAGTTGAGAATAAAGTATGGGTATGACAACTCCTTGTAGGAAAACTAAAGGGAAAGTGCTCAATAGGTAATCCAAGAATAAGATAGAAAAATTATATTAAAACATTATTTATAAGAGGTAAATTATACAGCGGATTATTCGGAATCGTTAGCTCAGGATAGGGATATATGGAGTTCTTATGTCGGTGGGAACATGAACCGTGGGGTTCTATATTGCCAGTGATTATATATATATATATATATATATATATATCATGTCATATTAAGCTTGCATTCCTCAATGTCAAACATTTAAAGCGTCACTGCTGAAAATTACAAATATTCTCTTTAATTTGCTTACTTGTTATAGTCAGCTACGATGTGGCAGTGAAGACCGAGTTCTCGAGACATCTATTAATAATAGAGAATATATACATATATCCATCCATAGTAATTCTGCCCGAAGGCAGGTCCTTCACTGCAATCATAGCATTTTCATGCTATGCCTGCAGCTTTACTAGGGAATATTAGGTGTGGTAGCTTAGCGTTGTTTTCCACACCGTTGAAGGATGATGATGATGATATTGATAAAGATGATGATGGCCATATGGTTTCGGGGACCTTTTGGGCCTTCACGTTTTCCTGATATTTGTCTTACAGGTGAGGAAAAACCCCGATAAAAAAACTCATCCAGAAAAACTGCCCCGACCGGGGATCGAACCCGGTCCCGCTGCGTGACCAGGCAGCACGCTATCTCGAGACCACAGCAGTGGACAAAAAAAAAATATATATATATATATATATATATATATATATATATATATATATATGGAATGATAAGAAAAATAAATGCCTGGACGGGATTCGAACCCGGATCTTTGAGTCTGTACCTCAGTGTGATATCCATTACACTACCAGGCGAATCCAATTCAAACACTTATTTTTCTTATATATGTACTATACTCTCCATTATTACTAGATGTCGCGAGAACTCGGTCTTCACCGCCATCTAGCAGCTGACTATATCAAGTAAGCAAATTAAAGAGAATATTTTTACCTTATAGCAGTGACGCTTTATAGATGTTATAATTAAATGTTTAACATTGAGCAATTCAAGCTTAATATGGAATGATAAGAAAAATCCCGTCCAGGCATTTATTTTTCTTATCATTCCATATTAAGCTTGCATTGCTCAATGTTAAACATTTAATTATAACATATATATATATATATATATATATAAGAAAGATCAATGTTTGAATTGGATTTGTCTGGTCGTGTAATGGATAGTACGCTAGGGTAACAACCCAGAAGTAACTTCAGTAGCTGCACTAGGTTCTGATCAAGATCTAAAGACGGTAGAATCCAAATGCTCATAACATGTTATCCCTCTACAGGCCTATTGTTCAATTAGCTCTATGAATTAATTAATAAGAGATCACATGAATAGACTAATAAGCCACTTTTTATCATGTGGTGAAAAACGTATTTCGTGACTCAAATGAGTTAGAACAGTGGACTCTCGATGTGTGATTGACACAAATCAATCAGAAGCTAACTTCCGGCTGGTAAACCTACATTTTCTAGGTTTGTCAAACTATGGAATTTTGAAACTATATATCGAAGATGTAATATACATTTGGCAAATGTCTCCACGTATACCAAACAAAAAGGTTACATCCTCTATATATATCACTGCTTGGACAAAGATTTATATCAAACGTTTAAAGATATATCAGTAACTATCACAGCAATATACAAATCTCAAAAATAGCGGGGGTCTATGTTGCAAGAATTAGAAACGAAAGCTGGAAACAGAAGGTCACAATGTGAAAACCTCAAACAGAGAGTAAATCACGAATGTGATGGTATAAATTCTTCGAAGAATTTTTAGGACGCTGTAGGTTAAGTAGTACGAGAAATATAAACAAGTTTAAAGACCTAAGACAAGTAAACAATACGGTATAACTGATGTGAACATAACACAAACAGTTGAAGAATGTGAACTAAATGAAAACATAAAGCACACTTGTACCTCTTACATAGAGTAACTCTAATGAGTTAAGTAGAGTTCACATATTTTGAGCAGGACTTTACCCTTAGTGGCATTATTTAGGTATTTCTATTTAATGTTTTTTTTTAATACCGAGGAATAAGCTTTTGTATGTCGTTTAGACACATAATTTAACAAATTACCGGTAATTAGGAAACATATTAATATTTAAATGCAGGAGATTGGAATTTGTAAGAAAGAAATTAATTTTACAACATATTTAAGTAGATGCGGTATTTATATCTGCTGCATGTAAAAGGGTATTATTTTTCTAAAGATCGAGCGATAAGTTTTATTTAATAATACAGATTAATTAATTCATTTTTACTTGCAGTTTTAATATACTTTAATTTCTGAATGTACCGGCACATTTCATCTATCACTAGTGTTGTTGCACCCGCCCCCAATTAAAATTATGGCGAATCTGCACTCAATCTCTGGATGAACAGTACTGTATGAAAATAGAGCGTTCTATAAATATCACCGCGTTTAGTATATATATTTATGACATAAAAGGATGATCTACTTGTTTCGTTATCTGGTAAAGATACATTTATTCATATTTCAATTACTAACCCACTAATTGAGAAGTTTCCAAGACTCGATGAGTAACACGTCGTACTGCTAGGTTAATGTTATATATCAACAATTCATAGCAAAAACGATGTACTATACCTCTTCTCCTGAATTCAGTTAATAGATTGTGTTTTCCATGGCCCAATTTATCACCCCTAAAAGATAAGTATGATTTTTTTTCTAAACATATTTGAAGAGAAACTTTAATACATCTAGACAATTAATAAAAATTTAGTAAGTGAAAGGTACGTTTATTATCTTGTAAAATAGCCTATGGCAGGCAAATGTAACAATGCTATTAACCTTTCATGATATTACATACTATCAATATGTGGAGGTCAGTGATTAGTTTATTAATAAGCGCGAAACCATTTCGTAATTCAGGAAGTGTGTAAATTAAGCGAATTCATCATCAAGCCGGATTTTTTATCCTGTTTTACAGGCTTACACAATATTATGTATATGTATATATACATATATAGGCCTATATTAAATATTAATTGTATTGTATTCATAACTTGTAATCGTTTATATATATATATATTGTAATTTAGATTTAAGACTATTTTTTGTTTGTATTTTTTTAAACCTGGTTGAGTGGTAGACAAGGCCTTAAGGCCTTAACTCTGCCAGGTAAAATAAAGCTATTATTATTATTATTATTATTATTATTATTATTATTATTATATATTAATAGATTGCGTCCAGTTTAGTTATGACGAAATAACAGTTTTAAATTTCGGTTCCCTGTGTGACTCGAATCATTATGGTCCGTTTTTGTTCATTTACATAATATGACTTTATTTTGACTATTTAATTCATGTCCCAAATGGGAGTCAATAACCAATCACATTTCAATAATTTTTTTACAATCTATCACAGTCGTTTTACATCTCTATTTTATCAGTTTAATTTTATCACTGTAAAAATCAAGACCCTCATTTTTAATATTTTGAATAGGTCATATAATTATTTTCTGGCTACCAGATTGCATATATAGTGCACGAATGTACCCAGATCGTGGTTACGGGAGATTTGTAGCAATTGATTATACCACAAGAAAAAACAAACCACTGTTTCACTTTCTTAAATGTATTTTTTCCCAGGTAATAACGTTCGAGAAAACTATAATTGACATATTTATAACATAGGACATCATAAATTAATTATTATACAGTTAGATGTGTTTCACTTTTTCTCCACTAGGGTGCATTCTTACAATATGGCTATCACTTGGCAAATAAATCATATTATGTGGTGTCAGTCATAAACAAGTGAAACATAACGTTTGTCATTTGCTTTTGAACATCGCCGTTTATATTAAATATATTAATATTCTAAAATTAATATATTTAAATAATGATTTGTGAGTAACCAGCTTAATTTTATTCATTAAATCGTGCTAACAAATGCCACTCTTGATTTCCAAATTATGGATACATTCACGACTCACGAATAGATAATTGAATCGTATATACATATTTCGTTGGGCAAAACAAAAAATGTGTCATTAAATCGTTTAATTTACTTGAGGTTTATTTTGGGGTGACTTAATAAGTTTTGTTCATATTGCGTCTATGATAAATGCTTTATATCAGTTGACTGTAGCCCACGTCCGTTCTTGTGTAAGCATGTGCAAGATTTATATAACAGAACGAGTCGAGTCAAGCGATAGCATTCGATGCATGTGTCCGGATGAACCGGGTTCAAATTCTGTGCCGACTAATCTGACTGAGTGTTTTTCCTAGTGTTCTCGAATCGTAAAGACAAATGCAGGATTGGAGTTTCATTAGTCAGGAACTCCAAATTACAAATCTCAAATGCTACATCAGCCATCTCGTTGCAGGTTAATCCCCACATTTAATAGACCAATTTTGCAGTTCAGTGAACTCTTGGTATTTCTAATTCAAATGTGCATGTTGATTCGTTGCGAGGGAACAAGCATGGTGGGTCCTTGGGCGAATTTTTTATATATGATTTCTGGTAAATCCCCGCTCTAATGGTTGAATTTCGCTAATATTTCGAGAATCCCTTTGTCGTTTTACTTCGAAAGAAAATTCTAAGTTTCATTCCAAAAAAAAAAACTGAAATTGCGTCCGCTACAGCTATTGTTAAACGTTCACTCACGATGTTTGCATTTTGACGGTTAATATAGCTGACGTTACACTTTTTTTATTTTTATATGCCGATTTGATAACGAAAAAAATTCAGCCTCTAGATTTCTAACATGCATATTTATATATCTTTTTAATGGATATTTTTGAGGCCGGATACGCAAGTTTGAAGAATATTTGCAAAAACTTAAAAAATTATATTTTCATGGAAATAACCTCAATATCTACATTCCATAGGAATTACCGACAAATGACCGAATACTGTTAAATTCAAGTAACGTTTATGATTTTAATGAAGTTGATGTTTGATTTTAATAAACACAAAAAGCTCTATATTTAGAGAAAATATGATGAATTGATTCCTAAATTATCTCGGTTTAGCGGTATAAAAATTGTCACATCAATACATTATACTTTCATTAATTTATCAATGTTAGTATGACTGTACAAACATGACTATAAGATCTGAAAGGCTCCGAAATGCATTTATGCTATGGTTTCTTTATAGGTATATATGTATGTAAATACCATGTGATTCATTCTTACGTACTTATTGACCTCATGGCCCGTTCTGTTTAGCCATAATCTCGCCTTTTTTTAGGAGTTACGGTCATTTCCCTATAGATGTCATAAGTGGCATATGTTCACTTTACTGACAAAGTGACCTTAGCCTTCTCGTACACATGTTCACTTTGATATACTGATATCTATATGAAAGATTCTTATCTTACAGTCACGCCATCCTTGATAAATGAATGAAACAACATTCGTGTATCACTTTTTAAACGCATGAGTCAGATAATAGAGAAATTAAATAAAATTATTTATTATCCAAATCATATACCAGTTGGTAACATATGGATATGCATTGCACCGCTGCGTTTCACTCAGCCTCCCATACAATGAGCAACTGAGCCAATTAATAAATCTGTGGATAGGAAGTAAAATTTTAAATAATCAATCAATTAATTAGGGGAAAGAATCATCGGAACTATATCTTGTGTATATTTATTATAATCGGAAAAGCATGTAGAATCTAATGATATAACTATTTTCCATAAATTAGACTATATCGATGAATCGAAAAGATGAATAAATAAACGTTCAATCATGAGTAATCAAGCTGAGACAGGTGGCTGCAACCCTTTCTATTGTCCACTGACAGCCTCGAGACGTATATACAAAAAGTTAAAGATATCTGAATTTATTTTTCTTTTCCAGCTGTTACAAGCATTTCTTTGTGGAGCAAAATCATAATAATGGCCAATCCTCCTGACTTGAAGTTAATATTTCATTACAAAAATATATATTGCGACGAACATTGCAAACTCATCATACATGTATTTTTACATAGGCTGGAACTCAAAAAGAGATGCCAAAGTACTAAAACCACGCGAAAACAGTCATCGAACCTAAACTGAATTATAAACGTATTTAGACGGAATTTCCAGAAACTGGCTTCATGAACTTATGTTCTGACTGTATCTTAGAAAGACTGCCCTAAAACACTTTTTGACGTCACGGCAAATCTCTGGTCCCCAAGCCCTTCCATCCTAAAATTATAGATAAGTGGACCAATGGGTACATGCATTATATTAAAGGTAAGCGTTATCATGTGGTAGCAAATTATGATGAGAGAGTCCAGAATTTACCTTCTGACTTGAATAACAAACTTAAACCAGACATCAACTTGTGGTGCCCCAAGGCACAAGTAGTTCACTTAATTATGGTGCCAACATCGGCACATACACTTACAGTCACTTGTTTTCATTATAAGTTTTAAGTGCTAACACGGACACATACAATCGTTCTAACGATCGACGGCACTAATTAAAATACTTAGACAATTTGCAGTGGAATCTCTTGTTAATGGACGTAGTTAGAAAGCACAACGATTCGCCCAAGTGAAATGCATAAAGTTGAATAAATAATTATCTTAATTTATATAAACGAGTGATATTATCTACCAGTATAGGCGTGGTGCTGTCAACTAATTCGTATCAGTATAAGAGTGTAACCACGCGATAAACACCGATCATTACGTGGCAATTATAATTGTCTATGAAATTGTGTGGCGTGAAAGGAATTATTAAAGCTAAATTAAATATACAACTTCTTCGTCGTTTATCAAACAAAACATAATCGTTTCCGCCAATCCTTTCGTATCCCGAGACAAAAGCACCTCAGCCTATCTTACCGAGTACCGAGCAAACCCAAATTCTTCGGATCGAGGAATTCTTTCATTATCAAGGCGCCCAACAATCCCTTGTTCACCATTAACCCATGAAAACAACAGAATCCCCTGTTAATCATGTTGTAGCATATATCCCATATTTTCCTCGAGGCGACATGGGTGCTTCCCTAGCGGCAGATTTTTAACGAATTAAATATATCTACGCTTATTTCTCTAAATATATAAACTAGTGGCACATGGCCAGCTTAGAAAGATATCTAGAGTGCGACTAAAGCACTTTTTGGATGGTGAAGGGCGAATAAATTATGCTGAGAAGCACTGATTTTAGCTTGAGGTACTTTTATGAACCCGAAAATCGTAAGATGAGGAATCCACGGCTTAACGTCCCTTCTGTAGGATTTGTCCCTTGAATTTTCCTACCCTAAAAATCCATCGTCCCGGCCAAGTTTGAACCTGCAACCTTCGGTACTACAGCAAGGAACATAATCACTATATCACAGCGATCGAGAGGTGTTTATGATTATGTGATCATTTTAAATATCACGAAAAATGTTGATGAAAGTGGCTCTTAAAATTGAAATTCCTCTTATGAAAAATGAATTGAGGCTAATTTATCTACTGGCCGTAAAATAGTTGAATGGTTTAAGGCAACACTCGTTCAGAGATGCGCATCGTGCGCGTTTTAGACTCCCCATGCGGGAAACGTTTTCACATGAAATTTCGACCGTACATTTCACCCAGCATATTCATGAATTTAGGTAGCTACAATAAGTGGCAGGTCCACGTAGAGAAAACCAGCCATGACTTCTGACGGTACCGTAATTCAGACCATGTGTCATCCCTATACTCTCTGCACGATTGTCTGCTCTATGATGAATACAAGTGGATGTGAGGCCAGCAGCCGGAACTTTAGACCCAGGTGCTTCTAGGTTGGACCTCTGTTGGGTAAAATAAATAGGATATAATTACACAATTATAGGTTTTGCATTATTATCATTTTTATTATTATTATTATTATTATTATTATTATTATTATTATTATCTCGAACAAACATAGTCTACAAAAGCCATAATTAGGTAGACGTTTATTGCTAATATAGCGAGCTGGAAAACTTACGACCAAACTTGGAGCGTACAGTCTACAAATCATGAAAAGTATAGGAGGATGCGAGATATCCATTCAACAAAACGTCACCACGGACACGATTGAACTAGGTCTATTGTACAGGTCTATTGCAGAAAGAAACTGAAGCACTCTTGATGCAGAATTAATGTAATGCGCAGGATTTTCGAAGTAAGCAGAAATTTTCCCGACCTTCATATACTAATACAGTCGGCATGATTAAAAAAATATATATATATATATATATATATATATATACATATACATATATATATATCACTACCTTTAATTGATTACTCTTGATATATACTAATTTCTGTGTTATTAACAAGAATGTTACCCTAATATATCGAGGCTGACAGTTGGAAATACTTCAGGATATGACTGAAGAAACTTTATCAGTGAGAAAAGAAAAAAGAGAGGATTTATCTAACATTTACATTCGCTTTAATCTTTCCTCGAACTGCACGGAATACAACCACTTCTATAGCTAAACATAACAGTATAACATTTTACTGTCTTTGGAATTTAACAAAAAAATTGTTGACGATGAATAGTGGATTTTTCTACTTGAAAAGTTAACATGAATTCTTTTACTACATATGGAAAACAAGAATACTAGATATTCTATATTTATAGCTTATCATTATTTTCTTATTTTGTATTCGCAGTCTATTCCAGGATAAGAAAGTAATCTATATGCAACCATATAAAAGAACATAACTTTTTTTAAGTTGTGTTACACTCGATACAAGGAGCCTCGTATGTGTTGTTACAGACCAGAGTATTCACTACTCGGTGGCTTTGGCACTCAGATGAAGAATCCAATAACCAACTCTTTGAAAATATATCATCGGATGAAAATATTGAACGATAAATTTCGCTAATATTAATTTTGAAGTACAGATTTTCAAAATGTCTTTAAAATGCCTCGTGTGTCACTGAGAATGCAAGGACTGCTATACTCAGTGTTGCTTTTATTTATTACATAGTTACCCTGAATGGAGAACCATTCTAACTGCTGAAACACATATGTTAAAGGAGATTGCTAAATTAATTTTAATCTCCCTGTATTATTAATTATTTAAAAATTATATTTATTTATATACAGATTTTCAATATTTACACATAGTTCTCTGCCTAAAGTTTTATGTTCCTTCTCCACTCATCCCTATCCATCCACTCCATGCCGCACAGTCCTCTTCTTCTCATTTCAGATTTTATTTTTTTCATCCACGAAATTCCAGGTCTTCCTTTCTTTCTTTTTACAGGTGGATGGCTTTCCAATTATTATTATTATTATTATTATTATTATTATTATTATTATTATTATATTGTTAAAAATAAACTATGTACTCACTTACTCACTGGCACTATCTAACCCGTAGGATATTGGCCGCGCGGACATAAGCTCTCTATACATCCCTATCCTGATCTAATGTCTTACAATTATTCCCTTATAATTTACTTCCCTCAAATCATAGTTAATGATATTCTTCCACCTCATTCTTGGTCTAGCAACTGGACGTTTTCCCTCTGACTTTCCTGCAAGAAACTTCCATGCTTGTCTTTAATTTCCCATACGCGCAACGTGTCCTGCCCATTGCAGTCTACGAGTCTTAACTGTTCTTATTATATCTGGCATCCTACAAAGACCATAGAGTTCATTGTTATTTAGTCTTCTCCATTCATCTGTTTGTTCATCTCTCTTTAGTAAAAAAAAATCCTAAGTACTTTATTCTCAAATCCTCGTAGTCTCCTTCCTCCCTTAAAGTAAGAGTCCATGTTTCACACCCATATAATATAATTGGTTTAATAATGGTTTTATATACACTTGTGTCCAAAAGTTAAGGATAATTAGTTCATTTGCCGACTTATTATAAAGCATTTGTCAGAATAATACAAAATTTGGTAAGGGTATGTCACAGATAATTAGAAACATGGCACGAAAGAAACAATGGCATGAATACGTCATTCACTTGTCATTTTCACAACAAACGAAAACTGCATTTTAGAATTCGAACATAAAAGTTGAACAACAATGGTTCAAATGATTAGTATGGGGTGTGATTACCCGTGACAGCTACACAAGACTCACATCGACGTGGCATGCTAGTGATGAGGTTGTTCAGGAGTTCGATGCTCAGCAAATTCCACTCCTCATGAAGAGCAATGTGAAGGTCTTGAAGTGTCCTCGGAGGAGGCTGACGAGATGCAATTTGTCTCCCTAAGGCATCCCATGCATGCTCTATAGGATTCATATCCGGAGACCTAGCTGGCCACTCCATACGCTGGATATCTTCCTCCTGAAGAAACTCATCCACCAGTTGTGACCTGTGAGGTCGGGCATTGTCATCCATGAATATGAATTCTGGACCCACAGCTCCCCTGAAAAGTCTTACATGAGGTTCCAGGATCTCTTCTCTATACCGCTGAGCATTAACAGTGCCACCTGCGAAGATGTGAAGCTCTGTGCGTGCATTCATCATTATACCTCCCCATACCAGGAGACCACCGCCACCAAATGGATGTCTTTCCATGATGTTCATGGGGTTGTAACGAGTTCCTTGCTCCCTCCAGATAGTCACGCGATGCGAATCACAGTTCAAGCTGAATCTGGACTCGTCTGTAAATAGCACGCTGCTCCACTGATTTAGAGTCCAGTCGCGATGTTCCTGACTCCACCGTAAACGTGCTCTCTTGTTATCAAGGGTGAGTGGTACGCACACTACAGGCCGTCTAGCATACAGACCAGCACTCTGAGTCTTCTATAGACAGTTTGTCTGGATACTCTGATACCTGAGGCGGCCACAAGTTCTGAACTCAGTTGTCTGGCAGACATTGTTCGGTTTTCTTCTTGCAGTTAACGCAAGATATCGATCCTGCTGAGGATTTGTAACTCTTGGACGACCTCCCACTGGTCTTCGCCTAACGTCTCCGGTCTCTTGGAACCGTCGCCATAACATAGATATAACATTTTGTGGCACATTAAGTGCCATGGAGACCTCAGTTTGTGTCTGTCCTGTTTCTAGCCGCCCAATAATTCTACCCCGAAGCAGAGGGTCCAGATGTTGTCTTTGTGCCATTTTACTGCAATCTGTTCTTACACTACATCTGATTATAATCATAACTCTCTTTAAAAATGAAGATTTATGGAACAGGGCCTTAACTGCAACAATGCAATTTTCATTTATAATTGCTATTAATTTTTTCATTGTTGAAGAGAGATTATAATTTAGTATGTAAACTAAACTAAATGTACTGAGAAACGTTTTGATAAATAATTTTTACTCCTTGCTCCTCTTTAAGCATTTTGATTTTCCGTTTTACAAATTATCCTAAACTTTTGGACACCAGTGTACTTCCCGTTTAACGTTTTTTGAAAGGATTTGGGACATCATACATCTCTGTAATGCACAATAGCACGCATTTCCAGAATTGAGCCTATGTTTTATGTACACCCAAACAATTACTTGTTTGCTTAAAAATATATTTTCTCCTTGAAATAATTAATTTTTACTATGCCATTATTAGTTTTATTTTAATTTTATAACTGTATTTTTCTACAATCATATTTTATTCGTCAAATATTGATTAAATTAATATGCATTTTATATTGTAAGGATACTACGTAATTATTTATTTTCACTGCAATAAAGTTATTGGAAAATAAAGCGAAAACAGAATTTTCAATCATGAAAAGCCGCAGGTTTTTTAGTTCGAATTTATATTATTAATTCGGTTTGACGGATTCCCCCCCCACCTGTCTCATTATTTGTTAGCATTTCAACCATTTATGTTCTATAAAATATTATCCTCGTTGTTACTTAGTTACACCAAACGAAAGTTCCAAATTATTTATGTCCTAGTCCTATGTAATTAGATTACAAATAGATTAGAAATTGTAGATATTATAGATGAGGAAAATACATTGTACAATTTCCAGTGCGAACCTCTATGTACAGCTCAACAAATTATCAGTTTTACTTAAAGTAAATAGGGACTTTATGCTCAGGCAATCGTCATTAAGTTAACAAATAAGATATTATGACTTTCAGTAAATAAATAAAATTGATAATGACTTGCTTAATGACGCTATTTAGAAGTTTACTTTACGTAAGAATGTTCAAAGTTGGGATTGGAACTAACAGAGTTAGTTAATGAATGAAATAAATGTATATAATGTTTTGATTCCACGTCGAAAATGTCGTTACAAAGTTTATTTATGGGCGATATTTTCTACCTAAACCAGAACTTTGGAATCTATATTATATTTCTCGAAACACAAGACATTCATATAATGATTCCTCCTATTGAAATAGAAATAATCGTTAAACTCGATTTTGTGTCTGTCGTAAGAATTTTATTACATCCAATTTTAAACACAGTTGTTGAAAAAACATTACGAGATAAAATTATTTAGATTTCTGATTATTCTGTGTAGATAAACGATATTTGAATGTGGATATTCCAGGCGTCATAAGGTCTTGTTTTACGCAGGAGGTCTTATTCGAGAACAGCGCATAAGTTATTGTAGCACAGATTTGGGTAGATCTTTGAAAGAACTGAACTCTTTATTAAATATTGTAGCTCCATTTCCTGTATCCATAATAGGTGATAGGAGTGTATTCGTTGATTCTTGTAAAATATCCGTTTGATAATCTTAACATAAGCAGTTGATAGGCCGACTGATGCTTGACAGTCGACATCCTCTTCTTAATGCCTGGTAAACGAACAATTATATCTGCAGCATCGTGAGCATCATTATGTGACGTCAATTATTAGTCTCTTCCAAGGTTCAAGAAACGACACCGCATTCCGACCACTGATTGTCTCAAATTGCCATATAGAATTTACAACTGAATAGCTGCCCAGAACACATTTTTAGCCCATTATTTCATAAAATAATTTTACATTTACATGTAAGCATATGAAACTGTCGAAAATTTAAATGATATGCGGAACTATACACAAAACATTAAAGAATAAAACAGGAAGAGATACCAGATTGAAGTTTTATAAAATATTGGCAGTTCCTGCAGTACTTTATGTGAGCGAAGCTTGGGTAATGTCCAAAAATTGAAAAGTAGAATACAAAGCTCAGAAATGAACTTCCTTAGAAGAACAAAGGCTGCACAAGATTGGAACGGATAAGGAATGAAGATATAAGAACGGAGTTAAATATATATCCATTGGATGAAAAAATCAGAGAATATAGAGAGAAATGGTTTACACATGTGGAAAGAATGAATGTAACAAGATTACCAACAGCAGCATTCAACTACAAGCCAAGAGGTTCATGGAATGTAGGAAGGCCAGTGAAAAGATGGACAGAACTGTGAGGCGGAACAGGCAATTTGCCTAGCCGTGAAGTGAAATGAACAAGAAGAAGAAGAAGCAGGTCTCACATGTCTTTAAAAACTTAACTTTGGAAAAAATGAGGGTGGAGATATTCATTTTCCGCCGTCTGTGTAAATTTGAATATAATGGTAGCGACATCCTATATATCCGCAGGTTAAAGTTACACGATACCCGTGACACTATTATGCACACTAACGGAAACGGGGTGATAAATTCACAGCAAAAACTACATTTGGAATCATAGTAAGAGAAAATCTTCGTACAAAGATGTTTTCAACTAGAACATCGAATAGTGCATTGAACTCCCGTAAAAATTCTTCTAACCCTGTAGAGTTGGAAAGAAACTGACGAATCAAATCTATATTCAGGACTGTATTAAAGTAAATGATGGTTTTATTTCTCACACGCAATAAAATGCTCTGCACCGAAAACATACATTTTCTCTTTGTAACTCTTATATTAGGAGCCAGTCTGTTAGAGCGTATTGTTAGAAAGTGGCACAGCAAATGTGGGGATTTTAATAATTGTCAACAATTGAAAGCACATTTCTGGTAAAATTCCCGTGTCTTCAAACTTATCCACGGCATCGAGGTTAGTTTAGTAGCTTACCATTTGACACATAACATATTACACAATATATGTCGCACCTATAAATTTTTTTTTTTGTTCACAGTCGCACACCTGATTTTCATTAGACATTTCAGTGATTCTCTCCAGGAATTGGCGTATTGTAAAACACACTTCTGTGGTTGGGGAGCCAATGATAGGATGGGTGATGAAGATAGGTAGTATTGATGAGTAAGGAGAGGACAGAAACCTAAACTTAATGTACATTAGGTGAATATGATATTCATCGGTCAGATGATGTTCTGGGGACAGTGTTGGGCCTTAAAATATCATGACATTTGTCTTTACAGGTGAGCAAAAACACCGCAAAAAGCCTCACCCAGGAAACTTATCCCGAGCGGGGCCACGAACTCGGACCCGCTGCGTATCCAAGGCAGCACGCTACCTAGAGACCAAAGCTTTGGACTACATTACACAATATAAATTCCTATAGTTTGAAATTATACTCAATGAAAACGAAAATTGAATCCAGCGGAATTAAAAGTAGGTGTACATTATTTGCCCACACCATTTCCAATCTCACAGTCAAATTTATGAATTACAAATATTGTGTTCTGGAACGCTGTATCCAACAGATATGGGTAACATGAGCTAGTGTATGACAGGATATTTCGTCATGAGAAACGCAGATTATCTCATTCTACCTCTACGCAAAATATCTTTTTCGCGTACGCGAAAACTACGTAACAAATACTGTACGTCATCGGCTCTTTACTCTAACAAGTGATCTTATAGAACCCAGTGCAAAATTCCTGTTTTAAGTGTCTTCCCTCCCACTTACCCATTTTCCTTCTTTATGGACTGCGTGAGACTGCGCATCTTCACCGCGGTTAGCGAAAGCCTCAAACTTAAGCGGTGCAAAGTTAGTATCACGTGTCAGCATCAACCTCTGGACTAGGTCCGTTGTAATGTCGACATGTAGCTCAAGGCAGCTATTTGGTTTCATCAGTCCCACAAGCCAGGGTAGGGCAACGACGACTGTGTACCCTAGCCCTAGGCTGGACTGGGATTTTGTGTGTGTATGTATGTATGTATGCATATAGAGCATGTAGAGCATGTATGCATTTGCGTGTATGCGTGTATGCGTGTGTGTGCGTGTGTGCGTGTGTGCGTGCGTGTATGCATATTATTGTTGTTGTGGTTGTTGTTGTGGTTCTTGTTGTGGTTGTGGTTGTTGTGGTTGTGGTTGTTGCTGTGGTTGTTGTTGTGGCTGTGGTTGATGTTGTGGTTGTGGTTGTTGTTGTTGTTGTGGTTGTTGTTGTTGTGGTTTTTTGTAGTTGTGGTTGTTGTTGTTGTGGTTTTTGCAGTTGTGGTTGTTGTTGTTATTATTATTATTATTATTATTATTATTATTATTATTATTATTGACTTTTTGAATTATTGACGACCGAGTTTGTTAATGTATATTATTTCATTCATATATTTTCTTTCAACAGTGATGATGATTTTTTGTTAAAATATTGGTATTATCTGACATCTGATTCTTATTAAAAGTCATAATTTTTAGTTAACGTAGGTTTGCAAATTGCGTAGCTATTCATGTTTGGTATTGATATATATTCTAAAGCTTTCTGAAGCCCTTTTTCATTTTAGCTTCCACGATTATAATACTGTTTAGCATTCAGTGCTATATGTACAATAATTTACAAAGGAAAGCTGGATTAATCATTGCCTTCTATGGGACCGGGCAATGGAATGCGGATATAGTCAGTCAATACTTTCAAACTCAATGTAATAAATAGGTAGGATCGCGCGGCGCACTACAGTCGCTAGATATCGTAGGTACCGAAAATCCTCATCACGATAGGTGTGCTCCTGTCCGTTATAGTACACAAGATCCATGAAACATTGGAAACATTGGAACACAATCTAGAATGTGTATCATAGTTCTGCTTCAAGGGAAGATTCATCAGACGCTAGAACACATACTGGGTTTCAAACAACAATTTCAATATCTACAAAAGGAGGTGGTATTATGACGTAACATAAATTCCTTCCCATTATATCGATATTCAATACTATCCAAGTCATATCCAATTAGAAGAGAAGCATACATCGTTCCGCAGAGCTGATACTTGGTAATTTTTAAGTTACTCAGGGAGTTCTCAAAAAATACTGTTTCAATAATATTACAGTAGATATATAATTGAATGAAAACAAGAAAAAGTCATAAAAATATATATTCATAGTATATGGGTATTCAGTTCTCTTCTACTAGTAGTCTATGCTGTTATAATATATACAAACACCAGGTTGGGAGGTATGATTTTTCCAGTAATAAGCTAAGGTTAAAGTGACTTCATAACGGACTTTTGGAGGTCTTTGTTGTAGTAGACTCCCACCTCCCCAGATATATCCGCCGAATTATCTAACTTCCAAGACGGTTGCACTTGCTCCTAGAACTTGCGTTTGATAACCAGTTTCTTTAGAGAATGAGTCGACACCTTATCATTATGCGTCAGATGATTTAGCTCGACTTCATGGCGAGTCCAACCCACAGCCTTTCCACTTGTAGTATAGGGTAGACTCGGCTAAATTTGGACACTGGATGAATAGGGACACTTTTAAATGTTGTTCCATCCCCTGAAATATAAGACTACTAGCGAAAGTGCTGGCATCTGTTGCCGAACTTCTTTACTTCATGTATAAAAATCCGTTGTATACTATTTTGGTTCTAAATTGGTTATCTGAAGATTTCAAAACGAAGAATTGGTGTTATAGGTAAGTGAAATAATGGCTTCGTACATTTAATATTTTAGTTTTTTATTATGCGTACAATTACGAATTATTTTTTATTAAATTATTAGTATTTATCCTCAAAGAGATTGCAGATATTTCCGTCTTTTTTCGACAATGTTTTGACTGATGTCAACTATGAAATTTGAAATAATTTATTTCGGGTGAATAGGGACAGAAATTTTCTGTTGATTTAGGACAGTTTTTTTTTATTTAAGGGTACCTCCTCCACCTTTTGGGTTACCACGGGCTTAATGCCCATATCTCCAGGTCTGCTCTTATGTATTTTATTTATTCTGTATTTGATACGTACATTTATAGGTCCTTGTTGTTCGGCAAAATCGGTTGCAGTACAAAATTTATATACAATTATTTAAAATGTAGTAGCTCACAATTAACGTATTGCTAACACATACCTAGTCCTTTTTTCTCTGTCTGCACATGTCTCTTTCTTGGCATTGAGTGCCTAATGTAATTTTATATGAATTGTATTACTATTGACTCTGTAGCCAGTCAGGCTAAAGCAAAGTTGAACTTCTTAACACGAAATGGATGCTACATAAAACAATAGCAAATAGATCATTAAAAATAAGTCAGTTACAACTAACGAAACTTCAAGTCAGCAATGTTGTAAACAACACTAGTAGCAGACACTCATCCTGCTAATGAAGGAAGTTAACTTCCGAAACGCCTGCAGATAACATTATAATGCAATATTTGAATACAGCTGAGAACGGCGGCACCTGCCAAGAGGTATATATTTTAATTTTTATCTTATAATGAATTTTAATACAAAACATATACACAATTGTTTACAATTTGATAGCTTACAACTAACTTATTGCTGACTCATACCAAATCCCTTGTTCTCTCTCCGAGTATTACATTTTCTTGGCGTTGAGTGAGAACCCACCCAATGGACGTCTTTATAATTTGGTACGGTAATTTCTCGGTTCAAAACCGTAGTGGTGGCGGCCAATTCACATTTCCGATTAATGCAGCCTCACATAGGTCTCTTCGTTTGGCCTTATATTCGATGCAGTCATATACGACATGCTGTACTCTATCCAGATCTGTTCTTAAAAATTCACAATAAGGTGTTTGTGATTGTGCTGTTACATGAAGTGTGTATTATTAGGAGCCGTGGCCCCTTAAGAGTTGCGTCATGTGATGACTTGGCTTGATCCACGTTTTCTTTAACCTCACGTTTATGCTGAACAGAAAGTCGTGTGTTATTCGTCCATGTTATGCTTCTTCACATCGTTCTTGCAATTCCTCGGAAATGTTTCCTGAATAGCATGTCTGGTGGCGTCTCGCTTATCTGGTGTCTGGTATAAGTCTGGCGTCTTCACAGTGTCGCCGATTAGTATAGTCTGATTTCTTCTAAAATTGAAGTTTTGCTCTCTTTGGATGATGTATAGATTGATGGGTAAAAGTCCTTGTAATCACTGGCAGGGAAACCCCAGTTGCCGTTTGTATAAATTGGTTACTCTTATGAGAACTTGACGTTAGGCAGCGAGTAGCTTTTTCTTTTGTTGATTGTTTAATTTGGGAGTCCAACCATGTGCTGCATATCCACAAATTTGTTGAAACAGTGCCTTATTTATCGTTCTGTAACCCCATTCCTGAATTCCAGCGTATTTCCCTAATTTATTTTTAAAATATTGCATTTCAGATGTGAAATTCTTAACAGAGTTGAACAGAGGTTGATATGCAATGAGCCATTAAATCTTTCCGTCAGGGGAAGAGATTGAATCAAGCGGTAGAGTTATTTCGTGTAACTCGTTCGTGTCTTCGCCACCGTTACAGGGGAAGTGACGCTCCGCTGAAAAAGAACAGTAGGTACAAAGAATTCTTCCATCGTCTGCATGTGGTTATTAATTCGATTGTAACATTGTAAGAAAGGCAGCTCTTGATTCGCGCATAAAAATGAACAATTGTATCCTTGTCAGAATCTGAATAAAAAGTAAAAACTAATGATGATGAGTATGATGATACTGGAGAAGCGTAAACGAAACACACTATGTGCGGTTATTGTCTATAAAATATACTTAACACATTAAATCACTACTGGGAGACTGTAAAAAATAAATAGAAAACTGCCCCGATTTACCCAAAACGCTGTCAATATTCACCCTAACATTCAAAATTGAAACATGAATGTAAATAATGCCATATGCATTTGATTGATGAGACTATAACTGGTAAAAAATGTTCACCAAATATTAAATTAAATAATTAAACACAAAACATATATGTTTTACTGAATATAATATTCTTCTTCTTCTTCACTTCACGAGCTAGGCAAATTGCGTGTTCCGCCTCACAATTGTTTTGTCCATCTTTTCACTGGCCTTCCTATATTCCTTGAACCTGCTTTTGGTAATCTTGTTACATTCATTCTTTCTACATGTCTAAACCATTTTTCTTCATATTCTTTAAATTTTATCATTCAAACTGAAAACAATGAAACCGATATGACAGATTTTCATTTTTGTCCCGATTCACAGGAGCGTATCTTATTAATTTAATCATCTACGCTTACGGCATGCATCACACTATGTAATTACATACCTTTGTAATGGATCATTCTGCCTTATATTGTAGGGAATTCCGCATTATTTTAATCATCTGGTATTAGCCAGCAGTTCTGATGACAGGGTGCAGACCTTACGCCTCTCAGTGCGTGTGTATCAGTCACGTTATTCGTTTAAATATCCCAATCAAAGAGTCAAGAAGAAAAACAGATCCATATTCTTGTAGATATTGTAAATATAGTTTATGTGACAGGAGTCATTTTCCAGGAGAACTTTATTGTCGTTATGATTACGTTTACGCTCCAAATACCAGGAAGTTATAACAAACCACAGTGTACACAAACAGACACACACACACACACACACACACACACACACACCACATATATTGTAAGCCAATGTTTCCCGTAACAGAGATTTATGCGCTCTCACCCTACAGGGAAGGATTTGAACCACACTAATTTAGTTACACTTGTTTCCGTATAGATGTCATTTTGAGTGGTCCGTGGTCAGCGTTCCGCCTCATACTGACATCTAGGAAACCAACATAGGACTTGGATGGGAAAGTTAGGTAAATTTGCTTAGAAGCCTTTTCATTCAGGCTTACGGATCTTTTACGAGCCTGAAAAACTTCAGACTCGGGGCCCATGGCTTAAAGTCCCTCCCGGAGAACTTGCTCCTTAGATTTTTCCGTCCAAAAAATCCATCCACCCCGGCCGGGTTTGAACCCGCGACCCTTGGGACCAGAGGCAAGGAACATAACCACTAGTTCACAGCGGCCGATATATATATATATATATATATATATATGCGCAAAATACTGTACAAGCGCTGTTTCGATTACACATGGGGAACATACTTTCTCGTAACATTTTGGCCAATGTCGGAACGGTGGTCATTCAGCAACGTGAACAAAACAGGAATCTTCAATAAATAGCGACACAATATTGCGAAACTAGCTACAAAGGCTTGAAAACTAAACTACAAGTCACTCCCACAGTGTCAGAATGTTCGGCCATCTCTGTAAATGGTTCATGCGTATTTGAATCTGGCTGGTAAGTTAAGTGCCTTCTATAGCTGCCGCTGCATGAAGAACTATCCTGAAGTTAATGTAGGGCGATTCTTTCTTATTTTATTTACACAAGATAGTTAATCCATAAATTATTGATGAAGAACCCATGTATGGAAATTCACTGTTTGTTGCTATAATAATTAAAATATTTCAAATTATTAATTTAACAGTCTATATGTGAAGACCAAAATAATATGATAAATGTATTTCGGTATACAATTTGACTTAATCATACCTGGTAAAGAGTTCCGGGTATTTGATTTTGCTCCGGGATTATTCGTAAAGTTTTTAGAGGTTAAATCGCTGAACATTGTTAAGCTAATACGATTAAACCACCAATTATTTACTTGTCATCCAACAAAATCAAATGTTGGACTGGTGGATATGGACAGTTTCTTGGTTAGGTGAAACGTGATACGTGACTTGACAGCTGCAGATAATTGGATATTCAAATTTCTCATATTCAAGACAACAAATTCAAAGATTTGTTTAAATTGTTTGCTCTTCAGAAACATAGCCGACATCCAATGACTCCGGGTTCGTTTCCTCCCTATAACACAGATTTATAATATTTGACCGGGAGTAGGTTACTCTCAGCCTCCTAACACTATTGACATACGTAATAAAATTCAGTTAAAGAAACTAAAAGTGTTGAGGGATTGCGTCACTATAATCACGTACAATTCTGCACTGTACTCACCTAATGAAATATTGTAGTGTACTTTAGCATTCCGAGCTGTCGTGCCACAAATTTATTTGTTTGAATGTATAAAATAGTAACTTTAAAATATATTAATATGTAATTTCACTTGATATTAAATCAGGAATGTCAGTTGCACGTTAAAACAGATTTTTATTTTTAGCCAGTAAATAAAATTGCATATCCTAAAGAGCCAACTTCAATATGAAGTGGAATTTAAAAAATGCAATAGAACAAGTGAAATTAAAAAGAATCCATTTTTTTTTCGAAGATCAGACCCAAATTACTGCGCAGAGAATTCGAGGAATTAAAATAGAGAAAATCTGTATTATTTTTCTCGTGAAAGTCCATTTTTAAGTATTCTTCGGAATTACTATTTATAGAGTTTCTTTATATGATTTGGGATAAAGACGCTCTTCCAGATGAATGCATTGAATCGATTATCATACCAATTTATAAGAGGAGATAAAACTGATTGCTATAACTATAGGGGCATCTCATTACTTTCTACTTCGTACAAAATTCCAATAAATATATTAGTAAGCAGACTTGCTCCGTATATTGATGAGATTCTAGGAAATCATCAATGTGGATTTAGAAGAGACGGGTATACAACAGATCAGATTTCTAGCTTAAGACAGATTTTAGAAAATAAATGGGAATATAATGGTACTGTACATCAACTATATGTAGACTCCCAAAAGCCTTACGATTCAATTAAAAGGGAGTAGAAGTTATATAGTATCCTGCTAGAGTTCGGACTTCCTAAAAAGTTAGTTAGGCTTATACGAATGTGTCTATATGGCAAAAAGAGTAGGGTGCGTGTAGGCAAACAGTTTTCGGATACTTTTGAAATCCACAATGGGTTGAGGCAAGGAGATGCACTATCTCCTCTACTATTTAATTTTGTAGCAGAGCATGCCATAAAATATTTAGAGAACGAAGAATGCCTACAAATCAATGGTACTATTAAGCTGTTAGTTTATGCCGATAATGTAGTACTACTGGCCGATAGCGAGGAGATACTAAGGGCAAACGCACACACTACTCAGTAACACTAAGAAATAGGGACTGGAAGAAAATATGAATAAAACTAAATATTTGGTCACACATAAAAATACATTATATAAAGGAAATGGACAGCTAATGACAAATGAGGGATATTTTGAGGAAGTGGCTGAATTCAAATACCTAGGAACAATAATCACAAATAGGAATGAGATGCACAAGGAAATTAAACATAGCCTCAATTCTGGAAATGCATATTATTATGCATTACAGAGACTCCTGACTTCCCAACTCCTTTCATAAAACATTAAATTGAAAAAATTAAAAAACTAATATTCTACCAGTTATATTATATGGATGCGAAACATGGACCCCTACTTTAAGGGAGGAAAGGAGATTGCGAGTATTTGAGAATAAAGTTCTTAGGAAACTTTTTGGACCAAAGAGAGCTGAACAGACAGGTGAATGGAGAAGACTGCACAACAGTTAATTACATGGTCTTTATAGGAAGCCAGATATAATGAGAACATTTAAGTATCGTAGACTGCGATGGGCAGGGCATGTGACACGAATGGGGAATGAAAGACGTGCATGAAAGCTTCTTGTAGTAGAAAGCTAGAGGGAAAACGGCCAGTTGGTAGACCAAGGATGGTGTGCGAGAATAACATAACTATGATTTCAGGGAAGTAGATTATACAGGGGATGATTGGAAAACATTGGCTCAGGATAGGAATATATGGAGAGCTTATATCCTTGCGCCCATGAACCTACGGGTTCGAGAGTACCAGTGAGCTAGTTAGTTAGAGTTTCTTAAAACTAAATGCTATTACCTGTGAATCACATTTGTAGTAAAACTACTCTATCAGTTGATTAAAACTGAAAATCTATTTGTGTCCGATAGCTGTAGATCGATAAGTAAATCACCAATGGGCCGTACCGTTCTAAGTTGAAACCCTCTGAAAGCCACTGGTAAAATCTCTTCTGTCAGAGATTTAAATCGCACCCGCCGATGTGATCGGCTTTGAAAGTACGAGTAGTTTAAGCATAATTTCTGGCAGGTAATGGACAAGAGGAAAAGAGCCGATCTAATCGGCTCATGACACCTAAAGTGTTAACAAAATATATTATGGTTTTTGTCAACATTGTAGTATACAGCAGAAACCTGTAGCTTCATAAAATATCAGGCAGATAACTTTAAACTTTTGAAAATCACATTGATACCTACAATTTTTAGTACTATCAAATAAGGCGAGGAATAGAAAATAATAAAGAATATAGAATTATGATTTTTTATTAAGATTTTTGTATCAGGATCCGAATATGGTTATAATAGTGATGATGATTTGATTACATATGATGCCAACGCTAATAAAATGACTATTCAAACGTAAAGGACTATGTGCCAGACTAAAACTACGTTGGAAAAACCAGGTGTATCGATATATCACACGAGTAGAAGCCACTTGGATGAAACGGACAGAAAAGGAGTTTTTGGAGTACATTTCTGATAGAGTCCAAACACCGAGCTCGATTTGAGAAATGATTAAGTTTTATAAATACGGTATATAAAATATCTTTGAATTAGACATTATGTTTTTCTTAGATTATCAGCAATTTCCTGATATATAAAATCTATTATTTCTTAAGTACGCCTACATTATAGGAATAGCTAAAATTTGATCTCGAATATAGATTTCTCTCTAACTGAATTAAAATTGACCATTGCATTTCCATAATTTCACTCTCCAGGAATTCAAATAAGTTCATTAAGTTCTGAATTTCAAAATAAGGATGTTGATTTCTTATAGGAAAGTTACTATTTTTTAAATATTTTTATTCTTGAAATTAGCTATTTTCGAAAATTAATTTATAAATTAAAAAGTTTCTCACATGTCATCAAAATCCTTCCCATATAACGCTGAACATGGGATAAAATGAAGGTTAGAACCTTCTTCTAGGCGCCAATACAATTCATGATTTACAAATTATACGGAATTAAATCGTTTACGTAAAACATGGCATTCGTTGCAACATGCATGCTACTTGATACGACTCATTTAAAAAAATCAATTAAAATATTTTCTTTTATGATTACAATCTTGAATTGAATGAAAAAGTACAAAGCAAGATGGTAAATATGTGCACAAAAAAGTTTCTATAACATTTTAATAAAAGAAGGATTAAGGTAAATATTTTAAAATTAACCTATACCGTAAAAATATAACAGAGGATCACTGGTTTTGACTGTATGTAATATCATTACCTTTCAAGCAGAGCACCCGAGATCGAATCCTGGTAGGATTAAATATAGTCAATGAACTCTAATATCATGATTTTTTCCTCCAAAAGTCTCACATTTTAATGTGAATAATTGAATGAAATATGTATTTAATAATAGTAATAATAATAAAAAATATTATTATTGATAATAAAAACTTCATTATAAAATCCTTTAGCATACACTCCCATTTACACGGAAGTGAGATTTAGACATTTAAAAAAAAGAGGCAGGAGCAGAATCAAATAAACGGAAATTAAATTTCCCAGAAGGACATCAGGATACACACTTTTACATCGAAAAAAGAATGAAGAATTGTTTGAACAATTCGAAGAAGAATTAGTAGAAGAAAAACTCGGCAGATAAAAATTAAACTTTTACCATGTAAAAAGAATGGAATATTCAAGAATCCCAAAACAGGTGAAGAAATATAAATCCAAAGGGCATCGACGAGCAAGATTACCTCTTACAAGACTGCGAGATGGGCCGAAACAGATCTACAATCGCCTAATTCGTGGCACGGATGATGATGATGTTGATGATAACGATAGTGATGATGCATAAAAACTCGGAAAGCTAATATAGAACGGAAAAAGTTTTTTTTAATTTTAGTTTTTTCCTACTCTATGTAAGTGGCTCTTTTGCCCAAATGCTTACACACTCTCTCAGCAAATATGGTTTCTGAATTCCCGACTTGGTACTTCATGTCGGGTTTGTGATAGAAAAATCTAAATCATGGCATGTTTTCCTCAAGTTTCTCCTGTTTTCCTCTGCCAGTAACCGTGTTACCACCACTTCCTCGTACTCCTAATATCAAGTTCGCTTCATTATATTTCACTTGTCCTGTGAAGGACGACAAGTCTGGTCAGCTGTCAGCCATGAATACAACATATTTTCAATTATAGGATCTTAATTTTCTTCTCATCCCAGCCTTCGACTAATGCATTACGGCAGATATGAGTAGATGGTTCTGTTTATTTTATTCTGTTAAATTTCTAGGAAGCTTACTTTTACGTAATATGTAGCTTTTACCCTGACAATAAGTATTTAAATTGTTGTTTTGGTTTATGACGAGCACGATTCATTGTATAGCAATAGACGAAGGGATTGAGAATACCAATTACATAGCGTCGCTATGTGTACAGAACATAGGAGACTACTGAACACGTCACTACGAATATGGAATGTACCATTACTTGAAAATTTCCGTTTTCCATCAAACCCAGTTGAATTATAATGTAGGGACTTCATAACCAAAATACACGGATGGGAGAGGCTGAAACTGTGACTGAAATGAATTCATCAAATGAATAAAAAAATATCATAATATAACCGGTTTCGTTATTTCAATGATGGCTCATAACATTTGGAAACAAGTGGAATGTTGGAACACGAGAACGCTCTGAATAGTTCCCATCCATGTATTACTGAATTGAATATAAAATAGTACGCATTTGAATGAAGAAGATATATTTAATAAGCTATCAGATGAACATGAACACTACAGCAAATTGCAAGTTAATAAAAATATAACAAAGGGCAGTCCTGAGTTACAGGTTCCAAATCTGTCAATAGCTATGTATATAAAATCCTTCCTCAGCTGACAATCGCACAATGTGCTGGTCTCTATAGAAAAAACTAAATCCATGAATACACATATTATTCTTCAAACGGATTCCAATAGCAGTAAATGGATTCCTACAGGTCATTGGTCGTGACGGATTTCAATATCACTTTGCGTGGTATGTGATCAAATCAAGTGTAATAAGTCCACTTTGTCGTCCAAGGAACAATTTCTATTATCATATTTTACAACCAGAGAAATTGAGCTAAGAGATACAAGGGAAGCGACAAAAAAAATAGGATAATAAATATTTAATTACTGTCATTTTAAAATATACATTTTGTTTTTCTACTTTTTTCCCTTTTACAGGTGTAATAAAATCGCCTATTTTTAACGACAATAATTGATCAGTTCATTTATCCGTCCTGATTATTCTTGTAAGCTTTCGAGTAGCTTACGTTCCCCCATTACTGGTTACCAGCCAAAAGTTGGGTAAGGCTAGTGGTGGGATTGTCGTGTCAATGCCTCTAGATTTACATACCATTTTCAAGGGGTGTGCTCCCTTAAGAAATGAGTTCATTTGAGGCGCTGGAGACTCGCCTTCACCTCTCTCTCTCTCTCTCTCTCTCTCTCTCTCTCTCTCTCTCTCTCTCTCTCTCTCTCTCTCTCTCTCTCTCTCGTCTGCTACAAACGTTGTTCATTTTCGGTATTTATTTTTGTTGCAACCGAAGTTAATATTCTATCCATTATGAATAATATATTCATTATATATAATAATATTATTATTATTCCGTATGGGGAATGAAAGACGTGCATGGAAACTTCTTGTAGGAAAGCCAGAAGGAAAACACCCAGTTGGTAGACCAAGAATGAGGTGGGAGAACAACATTAACTATGATTTGAGGGAAGTAGATTATACAGGGAATGATTGGAAAGCATTGGCTCAGGATAGGGATGTATGGAGAGCTTATGTGCGCGACCATGAACCTACGGGTTCGATAGTGCCAGTGAGTAAGTAAGTATTATTATTATTATTATTATTATTATTATTATTATTATTATTATTATTATTACTCAGAACTCCGTAAACTAATATATAATTTAGCAAGTAAAATAATTTTTATTTTTATTCTTTTCTACTTCATGTAGGCAGTTCCGTGGCGCTAATAGTTGCACACTCGCCCATCAAAATCTTGTTTCTGAATTCCCGTCTCGGTATTTCATTTCGCGTTCGTCGTAAAAAATGGAAAAAATGACACGTTTATATTATATGACAGGTTATGATATTCATAATGCATATATAAATCTACCGAATTTTGTCACAGCCGACATGGTGATTATTTATAAAGTTTAGCAATTATATATGATTACTGATTAATCGCTGTTCTAACACACATACACACACACACATATATATATATATATGAATAATATATTCATTATATGTGAATATCATATATATATATATATATATATATATGATAAAGAAAGTTTTCTTGGGTTTTCCGCGTCACGGATTCAAGGTCGGCCTCTGGCCACTGATTCCGACGTTTCGGCATGATTCCACATGCCGTTATCAAGGAATTATCATTCCTTGATAATGGGATGTGGTATCATGCAGAAACATCGTAATAGTTAATTGATAATAGCACGTGGAATCATGCTGAAACGTCGGAATCAGTGGCCAGAGGCCGACCTTGAAACCATGACGCGGAAAACCCAAGAAAACGTTCTTAATCATACTTACATCCACAATATATATATATATATATATAGCTATTACCCGGCGTGGGCTGCTAAGACTAAATAAATTATAGTGTGCTTTGTGTTTATTTGAATAAGTGAAAAGAAAAATAATTATCAATTTGTATCGTTATTATATTTAGGTATCACGTGCTGATTACTCGGCGTGCCCAATAATTTACTTATTCCGATCTTCTTGGCATAAATAAGCTAATAGATGAAAATTGTTTTCTTATATTTAGTTGAATATGTGAAGGGAAAAATCATTATAAATTTGCTCTCTTCGTTATTACAGCTAAAACAACCAAAAAACTATTTTATTTTATTTCCAAACTAAATTTTACACGGTCAAAATAGTAAGCAAAATTTCATCTTCCTAAATTTAATATTCAAGCAATCACTATAAGTAAAGCCATATCGTAATTATTTTGAGATACCCCGTGCTGATTATCTAGCGCTGCCCGGGAATCTACGTATCCCGATGTACTTGGCATAAATGAGCTGAAAGACAAACTTCGTTATTTTGAGTTATCCGTAAAAGAATACCCGTCGTGCGCTGTTATATGCTTGCAAGGGAATCTACTTACCCCGATCTTCTTGGCATCAATGAAAGACAAAAATGGTTATTGTGAGTTATCCGTTAAAGTTAAACCAATGCTGTCGCGTACTTTTTTGTAGAGCGTTTTAAGATATTCAATTCTGTATACATTCAGTAGGTGTATGTGTTATGGTTTAGGCAGCGTAAGCCATTTTTTTAACATGTTTCACTACAAAGAGTGATTTTTTAGGATGAAAGCTTGAGCAATAAAATTCTCTCAGCGTATGATCATCCCGGGAATCTCTTGCACATTTTGCAAGAAGCCCCATCACGAACGGATGAACGGTGTGGCAGCCCAATAAAATAGAACAAACAAACAAACAATCATTAACTTTTTTGTATTAGATGTGTGTATGTGTGTGTGTGTGTGTGTGTGTGTGTGTGTGTGTGTGTGCGCGCGCTTGTATGCGTGTGCGTATCTGTTAAAATTCTAGCTACTCTAATTCTGTTCTTTAGGAAACGAACTCCGAGTATAGCAATCGATTAAAATAAATTATGTCGAATTCGTTAACCACCAAATTCGGACCATTAAGAGTCAAGGTATAGCTAAAAGAAATACTTTAAAATTGCTCCAATGATCGAAAGGTTCGATTTTTCCCATCGAAACTCGTCATATGCCGCAGATATGAAACAAGAATTGTTTCCACGGAAATTTGCGTAAACCGATTTTTAAGAGCAGGGGCTTACCACGAAGCGATACAGTGGTTTCCATGTTCATTTTCTAGGTATGCATCTTGATAAATACTGTTCAATTCACAAATTAAATAAGGTCTATATTCCATAAAGCAGACAAATCCGACTCTAAACTTTACTTCCTGAAATATTCGCTTTAGTTTACGCAGTAAACTCTCCAAGAGTTCTTAATTTTAATAGAAGTGAATTATGGTTTATAGTTTCACTGAATATTTCAAAATCAATACTTTTTAGATGTATATTTCATAATGTCGTTACCAGTCATGAAAACAGCGTATGCATTATGTTTTATTGGTAGATTTGACGTATTGAATGCTGATATTTACATAATTGGTTAATGTGAGTTGTGCTTACGGGAATTTGCAAGAGGTTTTTTATTATTATGCCAAAAGGCACTACGACGAAATTTACAATGTCAACATGTATAACACCACTAACAAGTTTTATGATTTATTTCGTTGAAAATCATTGTACAGTTACATGTGTACACACGTGTGTCGACATCAAATTGTACCAACTCATCTTTTTTGTGTTCTACGTCATGTCCGTAATAAGATAACAAAAAAAATAATAACAACAGTTTTAACACAAATAATGGAATTCTACGAAAATAGAAGCAAAGCACAAGTGGATACTGTGAAATTGATTTATGAAATGATAAAGAACATAAAATTGGCATTAATTACCCAAGAAGATAGGGGGCACGCCCTAGCGTAGTGGTTAAGGCACTGAGATACAAGCCGGAGGGTCGCAGGTTCAAGTCCCGTTGGGGTCAGGATTTTTAAACTGACCCAAATCCTCTGGCGGCACTATGGCCCTGGGGTTGACTCAGCCTCTAACGGAAATGAGTACCAGACGCTTGTTCTGGAGGTAAAGGCGGTCGTCATGCAGGGCTGACAACCCGGCTGACATAAAGTGTCGATTGTCTAGAAAAAGTGGGATCCTTAACCTCCCACTACCCCAAGGGCCTCCGGGTTTGTTGTGGGATCACTTTTTTTACCCAAGAACATAACATAAACAGAGATATGTTTAAAATTACGTTGAACAAGTAGCAGGTTGACCAAGAGGACAAACCCATCAACAACTAGAATAACATGGACAGAAGAGAAAAAGAACGCGCATAGCTTAAAAAGTTGGGAAATATGGAGTCGAAGAAAATGCATCTAAGTATTTTCCGTAGTCCTATATCAGCGGTAACCAACTCATTATTTTAGTGCAAGGGTAGACTTCACTGCACGTGTGTACGACGGAAGAGCAGAACGCTCAAATAATCAATAAAGAAGGAATGAAGGAGAAAAAGCTTTGGGACGCGGAAGCACGTTAAAAATGCTGCTTTGCGGTCTAAACTAGTGTCCGTTTGCTAGGATTCTCGGTGCAATCATGCCGGATTATGGCAGCAGATTTTAAACGGAGTTGGTCATCCATATTTTCTTATTTTAATCGGCAATGGGACTGTGTATACCTATTTACTGAATATGAATGAGAGGCAAAATGTTTAGTGTGTCTGAAAGTTCTTACTAACGTGAGGGAGTTCAGATATTCTACATACCATGAGTACCGATGACACAGTGAAGGTCGAAATGCTGAAGGAAACTTTTCATCTGAGACTGCACTAAATAGTGTAAATTTATTTCATTACACGTATGCTATTTTTAAATGTTTTTATTTGCACTAGTGCAAATGTTAACCATCACATATTATTATTATAATTAGTTTTATTATTATATATATATATATATATATATATATATATATATATATATATATATATATATATATATATTCCTTTACACTCCGTTTGGTGTTAGATCTCTCCCGAGTGGGAATGTTTAACCAAGCTAATTTAGTTATGCTTATTTACCCTCACTCATTATTTTTGTTATTATTATTACAATTATTGTAGATAGAATCGTCTTCTTGTGAGTCAATGGGCGCATTCAGCGGCCAAAAGCTCTGCAGAAGCCTTTTAGCAAAAATGGCTGCCATTGAAGCGGACATTTAGGAATTTTTTTGAATGGACCGCTGCAAGCAGCGGAACAGCCAATTTCAATTTACTCATTGGCTCATTTCTTATATTGCTCCGCGATGATATTGATATTAATCATAGTACTAATAGGGATACACAGAATTTACGATTTTTTAAATGTAGGTAATTTATCCTTCCTGTGGATTATCACCTTGACGTGGTAGGGAGGCTTAGTACCAATGACCCAGACGATCATATCCTCGAAGCCATGACTTGTGGTTAGATAAGAGGAGAGGGAACTAAGAATAATCTGCAACGTGGAAACAACGACCACACTGGAAGCTGCAAACACAGAAGACCACAACGGCGGACACGGCGGCGATAGAAATATCGGAACGGCGAAAATGGCGGAAGTGGCAACCCAATCTCAGGGGATGAAATAAGAGACCCAGTTCGGGGAAACAAGAGTGAAGTCCTCAACTGCAGAAGGCGGAAGAGGCAACCCTCCTTGTGGGGATAAAACACAAGAAAGCAAGTCCAAAGGTTTTAAGGAGGCAGCCCCTCCAAAGAACTAACCCTGCTACGTTAGTAGCATACTCAGGGGACACTTCAAAATACTTACAAGCTCGAAAGATATAGCGGGACTGTCCAACCGATGATGACAAACAAAAAACACAAGGATAAACGTTTTGGAATTCAAGACCAAATTAAAGTAGCAACATGGAATGTTAGAGGAATACATCATGAATAAACCGAACTGGAAAGATAATTAAAAGAAAGAGGTATAGATATAGCAATGATAACAGAAACAAAGAGGAAGTCGAGATATAAGTAATTATATAATGTTTTATAGTGGAGTTGAAATAACAGAAAGAGCTCAAGCTGGAGTAGCAATATTAATAAGCACTAGATTAAGGAAAACAGTAACTGCATACGAATGGATAAATCAGAGAATGATGAAAATGAGATGCAGTATACCAAAAGGAAACCTTACTGTAAAAGGAATCTATGCACCAGAGGAAGGCAGAAAACAACTACAAAAGATAATAGATCAAACAAAAAGATTACTTAATCATAGCAGGAGATGCAAATGCACGTATAGGGAAAATACCAATTACAAATGTAACGGGAAACAATGGAGAAGAAATGCTAAATTATAATGGGAAAACGTTTTTAAATTTCGCATGCTTTAACCAATTGAGAATAACGAACAATTACTTCAGACATAAAGAAATACATAAAAATACAAGAATTGAGGGAGGATCATGCTCTATAATAGATTACATTATGGTTAATCAAAAAATGAAAAATCTAGTCAGAGACACAAGAGTCTTTACAGGAAGCGATATCCATAGTGACCTTTACCTATTGATTAGTAAAATATATATACAAAAGAAATGGTATAGAAATTGGAATAAAGAATTAAAGAAGAAGGAAAAAAACAAACAAGAAATTTATTAAATAAATTTGTTAGAAAAAGAGACGAAACAAGGTTTATACACAAGAAGGCTAGATGATTATACAAATGCGGAAGAGCCAAAAAAGGAAATTGAAGAAGAATGGAATAGTATAAAAGGGCTCATACATAAAACAGCAAAAGAAGTATTAGGAACAAATCAAGTAGGAGGGTGAAAGAAACGGCTAAAAAATGGGATCCTGAAATCCAGAAATTGGTAAGATATAAAAAGGAGGCCTACTTAAAATACCTAAACAACAAGAATGACCAAAGCAGAATAGAATACAATAGAACAAGATCATTAGTAAAAAAAATATACCGGAAAATTAAATAGACAACATTAGGGCAGATAGAAAGCGGAAATGGAACACAATTTACACGGAAGACCAGACGAAGTATATAAATTTATAAGAAGCCTTAATTCTGAAGTAAAAGACAAAACAAATCAGTTAACTATACAAGATATAGAATTAGAAAATTATTATAAAGAACTGTGGACGGATAAACAAAATGCAGAAGAAATAACAATCGTAGAAACAAACGCAGAATATACAGAAGTAGATGAATTAGAGATACAAGAAATTATAGAAATATCAAAGAAATGAAAAAATAATAAAGCATGCGGGATAGACAATATAAATATAGAATTGATAAAAAATGCCCAAAGAATTTACAAGAAAGATTACTAAAATTCTATAACAAGTGCTGGAAACTAAATACAATACCAGAAGACTGGAAAATTGGAAAAATAATCTCAATATTAAAAAAGGCGATGAAACAAAGCCATAAAGCTATAGCGGCATACGCTTACTATGTGCAGCATACTAAATATATGCAAAAATGATCAACCAAAGATTAACAACTATAGTAGACGCAATGATATCAGAAGAGCTGACAGGATTTAGGAAAGGAAGAAGCTGCAAAGACAACGTATTCACTTTAAATCAAATAATAGAGAAGCGAAGAGAATTCAACTTAGAGACGCACATCCTCTTTATAGATTATAAGAAGGTATTCGATAAAGTGTCTAGACCAAAATTATGGAACATATTAAGAGAAAAGGAATTCTACTACACTTGATAGCAGTAATTAAGAAAATGTATGAGAAAACAAAAATTAATCAAAGGGAATCAATACATATAACAGGAGGAGTTTAGACAAGGTTCTCCACTATCAACCACTCTTTAAACATTTATTTCGACCACATGATAAGATCATGGAAGCAAATGACGATTGGGGGAATTATCTTAGAAAATATAGTAATAGAAACGGTAACCTTTGCTGATGAAAATATTTTAATAGCAACAACAGAGGACTAACTACAAATAATGCTATGTAAACTAAATTAAATGTCAAAAAAATTCAACATGGAAATATCCTCACAAAAATCAAACACGATGGCCTTCAAGGGCGCTCATCCAGTTCGGACCAAGATAATATTAGAAAATAAACCAATAGAACAAGTGGTAAGATATAACTTCCTAGGTTGCGAAATATCATAAACAGCGGAAACAGATATAAATAACAAACTAAATAAGTTTAGTTATATAATAGGAACACTAAAAAGAACTTTGAAAAGTAAAGCCAGGAAAGACTTTATAATGAAATTATAAAAGACAATGGAAGTGTCTATTATTATTTACTTACTTACTTACTTACTCACTGGCACTATCGAACCCGTAGGTTTATGGCCGCACGGACATAAGCTCTCCATACATCCCTATCCTGAGCTAATGTTTTCCAATCATTCCCTGTATAATCTACTTCCCTCAAATCATAGTTAATGTTGTTCTCCCACCTCATTCTTGGTCTACCAACTGGGCGTTTTCCTTCTGGCTTTCCTACAAGAAGTTTCCATGCACGTCTTTCATTCCCCATACGTGCAACATGTCCTGCCCATCGCAGTCTACGGGACTTAACTGTTCTTATTATATCTGGCTTCCTATAAAGACCATGTAGTTCATTGTTATGTAGTCTTCTCCATTCACCTGTCTGTTCATCTCTCTTTGGTCCAAAAATTTTCCTAAGAACTTTATTCTCAAATACTCGTAATCTCCTTTCCTCCCTTAAAGTAAGAGTCCATGTTTCACACCCATATAATATAACTGGTAGAACAATGGTTTTATATATTTTCAGCTTAACATTTTTTGAAAGGAGTTGGGACATCAAAAGTCTCTGCAATGCATAATAGCAAGCATTTCCAGAATTGAGCCTATGTTTAATTTCTTTGTGCATCTCATTCCTATTTGTGATTATTGTTCCTAGGTATTTGAATTCAGCCAATTCCTCAAAATTTCCCTCATTTGTCATTAGCTGTCCATTTCCATTATATAATGTATTTCTACGTGTGACCATATATTTAGTTTTACTGATATTTACTTCCTAGTCCTAATTTCTTAGTGTTACTCAATAGTGTGTGCGTGTTGGCCTTCAGTATCTCCTCGCTATCGGCCAGTAGTACTACATCATCAGCATAAACTAACAGCTTATTAATACCATTGAGTTGTATAAGCCTTCCTCATTCTCTAAAGATTTAATGGCATGCTCTAGTACAAAATTAAATAGTAGAGGAGATAGTGCATCTCCTTGCTTTAACCCATTCTGGATTTCAAAAGTGTCTGAAAACTGTTTGCCTACACGCACCCTACTCGTTGAGCCATTTAGACACATTCGAATAAGTCTAACTAACTTTTTAGGAATTCCAAACTCCAGCAGGATACTATATAACTTCTCCCTCTTAATTGAATCATATGCTTTTTTGAAGTCTACATATAGTTGATGTACAGTACCATTATATTCCCATTTCTTTTCTAAAATCTGTCTTATACTAAAAATCTGATCTGTTGTAGACCTGTTTCTTCTAAATGCACATTGATGATCTCCTAGAATGTCATCAATATAGGGAGTAAGTCTGCTTACTAATATATTTGTTAGAATTTTGTACGAAGTTGAAAGTAATGAGATGCCCCTATAGTTGTTGCAATCAGTTTTATCTCCTTTCTTATAAATTGGTACGATAATTGATTCCTTCCATTCGTCTGGAAGAGCTTCTTTTTTCCAAATCATACTAAGCAACCAGCGTATCTTGTCCATCAATTTTTCTCCCCCTGATTTTATCAGTTCTGCTGGGATCTCATCTGAACCTGATGCTTTATACATCTTCAATTTTTCAATTGCCATTTCAACCTCTAATGCACTTGGCTCTGCGACTAGCATTTCTGCTGTCTGTAACTTATCCTCCTCAATGTCCTGTTCTGTATGTACATTTAATAGCTGATTAAAATAACTTTTCCATCTATTTAATATACTCTTGGAATCTGCAATCATATCCCCATTTTCATTCCGAATTATGTTTGTTCTAGCCTGAAACCCTTTCTTCTCTATACTAATTCCCTGATATAATTCTCTAATGTTCCTATTTTTTGCATTCATTTCAAGATCATTAATCTTCTCTCTCAAATATTCCCTCTTTTTACTCTTTAGTAACTTGGTGGTTTCCCGTCTAACACTACCCAATTGCTCTAAATTTACCTCATTTGGCTCGTGTAACCATTTAATTTTTGCTAGCTTTCTTTTCTTTACAATGTCGGCACATTCCTCATCAAACCATTTCTTGTTTTGCCTCTTTTTTAAACAACCAATGCTTTCTGATGCTGACAATTTAATAGTATCTCTTATAGCCTCCCATTCTTTATTTATATCAGTTTCTTCTTCGTTTGCCACATTGTCATCTGAAGATTCCAGTACTTCAAATCTATTAGCAATTTTGATTTGGTATTCTTGCCGCATTTCATCATTTTTCAAGTTTTTTAATTCATATTTTACAGAATCATCTTTAGCGTTTGTTCCTCTCATAAGCGATAGCCGTTGTCTGATTTTCACCCTGACCAGATGATGATCTGAATTGCAGTCTGTCCCTCTAACTGATCTAACATCAATGATGCTACTGTGCCAGCGTTTATCCACTAATACATGATCTGTCTGGTTCCGAGTTTCTCCATCTGGGGACGTCCAGGTGTATTTATGAATATCTTTATGCTGAAATGTTGTGCTCTTAACAATGAGATTCTTTGATGTGGCAAATGTGACTAATCTAACCCCGTTGTCGTTACTATCTTCATGAAGACTGAATTTGCCTATTGTTGGTTTGAATATATCTTCCCGCCCCACTTTTGCATTAAAATCTCCTAAGACAATTTTCATATGATATCGTGAAAGGCTATCAAATAAGCATTCTAATTCTTCATAGAACTCATCCTTGATCTTGTCATCTTTATCTTCTGTGGGGGCATGTACATTTACAATTATAAAATCATGTCGTTTACCCTTTAGAATTATGTATGATATCCTATCACTAACAAACTTAATATCTCGGATAGCGGATAGGATCCTCCTTCTGACTAAAAAAACCCGTTCCAAATGCAGGTCTTTCTGCACCCCCATAGTATAATGAAAAGCTTCCTGATTCCTGACTACCTTCTCCTGGCCACCTAACTTCCTGTAAAGCGACTATATCCAAGGGCGATTTATCCAATTCCCGCGTTAATATCTCTAGTGCCCCGCTATTGTATAAAGTCCTAACATTCCATGTTCCTAGGAACATGTCCCTGTGTTTGAGCCTTTGGCATGGGTTCCCTGAAGTAGTCCCCGCCCGGAGAACCGAATGGGGGACTATTTGACCTCCGGAAAATTTTACCCCAGTAGAACCCATGTCCGCATTTCTTGACGGTTGTATTTTTACGGTGAAAGATCGTCACTCTTTCGACCAAGGTACTTATTTCGTCTGGCTTATCACCTTCGACCAGTCCGGCATGGGTAACCCTATCGGCAGCAATGCTACCGCCGGCATAGCTCTCAGGATCATTTAAGCACACAAGCCACTCCACCACGACAAGGTAAAGATACCATGGAGGGCTATTTATGGATCCGAAATATGGACAGTGACAACACAACAATCAGCCAGAATACAAGCTGCTGACATGAGATTCCTCAGACCAATAGCATGATATCAAAGAATAGACAAAATTATAACACAGAAATAAGATAACAACTAAAAGTAGAGGAATTAAACACAACAATAGAAATCACAGATCAAACTGGAAAGAACACTTGGCAAGGAAGACTAAGATTAGAATACCAAAAGCAGCATACAGCTATTCACCACTAGGAAGAAGAAGTTTGGGAAGACCAAAGAAAATATGGAAAGAGCAGCAAGTTGGAGCCCGAACAGCCTAGTAAATAAGCCTAAACCGTGAAGAAGAAGTAGAAGAAGAAGAAGGATATAATTTATGAAATGGATTAATATATCCGATAAAATACTAATATAGCTAGAAAAAATATATTTTTTTATTATTAAAATATCAGGCGGCTCCGTGACGCAAGCGATTAGAAGCTCGCCTCTCACCGCTGCGCTCGGTTCTCGAGAAGCTTAAGCTCAACGAAATAATTTTAAAAATTAAAATTAAAGATCTTACCCAATAATTAACAAAAAAAAAAATAATTAAACTCTAAATTAAAGTGTTGATATATTCAGCACAGCTTGCCTATAAACGGAATTTTTTGTTAGGGTTATGAACTTCGAACTATAATTTATGGAAGAGCTGTTAGATCTAGTACCAATGCGAGATACAGCCACGGGCTCTAACATATTATCATGTGTAAAAGATGTAGAAAATATCGTTCTTTCATGGAGTTCACTTGTATCTATAACCACAGATGGTGCACTGGCTATATTAGACACTCTGGAAGTCCATTGCATGATTCATTAAAAAAATGATTGTGCTACAAGTGTTTTGCTAACTGAAGTGATGAGTGTTGTAGTTATAACGATAAAGAAAATCAGATCACAAAGAGTTAATGACAGATCGTGATTGCGAGTATGTGACATACTTCATTTTCATTGAAATGCGATGGCTCAACAGGGAAAGATTGTTGAATCGGTTTTACGAGTAACTTGATGAAATTGCGACATTCATATAAATGATAGACTCAATATATTGTGCTGATGTGTAATAAGAATGTTGTACGTGTATTATACTGTGCACAGGCGCGGAGCGTTAACATCATCTTGGCAAAACCAACGCTCTGCTGCCATTTTGCACTGCCTTTAGAGGATTTACTCGTATGTTTTGTTACACTCATAGTAGCTTCCAGCTCATAACTACCAGTGCTATTTATAATTCTTTGCCCGGGCCCATCAGAGACAAAGATTGATTCATCCTTCCTATATAGATTCATTAACATATGTTAATTAATAATAATTCCTGAAACACACTGTAGTAATTTATGATCCGTGGTTAAACTAAGTATATTATTTTCAACCATGAAAGCTAGACGGTAAGGGGAGCTAATATAATATTGAGAAAGCTAGTAAACAGGAATAATACAAGACAGCTATAGCATAGCTAGCACATACAATAATTAGACATTCTTGTTTACTTGAAATAAGATTTAATATTTCAGTTGTACGTCTGAAATTGAAAAATGAAAATATATTAAACATAGATACTACTAGATCATTCCAAAGTTAAAGAAAAACAATAAAAAAACGTAAGAATGTTTATACTCTCAAACACCCATGCATACAATTTTAGTTCTGCGTAGTGTACCCTACCCTGGTTTGCCGGACCAAACTCAAAACACGCAGCTCTCCTGGAGCTCACGTCCTTCAGACGTTAGCCAACTGTTCGAAAGAAATGTATGATCGAATGATACAGCTTACCACGTGTTTGGCCTATTTGAGAGTTCCGAGAAAGAGGGGAAGTTGCGCAATACAAACAGAGCAAAGGGAGGGGTAGGAAGGTGAGTGAGAATAGACACAAAGAGAAATGAAATTGGCATAGTTCATTAATATCACTCTAAAGGGAGAATAACAGCACAGAAGTTACGGACGGAAAAAGCACTTTCGGTACAAAATCGCCTCCTCCGGCCCTCCAGGAAAGAAAAGTCCCATAAATCTTGAAGCGATGAAATAATCACAACAAAGTCTTGGAGACAAATGTCACTACTTAAGATGTTCCCGGAGATAGGGTAGATGACAAGTTACCACGTTGGGAGGACAAGGCAACACTACACAAGTCCGAGCGGAAAAGTTCACATTTTCATCGTACCCAAAATTATCATCACAACACCAGCTTCTTCATCGACTATCCAGGCGCTGTAAATTATTCACCCGAATCTTATCGACTCCAGAGTCGCCATAGCCGAGGGTGACGATTTTCAAAACATGGATTGCCGGATCGCAATCCCGATCAGCCGCTCCATTGGAATCAGTAGTCCAAGAACCAAAATTTCGGCTAGCTGGGTACTCAGGGTCAGCCGAACCCACCAAGTACTCTACTGCCAGGAATTCTTTCTTCGTCCACATGCCAATATCGGGAAAGGTTAACTGAAATCATAAAATGGCAGGAAACATAAAGCGGAACCTCGAAAGGTTTACACAAGATTTACATATACATCATTTAAGCAAAAAGAATGATCGTGTCCATCGCAAAAAATATTAGTGGTTTTGTATTCCACCACAGGACACGCTTTGAAGTGACAACATGATACTTGACTATGTGGCCATCAACGCTTTCTAACTCAAGTGTAACAGGTGTTCGAAAGCGTTTCACAATATAAGCTTCTTAAACATGAGCTCTCCCATAAGCTGCTCCCCACGATTACTGAGTGGAAAAAAGGCGACAACGCACTCGATCGCCAACTTTATAAGAGACGTCTTTTCTATCATGGTTATACCTACGTTCTCTTATGCATTCTTAAGATTCCTTAATGCTTCCCACTTCTGAACTTTATTGGCCTGTTTTAAATCACTCAAATCGTCTTCAGTAATGCGCCAATTTAATTCAAGCGGATGCATAATACGTCTACCTAAAAACAATTCGCCTGGAATAGTTTTCGTTGATTCGTGGACAGTATCATTACATACCAAAGCAAACAACGGTAAATGTTGATCCCAAACGTTCTGCTTAATTACAGGTCAAAATTTTCAATTTTTTGTTTTTAGTCTCATTTGAAAGAGCATACTTTAAAGTACATACTTCTGAAATTTTGTGATGATGTCTTATGTTTTTGTTGAGATATATAATGTTGAATGCCAATGTGCCCTCCAATCCCCAGCACTGTATGTGTCCATTGGGTGCAACGTCATGGGGTGGATATCGACAAGCCCAAGCAGAGTGTAGAGAAGCAGTATATAAACATGCACATCCAATACAAATGGCTGCTATGAATGCCATAAGATCTACCTTCAAAGACCTTTCAAAAACACAACTTCTAAGAAGGTGCTTGAAGGGCCGCACTCAAAATTCAAACGAGTCCTATAATAATAAAGTGTGGACTATTTGCCCTAAAACAAGTAATGCTGGGAAAACAGTTGTCAAAATAGCAGCGGCTGATGCTGCAGCAACATTCAATGATGGGGATACAAGCAGATTAAAAGTTTTAGAAGAGTTTTAGGCATCGTGATGTCCTGCGCATAAAATCTGCTGATAAAGGCCTACGAGAATTCTCGAAGGAATCCAGGAGAACTAGAAGACGACTGAGACTAGAGGAACATGGCAGGAGAAGTGAAAAGGAGGGCACAACATATGCTGCAGGAGCTTTCTAATACAGACTCTAAGTAGAAACATGCGTAAACTTTAACATCGTTTTCCCAAAAGTTAAAATTTTAAGAACATAAAACGGAATAACTAAAAAGACTAATGGTTCAATTTTCATGAAACAACATATGCTGCAGGAGCTTTCTAATACAGACTGTAAGTAGAAACATGCGTAAACTTTAACATCGTTTTCCCAAAAGTTAAAATTTGAAGAACATAAAACGCAATAACTCAAAAACTAATGGTTCAATGTTCATGAAAGTTTGCACATACACTCCTCTACTTAGTCTGTATCTGGCATACTAAAATCATTGCAATCTTTTGAATATTAATGTTAGGTAATGGGGAATATATAGTGTAAAATTTAAATTAAAAAATTATTTTAAAAAAATTGTTCTAAACCAATAAATCTGGGGCACATCATAATAGTTCACAAGCTTAATTAGGGTGTTATATTTTAAAAAATTGTTTGTACTAGTCAGGTTATTAGTTTCTAAGTAATAATGTATGATATGATATATAAGAAACTGATATTATGCAAATTTTATTTTCCTGCAATTACAAAAATTTTGCTTGAATAACAACAATTTTAATATCAAATGAAAGCCAATAGTGTATACTACCTGTATGCAAATTTACATAATTGTATGTTTTATAGTTTTTTATATTGTAAAGTAATGATGTGTGTGCATATGTACATCGTGCTGGGTGTATGAGCCCCATTAACGTTATGAAAGTTAGTAAGACCCGTTTTCAACGAGCGGAAAAACCTCTCACAAAGATTCGATTTTGGATAATGGGGAGAAGTAGTAATATGACGAACAGCTCAATCGAAGCACATATTCTTAAACATGTGAGAAGTAAAGGCTTTAGCATTATCAGAAACAATGGATTCAGGGACACCAAAGATCGGAAAGAAATTCCTAGTGAAGAATTCTACAAAGACATTAGACTTCAAAGATCTCACAGGCTGAAGCACGACATATTTAGAGAACCCATCGACAACTGCTAGAACACTAACATTACCTCGTTTTGAGCGAACCAAAGGACCAAATAAATCAATAAAAAGTCTTTCCATAGGAACTGTGGAAAGCTCTGCAGAATGAAGATCTACTTTTCTATTAGGGGCGGTGTTTTTTCTCGTTGAACAATCAATGCAGTTCAAGATATATTTACGCACATCATCACCCATAAGAGGCCAATAATACTGTCTATTAAGTTTTTCCATTGTCATGGCAATGCCCAAATGCATGCCAACAGGAGAATCGTGATAATATTTAAACAAGACAGGTCGCAATATCACAGGAACCAAAACACGATTCTTCGAACCTTTACGAGAATTGCACACAAATAGATATCTATGCAAAGAAGAGTCTGGACTATTAGTGCCTGCTTTTATTGGAGCATATAATCTCTTACAGTCATTGTCTTCTTGTTGATACAATTTAAGGTCTTCGAATGATGCAGGGATGTTCAGTAGAAGACTGACTTGGGGGGCTTCTGAAACATCTTCTTCAAGAAACAATCACGACAGACCATCAGCTACGGCGTTTCCTGATCCCCTAACATGAACTACGTCAAAGTTGAATGCAGAAAGACGCACAACCACCTACCAATTCTACCAAGCGTGCCACTGTTCTTACGTAACCAAGAAACTGGTTGATTATCTGAGTAAACCACAAAACGGTTGTGTTCCAGAAAGGTGCGGAACTTTTTGTAACCGAAAACAATAGCTAGAATTTCTCTCTCATATATACTGTACTTAATCTCGGCTTCATTCAATGTGAGGCTAGCGTATCCCACAGGCGCCAAATTGCCGTCAATTTCTTGGTTGAGAACTTCACCTAGCGCTCTATCACTGGCGTCGGACTGAAGAATAAACCTCTTATTAAAGTCAGGGACTTGTAAAGTAGGAGCCTCATACAGAGCTAAATTGAGGCGTTCAAAAGATGCTTTACATTCCTGACTCATAAAAATTTATTTTTCTTCTTCTTTAAATCATTCAAAGGAATGGCAATCTGAGTGAAGTTGGGAATAAATCTGGCATAAAAACCTACCATTCCTATGAAACTTCTAACGCCTTTTAAATTCTTAGGTGCAGGATGATTCTTAATGGCTTCAACTCTCTCTGGATTTACTTGGATATGATCGGCCGACAACAAATTGCCCAAAATGTTTATCTTAGAACAACCCAAAGTGATCTTTTCAGGACTGGCAGTAAACCCTTTATTACTCAATCGTTTAAAAACTTTTCTTAAGTGAGTAAGGTGTTGCTTTATGTCAGAAAAATAGACTATGAGGTCATCACAGTACTGGAAGATATACTTGTATTTGAGGTCTCCAATTAATTTGTCTAACTCACAACTCAATATTTGACTACCTACGCTCAAACCCATGGGCATCATATTAAATTCATAAAGACCATGAGGAGTTACGGAAGCAGTGTATTTTCTGCTGGACGGAGTCAACGGTATTTTAAAAATGGCGGAATGTAACTAAATTACAGAAATACCGCAGTTCCATGAAATATTTGAAAAGCCGCTTCAAGAGTAGGCAATGGAAAACAATCAAATACCACTTTCTTCTTAAGTTTCCTATAATCGATAACTAACCTGTGGCCTCCACTAGGTATTTGAACAAGAAAAGCAGGGCTCGCATAACTTGAGCAACTAGGCCTGATGACACCTTGTTTGCATTAGCTTGTTAATTTCGCCTTCCAGCATTTGTAATTTAGGAGGAGAAGACTGGAAAGATGGAGACCGTTCGAGGATATTATCCAATAATTACAAATCATAGAAACTATATTTAGCTCTTCCCAACTAATTACTAAATAATCCAGGAAATTCCTTCACCAATTTAGATAATTCCTCATCCTCCTTAAAACCATTAAGAGACATAACGCAACGTTGATTTGAAGGATTCTTAATACACGCATTCCCGTACACACAGGGATGTACATTAAACGGCAGAGAAACTTCTCTCGCAAACCTGAAATTACAAACTTTATTTTGAAAATAATAGTTCATGCCGGAATTCGACATAAAATCGAAGCCCCAGAATAATAGGGACGGGTAAATCCGAAGTCACATAAAACAACTGGTTTCATGAAAATTTACTTACCTTCAAATGCAAACGAACCATTTTATTCACAGAGAAGACTTGATTGTTAACTGATTTACAGATCAAAGAAATTCTCTTCAAAACTTTCTTGGCTAGTGCGGAGACTATATCCTCCCGCACAAGGGAAATAGACGCGCCACTATCTAACAATTCATCTAATATCCGGTGGAAAACGTCCACAGGTAACTGAGGCAAGTTTGCAGTATAAGATGCAGGTTTATTATTTCCAGAAGGAAAAATTCTTTTGTATGTATGAATTCTTTTCTTATATTTTTGAGAAGACAAAGCCATTACATTAACATGCGGAGTATCCACGTTCTTAGATCGACACTCTCTAGAAAAATGCCCAAAGCATTTCCAACGATAAATATTACTTCTCTGCTGCCAGGAATTAGGACGTGAAGATCGATTCATAGGAGCGTTTGCTCTACTTGAATTTCTAGTCATATGTTCCTTGCTTTCGAGCGATTTCAAAATTAGCTACCTTTATTACCAAGACATACATTTCTGCCACACTTCAAGGTTTTGTTGCGAAAATCAAATGTTGTCTAATGGCATATTTTGAAGAATTATATCTATTAAATTTTCTTCCGAAAACTGAGGATTCAATATCAACGAAGCTCCTTGAATTTCGGGAATAAACTCCAATAAAGATTCCTCAGGAAGTTGGAATCGACGAGAAACAAATTTAACCCAGTAATCTTCCAACAATCTGGAAGGCAATAGCGAACAGTTCACGTCTTCCAAACTCTCGATCCAAGTAAATCGCAATTTAACAACGTTATCCCATACTTTAAATGGGACCACTCCAACACAACTCAAAATCGAATTAACAAAATATTCATTTTTAACCAATTTTAACTCAAAAATCGAATTGAGTTTTATTAGGAACAAAACTAACTATTCCTTATCATTCCCATCACAAGGATCGACTTTCCCTAATTAACTCTCCAAAAATTCCTTGGTTATTTTCTTCCATGTCAGAGTTGAGTGGAAGAGAGGGCCTTATGGCCTTAACTCTGCCAGACAGAATAAATAAAGTATTATTATTATTATTATTAAGAAATGTTAGGAACAATTCCGTCAGCAAAATCGTTGATAGAACTAATTTTCCGATCAGCAATATTTTTAATCTGCTCTATTGAATTATTTTCACTAACAGAGTTATCTACGATAAACTCTCGTTTAACCAATACTTGTTCAGCGGGAGATAAAGAATTCAGATGTATCTTAAGTCTCTGAAGCAATATGTTGACGTCGCCATCGATATCTATGCCTATTAAACTCAACTCTCGGACTAAGTTGTCCTTAGAGACAATATCCAACTAGGCATGTTTACCAAACAGAGTAAACAAAACATATAAACAGCTGTAAGAGAACGTAATTTGTTACACATAAATTACACAGTATTTACAAACAAGGACAGATGAATCAATGTTTTACGCAATAAAGCTCAAGTATGTAAATAAGCACTACTTCAATTACATTAACGTAGATGATAAATCTCAAAAGCAAACAATTATCCACGGAGTAATTTCTCTAATTAATATCGATATCAAAACTATTACAACTCCATAAACCATTTAAGACCAAGAATATATTATCAGTTTTAATACTCATTGTTCCGGCACTAGAATCGAGAACAAATATTCTACACCAAATCTTAAATTCGGAAATTTTGAATCGACAAACATATGAACTTCTACTATTATTATACCAAAATCTTCTTCTGGCCAAAAATAGACAAAACTCACGATCTGCTACCATTTTGTGCACAAGCGCTGAGCGCTAACTTCATCTTGGCAAAACCAGCGCTCTGCTGCCATTTTGCACTGCCTTTATAGGATTTACTCATGTTTTGTTACACTCATAGTAGCTTTCAGCTCATAACTACCAGTGCTATTTATAATTATTTGCCCATGCCCATCAGAGGAAAAGATTGATTCATCTTTCCTGTATAGATTCATAAACATATGTTAATTAATAATAATTCCTCATACACACTCTAGTTATTTATCATTCGTAATAAAACTCAGTATATAATTTTCAACCATTAAAGCTAGACGGGAAAGGGGAGTTAATATAATCTTGAGAATGCTGGTAAACAGTAATAATAAAAGACAGCTGTAGCATAGCTAGCAAATAAAATAATTAGACATTCTGGTTCACTTGATATAAGATTTAATATTTCAATTGTATATCTCAAGTTGAAAAATGAAAATATATTAATCATAGATAGTATCTGATCATTCCAAAGTTAAAGAAAAACAATAATAATAACAAAAGTAACAATGTTTATACACTGAAACACCCATGCATTCCTTTTTAGTCCTGCCAAGGGAACCCTACTCTGGCGTGCTGGACCAAACTCAAAACACGCAGTACTCCTGGAGCTCACGTCCTTCAGATATTAGCCAACTGTTCAAAATAAATTTATGTTCGAATGATACAGCTTACCACGTGTTTGGCCTATTTGAGAGTTCTGAGGTAGAGCGGAAGTTGTGCACTACAAACAGAGCAAAGGGAGGGGTAGGAAGGAGAGTGGGAGTAGACACAAAGAGAAAGGAAATTGGCATAGTTCATTAATCTCATTCTAAAGGGAGGATAACAGCACAGATGTTACGTACCGAAAAAGCACTTTCGGTACAATACCAATGAATCATATCATTGCGATATGAGTTTAAAACTAGTTTAACCTTATTCAAACCATACATAATTCTATTCATTTAGTAATTGGTAATAGCTCTTCAAATTAATAAATTTTCAATTTTCAAGAACACTGAATACTGCACTATTCCAAAGAATGGTTTATTGTTTCTTGATAGTGACTAGCCGCTTCTGATTGGACGGATGCACACTTTTCGTCCAGTGTGCTCCTGCTTACTCACGAGTGCAACACCGCACTTCCTAAACGCAGCTGAGCTGGTCACCGCTTGTCTCACTCGAATAAAAAAATGTATAATATTTATTTATTTATTCATTTGTTATTCTTAGTATGACCTGTATATTTTATGTACATTTTACGTGTTCATTGCCGTATGGGCCCAACAGTGACACGGGCGGCCTATAGACGTATTTTTAATTATTAATTACTTACAATAATATATTACGATGCGAGGTTGGGAAGTGGTTTTTACAGAATCGAAGAAAATGTTTAAATACCGAGCGACAGCGAAGTTTTCAATTTCCGAGATTGTGTAAAACACTTGACAAACGTGCATTACACATTCGGTTTTGCGCCATGGTGTTTTCTTAATAAATAACAGTAAAATAATGACATATTTGTTGTAAATATTTGCGTTCGTTATTAACAATTGACTAATGTAAACAGTGTGAGCAATGTTTATTAGTTGAAACAGCACGAAGCCTTGAGACCAATTAGTGATTAAATGGCGGCAAGAACGTATTTGTTTTATATTGCTTCAAATAAAGTTCAGTTCATTTAAGGTACAGTGAATTGTTTCGTATAATATATATTAATTCTACCTTTTGGATATTTTTTGTATATAATTGTATGTAGTATACATAGAGGACAGTGGTTTTACTACCCACACGCGTGGTTGTAATATGTAATATTACAGAATAGTTATTTTATTACAGTATAGTTATTTAGGTTGGTAACCCCGAAATGTAGGAAGTTGAACTTTTAATTATGTCGCCACTGTTGTAAATACGACAAAACACACTATCGCGCAAAAATATTATTTAGACAACAGATGGACAACGTGGGTCTTGCTGAGTGAGAAATCAGCTTAATGTCGGGCTCACCGTCCACACTTCACGAATATTTAATACAAGACAGGCCATATATCAATAGCAAACAGGGAAGGTTATTCTGATTGTCAAATGGTTTTAAGATAATAATGTCACCTTAATTTTTCCGGCATTTTGTATTACAGGTGAAGAAAAACTCCGAAAATTTTAAACTAGACCGACAATCGAATTCGGGCCTTCTGAGTATCAGATAAAGACGTTGCCCCGAAACCGCGGCGATGGAGTAATAATAAAATAACAATGATGATGATGATGATGATGATAATAATAAATAATAATAATAATAATAATAATAATAATAATAATAATAATAATCATTATCTACTTTCACAGATTAGGTCTAGGCCTGTTACGATCTCATTTCTTCAGCCCAGCATTTTCTTTGTCTTCCTACCGATCTTCGTCCTCCAAGGATTATACATCAATGCCATCTTTGATATCCTATCCTGTGTTATTCTCTGCGGATGCTGTATCCAGTTGTTCCTGTGTTCTTATATTTGTTGAAGAAGTGGTATTCTCATTTGTATTATATCATTCTCTAGAACAACCTTTCCCCGCCCATACGAAGCTCATTTCCGCTGCCTGCGTTTTACTTTTGCTTGCCTTTTTCCTTCTGGGCCCTGGCCTCATTTCCATACATCGCCACTGATAGTGTCCTTGATGAGTAAAATCTTAGCTGCATCTACTTTCTAACTTTGTTTTTCAATAATAATAATAATAATAATAATAATAATAATAATAATAATAATAATAATAATAATAATAATAATAAATTTGATCAAAAAAAGAGTTTTTTTTTCCTCGCTGGCGAAACTTCATCTCGAATATCCTATGACCGAAACCTTTTTGATATTATACCACCAAAGCTTTATCATAACAAGTCGTTAAATATTGGATCACTCCATTGCAGTCGTGCCTGGTAGGACACAATTTTATAACATTAATATTGTATTTTTTGCATAATAAATATTGTTATGTCAAATTAATATTTTTAATTATTACTTACGCCAAAAGGGAACAATATCATAACATTTAATAAGGTTTTTCTTCCTTAATAAACACATTAATATTAATTAATATTATAGGTAATAAAAATGTATAATATTGAATAATTTTTCCTGGTTAATAGACATCTTTATATCAAATTAATATTATCAATCATAGTGTACGTTTTATACATAGACTTTAAAAAGGCATAAAGATTCTCTTAATAGAGGGAGAAGTTATATAGTATACTGCTGAAGTTCGTTAGACTTATAGGAATGTGTCTAAATATCACAATGAGTGGGGTGCGTGTGGGCAAACAACTTTCATATATATTTGAAATCCACAATGGGTTGAAGCAAGGGGATGCACTATCTCTCTACGATTTAATTTTGTACTAGAGCATGCCATCTAATCTTTAGAGAAGGATAAAGGCCTATAACTCAATGGTATTAATAAGCTCTTAGTTTATGCTGATGATGTAGTACTATTCGGCGATAGTGAAGAGATGCTAAATTCCACACATATAAGCACACACACGATTGATTAACAGTAGGAAATAGGGACTGGAATTAAATATCAAATATCTTAATTTGTGGTCACACATACAAAAATATTATATAATGGAAATATAGGCCTACAGCTAATGACAAATGAGGGAAATTTTGAGGAAATGTCTGAATTCAAATACCTAGGAATAATAATCACAAATAGGAATGAGATGCTCAATTCTGGAAATACGTGCTATTAGTATCACAGAGACTCTTTATGTCCCAGCTCCTTTCAAATAAATAATAGTTTTAAAAAACTAAAACAACACGCATTATTAGAAAACCGAACTAAAAATATGAAAAATAATTTTAATTTCGAACACGTTTGGGATAAAATTAAAGTGGTCAACAAAAAATCAACTCCAACACATATAGAATAAAACTAGTTATTAACAAAAAAAATAATTTTACCATCAATAGCGTTGGGTGCTCTATATCAATTAACATATTTGATAATAAACAGATATTGGTAAAAGTAAAGTCTCTAAGAAGAAAACGTAAAAATCATAAATGGCACCCCACGCTTTTGATGGTAAAATTATTTTCGTTTTGTTGATAACCCTAGTTTTATTCTATATGTGTTGGAGAAGATTGTTTTGTTTACCACTTTAATTTTATCCCAAGCGTGTTGGAAATTAAAATTATTTTTCACATTTTTAGTTCGGTTTTCTAATAAAGCGTGTTGATTTATTTTTTTAAAGCTATTATTTATTTTTTATTTTTTAGTTTGAATATTTTACAGAATAAGATAAAAATGTAAATATCTTTAAATTTGACACTATTGTAATATAAGCTAAAAGTAATACTCTACTAAAAAAGATCCTCGCAGCCGGATTTGAATCAGCGACCTGTGGATTACTGAAACTATATATCACTAGAGTTCACCGCTCTACCAACCGAGCTCTTACAGCGATTGACTAAAAAGTCGACACGTTCGCAACCTATTAAACCAGTTTTCATTTTTTTTATTTTCTGATGATTCTGGCCAGGATTTTAGAAACAAAATATGAAATTATTGTAATGTCGCGGGTCCTTTACAAGTATACAATGTTTCAAATCGATCCAATATTTCTAAGTGGGTGAAAATCGTGTTCGAAGATTCCGTTACATAGGTACAAAGAAAATATTTTTGATTTTCTGACGATTCTGGCCAGGAGTTTAGAAATAAATCTGACAATATTGTATTTTCACGGGTCCTTTACATGTATACAGTCTCAAGTCGAACCAATGTTTCTAAGTGGGTGAAAATCGTGTTCAAAACTTCCGTTACGTAGATACAAAGACACTGTTTTTTGTTTTTCTGATGATTCTGGCCAGGATTTTAGAAACAAAATATGGAATTATTGTAATGTCACGGGTCCTTTACAAGTATACAATGTTTCAAGTCGATCCAATGATTTTAAGTGGGCGAAAATAGCGTTGAAAGATTCCGTTACATATACAGATAGATGGATATATGGATAGTTGGATAGATAGATGGATGTATAGATAGATAGATGGATGGATGGATGGATAGATGGATAGATAGATAGATGGATGTATAGATAGATAGATGGATGAATACAGGCCAAGCTAATACAAAGCGTGTAAAAACGTTAAACTGAAAATATATAAAACTATTATTCTACTAGTTATATTATATGGATACGAAACATGACCTCTTAATTTAAGGGAGGAAAGGAGATAACGAGTATTTGAGAATAGAGTTCTTAGAACAATTTTTGGACCAAAGAGAGATGAACAGACAGGTGAATGGAAGAGACTGCATAACAGTGAATTGCATGCTCTTTATACGAAGCCAGATGTAATAAGAACAGTTAAGTCTCGTATATTGCAATTGGCAGGACATGTGGAACGTATGGGAATGAAAGACGTGCATGGAAAAGACGAGTTGGTATATCATGCATGAGGTGGGATAATAACGTTAACTATGATTTGAGGGAAGTAGATTATACAGGGAATGATGGAAAACATTAACTCAAGGATAGAGAGGACAGCTTAAATCGCTCAGCCATGAACCTACGGGTTCCATAGTGCCAGTGATTGAGTAAGTTAGTTGGTGTACTAGTTTTCTAATCACATCAAAAGGATACAATTTAATAAAGTTTTCTCTTATTCAGTCAACACAATGATGTCAAATAATAATGTTTGACGAAGTGCTGAATATTTTTGTATTTGTATTTTTAATATAAATTCTTATTTTTTGTTTTAATTATTATTGTATGTATTTTTTTGTACGTGTTAAATATACCATGTAAATGTATGTTTGAAACTGTATGTAAATTATTTGTTTTTTTTTTCATAAGCTGCAACACTACTCGAAACAATCACATTTTACCTTTGTACTACAATATTTACCTCGTATTTCATAATAAGTGCTCTAAATTAATTAATCATTCAATACTCTCCACAAATTGGGATGGCGCCCTGCCTTAATTCAACCTGGAGGCTGTGTTAGATGTAAAAAAAAAGTTTTCCTTCACCAGGGCTACCTTTTTATTTCACGCTACCACCTTTAGAAAATAATACTTTTTACAATATGAATATATTTTTAATATTAACATATTTACAGTCTCATTAAATTAAAATTGAATATTTTGTTTATATCACTTTGTTCTTGTGGAAATCCTCAAAAATAAATATTTATTTAAATAAATGTACATAACTGCATTTGTATTTTTAATCTAATATTATGGATTTAATAGATCATTAATTATGCTTCGTATTAAATAAATATACACACTGCAACTATAGAGGGATCAGTGTTATGGCAGCAATTAGTAGAATGTTAACTACAATTATTAAAATTGGATTGGAGGAACTAATAGAAAATAAAATATCAGAAGAACAAACAGGTTTCACAGCAGGTAAATCGTGCCTTGATAATATATTAATGATTAGGCAGATTATAGAAAATATTTTGGCGAAAGGAAAAGAAGTGCATATGGCATTTATAGACCTGGAAGAGGCATATCACTCTGTACCCATCAACAAGCTCTGGGTGGCAATGGAGAATTTTATATAGGGAATGTATGACTGCAAAGCAAGTATTAATGTTGGAAATAGAGTATCCTCAGAATTTTGATAAAACAAAAGGATTAAGACAAGGATGCGGGATGTCACCAACATTGTTCAAGATATATTTAGAAGATATATTAATGAAATTGAATAAGTCATGTAGGGGAATTAGAATCAACATTAATGGTCATTTACTGCACAATTTATTATTCGCTGATGACCAGATTATAATAGGACAATATAAAGAAGGTATAGAATATATGATCAGAAAGTTGGTCGATGCATTTAAGGTAGGTGGGCTGAAGATAAATTATATTAAAACAAAATATATGGTAATCGGAGGAAATTCAGAAGACCTACAAATAAATAATATGTTAATTAAATGTGTTGAAGAATTTAAATATCTTGGATCTATAATAGATAGATATGATACTTGTGAAAAATATATTATTAACAGAGTAAATTGTGCAATGAAGGCAATTAAATCCCTGAATGGTATTTTATGGAATAGAAATTTGACAAGAAAAACAAAAAAAGAGATTATAAAGACAATAATGGAAAGTATACTTACATATGGATCAGAAAGCTGGACAATAAATGACAGGATGCAGAAAAGAATCTTGGCGACAGAAATGGATGGATTACGGAGAAGTATGAGAATATCCAGACTACAACATATTCGAAATGCATGTATCAGACAAGAAATGGATGCAGAAGAAATTGTTATCGACAGGAAAACAAAGAGAGCTCTACAGTGGTATGGACATGTACAACGGATGTCGGAAGACCAGTGTCCTAAACAGGTGTTGGATTGGATGGTACCAGGCAGAAGGAAGAGGGGAGAAGTAGAAGAGCATGGTATGAGGGAATATATGATGCCATGATGAAGAGGGGTATGGAGGATGGTCAATGGGAAGATAGGAATCTCTGGAAAGCAGGAATCAAGGGCAAACTGCTGTAAAGTGGATAGCCTGGTTTAAATATTAAGTAAGTATTAAATAAATATTAATTAGATTCCTCATTTTCTCACGATAAATCGATAAATTCATTCCCAACAGGTTTCCCGTAAATTTATCTTAAAATCTGAATATTTTTTTAATATTATTGTTCATAATTTCTTTACAGTATTCCAATGAGATAAGCCTATAACGTCCATTGCATTTTGTAAATCAAAATGTGTCATTATAATTTGTTTCCAATATCACCCCATAACTTAGAGCAAAAAACATAGTTTAATAAGTAGGCCACATGATATATTACATTTCGCAGTACGGAATAAATTTCCTCAACACAACATATTTCGGGGATTATAACTAACTAACTCACTGGCACTATAGAACCCGTAGGTTCTTGGCAGCGCGGACATAAGGTCTCCAGACTTCCCTAACCTGAGCTAATATTTTTTAATCATTCCCTGTACAATGTACTTCCCTCAAATCGTAGTTAATATTATTCTCCCACCTCATTCTTAGACTACCAACTGAGCATTTTCCTTCTGGTTTTCCTACAAGAAGCTTCCATGCACGTCTTTCATTCCCCATTCGTGCCATCGCAGTCTACGAGACTTAACTGTTCTTATTATATCTGGCTTCCTATAAAGACCATGTAATTCACTGTTATGCAGTCTTCTCCATTCCTCTGTCTGTTCATCTCTCTTTGGTCCAAACATTTTCATAAGATCTTTGTTCTCATATACTCGTAATGTCCTTTCTTCCCTTAAACTAAATTATATGTTTCGTACCCATGTAATATAACTGGTAGAATAATAGTTCTTATATTTTTAGTTTTAGGTTCTTATCAGAAAGGAGTTTGGACGACAAGCGTCTCTGTAATGGAGAATAGCACGCATTTCCCAGAATTCCGCCTATGTTTAATTTCGTTTTTCATGCCCGTTCCTATTTTTGCTTCTTGTTTTCAATTTGTTCCGTAGCCGTCCATTTTCATTAAAAATTAGATTTATATGTGCGAACAATATTATTGGTTAGGTTTATTTTTTAATATTATTTTTATTCAGTAAATAAAATCTTGCGAGAAACAAAAATATGATAACATCTACGTTATGATTGTAAATTATATGTATATATATATATATATATATATATATATATCTCCCCCTCTTGTAGTCTCGAGGTAGCGTGCTGCCTTATTACGCAGCGGGCCCGTGTTCTATTCCCGGTCGGGATAGGCTCCTGGTTGAGGTTGTTTTCGAGGTTTTTCCGCACCTATAAGCAAAATGTCAGGAAACATTGGGCCCTACGGTCCCCGAAAATCATCCGGCCATCACATCATCATTATCATCCTTCACCGGTCTGGAAAGCAACGGGAGGCTACCACATCTATAATTTCCTAGTAGAGCTTAAAAGCATAACAGCATGAATATGCTATGATTGCAGTGAAAAACCTACTCTCGGACAGAATTACCATGGATGCATATATATATATATATATATATATAATATATATATATATATATTCCTTTTAAAGTCTAAAATGCTTGACTATCCCTACTTATAGATGAATTTCCTGTTTTTTTCTACGCATTTCCGCACATGAGTACTTCCAATTTCACGCAATCACCTTTAAATATTGCCTATAGGGGAGAACAGAGCAAGGGAATAGGGTATTTGGTCACACCACTCCTGATGTCTGCCAACCCTCTCTCAACATCTTGCAAAATGTATGAGCTAATGTAAAGACCGTTGAAGAGTGGGAGGATTTTCTTTTCCAGTTCACTTCCGTTTTATGCCGCAAGGTTTTCGCTCATGAATAGCGGTACCGTGCGAACGAACCAACTTGTTTTCTCAACATCATCCCCTCCGCGCCTGACTTCCTGGCCCTGCAGAATAGACTACACCCTACACGTTCTCACAAGCAGAATTGAGACAAATAGTTGTGAAGGTGCGAAAACTTTGCTGTACAAGTAATTTAAGGTACTTTTAGCCCTTGCAGTAAAATTCGTGGACCTCCTTTTCTCAGAGCTTACATCCCCATTGAGCTCAGGGATATTAAACTGTAAAGAAACGTAGTTTCATTCTGTCCGATCTACTGCGAAGTAATATAAAGCAAAGGATAAGTAACTCAGACTGTCTACTCTTATATTAAACATTTCTCTCCTCGTTGCAAGCCTAAGAGCTGATTTTGGAGCCTAGAGTAAACATTCACTGAATTAAATCTGTAAATTAACTCTAGTACTGTGCCCTGCTTTTATAGACGAGTCGGAGTGAAATCAAAATATTTTATCTTTTAACGATTTACTATGATTTTTGTAGTCGCAGTTCTACTCTATGGATAGGTATATAGTTTTTTTTCGATTTATAATTGGAAGAATTGAAATGTATAATACTTGTGTAATAATTCTCAAGTTTGGTATTTGAGACTATTTAACTCATGTCCCAAATGAGCGTCAATGACCAATTACGATTCAATGAATTTTGATTTTTAACCAATCACAGTTGTGTTTCACCTCAAATTTATGAACTTAAGTTTATCATTTTAAAGAAAGCTCCTCCTCTTTAATATTCTGAATAGGTCAGAGCATTATTTTGCAGTGACTGACTCTCTAAGAAATACATTAAATATAGAAATGTATATATTAAGATGTAAGAATCCTGGAATGCAAGTGGCTACCAGATTGTATATAAAGTACACGAATATAATAATAATAATAATAATAATAATAATAATAATAATAATAATAATGCTTTATTTAGCTGGCAGTGTTAATGCCATAAGGCCTGCTCTTCCATTCAACCAGCGAATAGTAGAATTATACAATAATTACATACATATTACAATTTTAAGATATTAAAATACAGACTAATCAAAACAATGATGATGTGATATAATACTAGCTAATACTAACAAAAACATAGAATATAATAAAATTATAATGATATAAAATGAAGTAAGTAGCTTCCTAGATGATTATTTATAAAATGCTCTATGTAGTTGGTATGCAGTTAATGTTTCCATTGTGTCAAACTTAAGATATGAGTTAATTTGGATTTAAATAATGATAGCGATTGACAGTCCCTGACATGACTGGGAAGTGGGTTCCGTGCTCTAGTCATAGATATTGTGTAAGATTCAGAGTATAGACAAGGTCCTGTGTTGTGGTATCTAAGGTAAAGAAGAGTCTTGTGATCTTGTTCCTAAATTGTGATGAGCCGATAAATTTTGAAAACGTGTTGTTAAATAAGTTGGTAAATATGTGTGCAGAATTTGGAATAGTAAGGTATGTGCATGTAAAGTTCTTCTGTCATTAAGGCGTAGCCATGATAACGCTTGAAATGAAGGAGACACGTGGTCATAACGACGGAGATTGAATATAAATCGAATGCACGCATTATGAGCACGGTGTAGTCTATCAGATAGATCAGTTGTCAGTAACATGTCGCAGTAGTCGATGTGTGGCATTATAAGAGTCTGTAAAAGTATTTGTTTTAATTATGTAGGAAGGAAGTATTTAAAACTATTTAGGGAATGAAGAATTGAGAACACTTTCTTGCAGGTATTATTCATCTGGATTTTCCAGTATAGGTGTTGGTCCATGTAGATACCCAAATTTTTTACTACTGAAATGTAGGGGATGTTTTTTGTCATTTAGGAGAATGGTAGGAATATTTTTATAATTTATAATGGCGCCGATGTATAATTATGCACTGTGTCTTGTCAACATTTACAGTATATTAAGTCCATGTTTCCTCGACCATTCGGAAATTGAGTCTAAGTCACTATTCAATACTCCCAATGAGTCATGTACATCGTCAGGATGGGAGTGAATGTAAATAGATACTGCTTGTGGGATTTAATAAAAAAATATTCGTAATAATTGATTGTACCACAATAAAAAGCAAACACTGTTTGCACATTCTTAAACGTATTTTTTCCCAAGTACTTACGTTCCAGGAAAATATTATTGACATATTTACATCATAGGACATCAGACTTAATTAATAATCTACAATGTTCGTTATAAACAGGTTGATATGTTTAATTTTTTCTCCACTACGGTGCATTCTTACAATATTGAGAACCTTTGGCAGTAAATAATATGACTTGGTTGCAGGGATAAACAAATGAAACATAACAAACGTGTCTCATTTGTTTTCAAACATCGCAGTTTACATTAAACATAACATATTTTAAAGTAACTATATTTAAATAGTCCGTCGTTGTGGTCTCGAGGTAGCGCGCTGCCTTGTCACTCAGCGGGCCCCGGTTCGATTCCCGGTTGGGGCAGGCTCCTGGGTGAGGTGTTTTCGGGGTTTTTCCTCACCTGTAAGACAAATGTCAGAGAGCGTTGGGCCAACGGTCCCCGAAAACCATCCGGCCATCATCACCATCATTATCACCATCATCCTTCACCGGTGTGGAAAGCAAGGGGAAGCTATCACATCCATAATTCCCTAGTAAAACTGCAAATAACAGCATGGAAATGCTATGATTGCATTGAAAGACCTATCCTCGGGCAGAATTATTATGGATAGATATTTATATAATGATTTGTGAGTAAACAGCTTAATTTTATTCGTTAAATATTCCTACCAAATGTCACCCTTGGTTTCCAAATTCTCTTAATAAATTCACTCGTCAATTCGTGACATCGTGGATTTATCGAAAATTTGGAAATCACTCCTGGAAACTAATTTTAATTTAATGTTTGATACTGTATGGACGATAGCATAATCAAAATTGATCTATCTTTTAACTAACTATAATAATATCCTACATTCTGAAGCTGTTATTGATGTTTAATACGAATTTCCCCTAAGTATTGATCGGTACTCTTTTTTTTAGAACAAATACTGCATTTCTATTACATACCCCTCTAAGCACAATATTTGAAAACAATTATCCTTCCTTGATGTGAACACTGAAGGTATTATTAAAATACATGGGGTTTCTATTCCACCATGTCACCTACATAAATTAAAAGAGGAATAACACAATATTTTTTGTTGGAGTATGTGAATAATTACTTGATACAAAAATACATGTTGATCGTATTTGCAAAAATGAATGAGAAAAATGGCTACAAATGAAGTGAGAATTTGGGCTAAAAGTAACTGAAATCAGCAAATTTTGAATGTAGAATGAGTATTAGTCTTGCTCAGACAGCGTAGTAACTTACCATAAAACCCGCTAAATAAGTTAACGCAAAATTAATTTATCTATCTATATTAATTCTCTCCAAGGGCAGGTCTTTCATTGCAATCGTAGCATTTTCATGCTATGCTTTGCAGCTTTACTAGGGAATTATAAGGTGGTAGCTTCCCGTTGCTTTCCACGCCGGTGAAGGAGGGTGATGATAATGTTAAGAATGGTGATGATGGTCGGATGATTTTTGGGGACCGTTGGACCCTAAGCTTCCTCACATTTGTCTTACAGGTAAAGAAAATCCCTGAAAAAGAATTTCACTCAGGAGCGTATCCCGGGCCCGCTGCGTGACAAGGCAGCACGCTACCTCGAGACCATAGTGGTGAACCGCTACATGAATCTGGTTTACTAATTCGCCCATTTCCTCACTTTAACTTGCCCAAACTAACACATTCCTATCTAACTGCAACTTGTCCATTTCTCACCCTGACTTGTCGATTAATGTAGGTGGACTCCTGGAACAGAATCTCCTTTTATTTCAGAAAACTTGATGGCAATTGGCTCTAGCGTGAATATGTGCTGTTACATTGGCCAACATAACGATAGCTGTCGCTTGTTGTCCGACCGAATATCTTCAGATGTCATGGTGGCATAGAACAGCCAAATACATTATTCTGTTATGTATTTAAATACATTATTTTGATTTGATATTAAAGTCACAAAATTTTAGTATTAATTGCTCACACAGAAATTGTATAATACGTAAGTGCATGGGTATTAGTGAAATGTTAAACGAAATTTTAATATTAATATTGAACACATGTAAAGTAACAATGTTATCTTTCGTGAAAAGTAAATAAATCTGAAATATAAACCTACATTATTTGGAAATAAATAAAGTTACACTATTGTTTTTTTTTATCCGAGTAGTTCAATCTGTATCACAACTGCATTGTTCGTCTGTGCAATGTAGTACATTTCTTACATCTTGCTTAGTCACAAGATCTATAAAATGTGTGATATACAGGACTGACGCATGGAGAAAACGCAAGATATCTTTCTGCTTCTCTTCTGAATTTTTTTAGGTCCATTGCAGCTCTTTAGTAGTCTCAGTAAGGGTTGGCTTTTCTCTTAGAAAGGAAAACTGATTGCATGAAATTGTTAATTATTTTCAAGATTAATTTTATAAAACGTAACACGTGGAATGTTCTGCTCTTAATGACAGAACTTATTATCCCTCCAGCTTATTTTCTCTCCTCCTCCATTCCTTCTTGTGAATCTGACAAGGGAGAAGCAACCTTATAAAAGTTATCTCTTTCCATTTTAATTGCAAGTAATTTTTTTTCTGACATACCAATTGGGACCATACATGTGGGTCCTCAGTTGGTCCTCTGATTTTTATTTCCCTCGTTCGATTTGACTGTGATTAGCATCACACTCTATGCGGAAGGAGGAATTTGTGGTCTAATATGTCTAAATATGATTTTTGGAGTGTTGTTATGTATACGACTGAAATGTGACTATTTTTATTCTGGCCGGCACATGTGTCAGAGGTACATGGTTACGTTTTACTGAATAATATAACCCTGTAAGGAATTTGTGCAAGCATGATCCAAAGTCATTGGCACCCATTCCTGACACACAAAACAGCGTGCTTGGATGCTGTCGCAACTATGAACTGTCAGACTTAGCATCCAAAGTTGACATGTATAAAATACATTAGAACTTGTGACGACTGGTGTTGGAAAGCGTTGTTGCTGATCAATGGGTATTTTCTTCCCTGGATCCTATTTACCTGATTCCTTATCAGCAGATATTCCACCACAAGCAATATTAGCTCTGCCGGTGATGTTCCTATAGCTCAGCATTTGATTATTTCTTGTTCTGTGCCATATGTGTATGTAGATTAAGCATGCCAAAATTGCTACAAGTGTCTGCTTTGGCTTCTTTAAGAAAATATTTAAATCATGAAAGAGTTCCTCTTACATTTGACGACTTACAGGATTATTGGGACAGTTTCGTATAATCATCGCATATCTGTTTCACTGTAAGAAATGTAGTAACTAAAAACCTGATTACATCATCAGCCAATACAATTCCACTCATATAAAAATTATATGGGAGCATTCACCGCGCGGTCAGAATTTGTCTCTATACCGAAAAAACTATTAGGGGGAAGCAGTTTCCCCTAATAGTCGCCTGATTTATGTAGCGGAGCAGAATGGCCGGATTGAAGCAAATTAAATCAACTGGCATTTGAGCGTAGAATTGTTTGAGCAATTTATTTATAGTCGAATAAGAGAATTATCATCAACAAGGAAAGATCATCGAAGACAATGAAACTTGATTATCAATACGATGAGAACTAAAACTACGATCAGATCTATCAATGGATCAGAATAGGAAGCAAAAGTAACAACTGGGTTGCAGAATATGTTCCTAAGTCAACTACTATGTTCCTCAAGTGTAAACTAAGATTCCAGGTAGCTTGTTGTGTCCCTTTCTATCGTAAATGACATGCCACAAACCGTTCTTCTTGCTGAAATATATTATTGAATTTTTTTTAATATTTTTTTTGTAAACGTAGTCATTGTCCTGACGCCCTTGCAGAAGTATGGACCAATCTGCTTAGACAAACTGTTATCAACATAAAACTTATTTTATGCTATTTTAAATTTACTTTGTGATAAAGTAGACAGATTGTAATTAAAAGTGAGAACAAATCAGGATAATATTTGTTAATAAAGATTTAACATTATGTTTCCTGTTCTTCTTCTTCTTCTTCTTCACTTCCTGGTTTAGGCAAAAGTTGCCTGTTCCGTCTTCGCTAATAGATCTAAGACCATCTGTGTTTACTGTTATGAAATAAAATAATAATGTTAACCATAATTTGAGGCAACTAGATTATACAGGGGATGATTGGAAAATATTAGTTCAGGTTGGGGATGTATAGAGAGGTTATATCCTCGCGGTTCTGAACCTATATGCCGATAGAGCCAGTGAGTTTGTTATTATTATTATTATTATTATTATTATTATTATTATTATTATTATTATTATTAGTATTATAATTACTGTTTTTATTACTGTTATTATTATTATTATTATTATTATTATTATTATTATTATTATTATTATTATTATTATTATTATTATTATTATTATTATTATTATTATTATTATTATTATTATTATTATTATTATTATTATTATTATTATTAGCGGATCTGTTGCGCAAGCGGTTAGACGCTCCCTCTCATCGCTGTGGTCCCGACATCCGGTTTGGATAAATTCATGTGAGTTTCGTGTTGGACGAAACGGAGCTTGGGCAGGTTTTTTCTCGGAGTATTATCCCATTTTCCCCTGCCACAATTTCACTGCACCATTTCTCCATATACGTCTCATCCATTTCGTTTAATTTCATTAATCTGTCCCTATGATAGTGCGTCGGCCGACACTCTTGTCATACACAAACCTCTATGTAGAGGCTTCCTCTCATCTCATCTCTCTACCCGACCCTAAGTTGGACACGAGTTCAGGATATATATATATATATATATATATATAAAATTACATAATTCCAACAATATGATCTCGGTGTAGGTCGTCGCCTCGTGCGCAGTGGGCCCGGGTTGTGTCACCTGTCCTGACACGTTTTCTGGGTGATGTTCCGTGTTTTTTCCTCACCTATAAGACAATTATCAGGGCACTTTAAGGATCAAACGTTCCCCGAAAATGATAATTATAATCGCCATATTTAGTATGAATGCGTGTGAATGGTGTACTTGGTGTTGATACTGTGTGTTTTTTAAGATAGCCCTGATTTTGACCTGTGAAAACTTATTCGGGGAGGACCGCCATGTCGTTGTGTGGCCCAAAAATCATGAATGTGAACCATAGTTTAAAACCACCTTCCCGACAAGTCGTGCCACTGAAAGCAGAGGAATATTTTTTTGTCTTATGTAAAAATTACATATAAAACGTGGGTTTGAACTGAGTTTAAGAGAATGAGAAAAATTACAAGTGAAGAAAATCAACAAAATATTAAAAAAAGGAATACGTGTTCTAACCGATGATCAAACCAAGGTCCACTCCGTCCGAAAAACTAGGTGTCGAGTTAATTAGAGCATTGGATCACATTTTGAGTAGCAACAGTATTCCTTCTCAGTTGTATATAATTATGTCACTGTGTGTTTATTTCCAGATCCTTCTCCAGTGTTAACATTCTTTCCGCCTTAATGTTGCTATATATACCCTACGTACTTTAAGGAAACTTATTTCCACTAGAGTGTTCGTTTCGTCTCTTTGTAGTTGAAGTTAGTAATTAATTATTTACCTAACAAACCTGCTGCGTCTTCTTGTTACAAAATGTGTAGTATCAATACCTAACTCAATTAAAAACGTAGCTAATTTCTCCTCCATTCTCGCCTCTAAATCTTTAGAACTAAACACCGTTGAGGTAGATTGTTTTTTTTTTTTCCATTACGTAAGAATTATAAAGGTTTAAAGAAAGAAATATGGTCCTATGTCTTAGATTTACGGACATAAAATAAGTTCAAGACCGATATAACAGGCATTTGTCGGCCTTTTATACTCCGTTTGAAATTGTGATGCTAGTTACTACAGTTTTTGTAGCACATGTATATAAGTTGTATTTATAAAACTTAATTAAAATACATTGTGCCGTAGAAGAGAGGTTGCCTAGGGACATATTTTGATAACACGTAAATTTGGTTATGTAATCAAATACGTGATTAAAAAAATTGTTGGCACAAAGATAATTAACAATAAAAATATTATATAATGAGGTATAGAATAAACATGTTGTCATCATTATAATAATCATCATCATCAGCGTTATGGATTAAGCCTAAATTTTAAAATTTTTATTTTGTTAGCTGATATTTTCAATTCCAAATGTGTACTTACATTACATATTTGGAGTGGAGTCTTCTGGGATAATTTTGAGGATTATATATAAAACTTGGTAATCGGTCTAAGAGAAGCGGATATAATATTTATTTTTATTTTCTCTAATGTTCATTTGATTCCATTAGCCTTTTCATCAAGATTTCATTAATAGACCTAAAAGTGACGTTGAAAGTGAACACTCTTTATTACCTCTCTATTTATTGTTGGTGAGATGTTCTTTGCTTTTCATATTATAATTTTTTTCAACATATACTTTATAGCATGTATTGAAAATACTTATACTTATGACATTTGAGCAATTTAATATTTTCCTTCATAATACATCAGACACACATTCCCTAACTCCCAGACTGGTATACTGTGTCCATACTTCAAGCAAATGTTCATGAAACCTAGTAAGCTGTGTTTTTAGAGTTAACGAAGAAAATTTAATTTTTAATTCATTATTTATATGATACATTTCTGGGAACTTTTTATTCTTAAAGTTAATGAATAAGCTAAAATATTAATAATTCGATTTTACGAGAGAGACGATATATGTTCATTTCAACGGATATTGAATTTCCATTTGGGAAAATTTATATTTTATATTTTGGCAATACTTAAACGATGCATATTCTTCTTTACGTCGTCAATGAGGTGACCTTGAAATGCATCTAGACAAAGCATTGATTGCCGATTGGAAATCCTATGTATTTCGGAGTTAGTCAAGCAGGTCAGAATATTTCAGTCTTCCGCCCGTCTCATGGTTTAGAACAGTAACGTCATCAGGGATGAACTTTTCATTCTTACACATTTTGGGGTATGTTTTCCATCTAAAATTGTTTTTCCTTTCCGAAGTGTGATGAAACACCGCAGAAAATATAAAGTTTCCCTCAAGATCTGCAGGAATCTTTTGCCATATTGTTGTATAACTTCGGGATAAGCCAGTCCTATTCATCAAACGATCGTATTATCCTCGACTTGTTTTGAACTTCTCTTTAGATATACCAATAACAATTTCAGGTTCATCTTTTCCTTGTTTCAAATGGTTTCACTAGTCACAGTTCACGTACAATGTCAGGATTCTTTTTTTTGAGAGGGCCAGCTATTTTTTCTGGTAGCTTCAGTTGCAAATATTGACAATTGCTGTTGCTGCCAGATGCAAACATTCCTCTCAGCTACATTTCACTCTCTTCTTGCTTTTCTGTTGTCCTTTTACAGGACAATGAATTCATTTACGTTTAAAAGTAGCATCATAAGATGTTCTCTGTTTGCTCTCCAATTCGAGATTAGCTAATGTAGTACCGGTAATTTAACCGTTATATGCAATAATAGGCCAACGATTAAAGTAAACAAAGTCGATAATTGTAACAGTACATTGTTACATGATGACACGTCAGGATGATGATATTACTGTAAAGCAACGGAATAAATTTGCATTTGAATTTAATGCACACCACAATTTTGGATTATATGTTTGGACAACAAAATACGCATTATATTCGCGTAAATACGATAATAATAATAATAATAATAATAATAATAATAATAATAATAATAATAATAATAATAATAAATAATAATCTATTACGTAACACCAAGAAATTGGGTTTTGAAGAAAACATCAATAAAACTAAAATGTATGGTCAAATACAAGTACATTATACATATATAATGAAAATTGACATTTAATTAAAAATGAGGGATATTCTGAAAACATGGCTGAATTCAAATATTTAGGGACAATAATTAGAAACTATAATGAGGCGCAGAAAGAAATTAAACAGAGGCTGAATTCTGGGAATGCATCCTATTACGTATTACGATTCTTGTCGTCCCAACGTCTATGAAAGAACATTAAACTAAAAAAGTAATATTTGTTTGTTCCAGTTATGCTATACTAATGAAAAAGATTGACTCTTACTTCAAGCGACGAGAAAACAAATTATGAATATTTGAGAATAGAAATGTTAGGAAAATGTTTGGACCAAAGAGAGGTGAGCAGACAGGTTAATGGAAGACTACTTAACAGAGGACTGCAACATCTTTATGGGAAACCAAATAAGAAGAGTATAGTCTCGTAGACTGCGAAGAGCAGGACATGTGAAACGAAAGATAATGAAAGAGGGGCATGTAAACTCCTTGTAGAAAAACCAGAGAAAAAGTACCCAGTTGTTCGGCCAAGAATGAGGTGGAAGAATAACATGAACCATGGTAACGATTAGATTAAATTATAAATAGGTTTTACAGAGGATGAACGGAAATATGTTGGCTCACTACATAATGGAAATATGGGAAACTTATCTCCACGTGGCTATGAACCTATGGGTTCGATAGCTCCACTGAGTTAATAAAAATACCAATTATATCGTAATAATTGTTATTATTATTATTATTATTATTATTATTATTATTATTATTATTATTATTATTATTATTATTATTATTAGTAGTAGTAATTATTATTTATCAGAATTTTAATTTACTGTGTATTGTACAGGGTGTAATAGGACCTCACCAACAAAATGATAGGGATGATAGGCCATGCACAGAGGATCATTTTTTGTAGGAACATAAAGTCGTAAACACGTCGTTTATGAGTTCTGTACAGATGAAGGTCTTCCGTGTTCACCCATTAGGGTCGGAATTGAATACAAACCATTGTACACGTATAATATTATTGAAAAATACATGTTTTTACAATACGTGTTCAAATATTAAGTATTTTGACGTCAACAATAATCCTGCCATGATCGGCCGTGTTGGCTGATTGTTCCTGCGACGATATCAAACATGTAATGAGGCACATGATAGAGTGTTTGAACACTTGTTGTAAAAACATGCCTTTTTCAATAAAATGATACGTGTACAATTGTTTGTATTCAATTCGACTCTTACGGGTCAACATCTTCATCTGCGCATAACTCATAAACGACGTGTTTGTGATTATATGTTCCTTCACAAGAAATGATCCTCTGTGCATGGCCTATCATCTGTATCATTTTGTCGGTGAGGTCCTGTTACACTCTGTACAATAATTATTAATTTACCTATAGATAATCTAATACATAATCTAATTTTGGTGAAGTGGAATACAAAATTGAACCCATGAGATTAAAATATTACTACTTAATTAAATTTACCATTATTTCATATGTTGTTTTCTTATTTTGTTATAGTTGGTCTTATATTTTACTCTTTCACATATTCAAACACAAGCACGCACCCACCCTCGAGGTGAATTATAACAACTACTAGTCCGGTGTGAGATTGTACCACTGAGACGAACACGCTTTACTTGTAAGTGTATTTAATAGTGAAATTCAGAGAAAAATAATGGAGTAAAACATGACTATTGTTTTAATTCAATACCCTACTTTCATTGGACAGTTACTAAAATTAGGAAGTAGACTGTATTACTAAGACATTGTAGCAGTGGCGTAGACTTTCATCTTCACGTAATTATGGCGTAAATAATCACACACCGATATCGTGAAATATTCTCAAACCACCTTATCAACTGAAGTCAATTGAATTTACTTTAAAATTTTTCTGGTTTTTATGTTTATCTTACACATAATTAATTCACAGTCTCATGTGTCCACTCGATGCAGCTCTCTCTCTCTCTCTCTCTCTCTCTCTCTCTCTCTCTCTCTCTCTCTCTCCTCTCTCTCTCTCTCTCTCTCTCTCTCTCTCTCTCTCTCTTGATCAGCGTGGGTCTTTCGACTCGCGAGTTGGCGACTCGGAAATCTATTTCGACCATTGTTTCCACCTGGTCCGTATAATTTAAACGTCGTTATTACGACGTGTCACAATATGCTATTAATGAAGACTTTAACCTATCACGTATTTGTTCTTTATATATAGGCCTAAGTCATTGTCGAACATGTGTCTCATAATTTTCATTTGGAGAAATATCAAAACGAATACGGCAGTTTCAACCAATGAATACACATGACACACTTTTCTAATTTAAATTTTTTTTTTGTATCAGTCTCGATAGCCTAAATGTTACCATGCCTGCCTCCGGTTCCAGCGGTTCGCGGATTCACGTCCAATTAAGAACAATATCTTTCATGCTCGTAAAAATACTGAGTGTATTGTTTTGGAAGGAAATCCCGGGTCTCGTGTCTTGAATAATGGTATGTAAATAGCTTAACTAAGTGGCCCCTAAACAACTTTGTTGTTCCTTTCTCACTCAATTCTGAACAGGAGCGATAATGGCCCGAGATATTAAAGAGCGTATTTAAATAATATAATCACTATCAAAATATTTTTATTATGATATATTTGGTGATAACAAAAATATTATATGATAAAGATTAACTACTGCTGAATACCGTGGGTAGTAACAAGATAGTAATATATGGCGACAAAACTCAAAAAATACTTCACACTGTTACCGAAACACAGGATGAATGGAATAATTAATCAGAAAATGCAAAATTAATTTCGGTACACTTCAAAATTGAGATTACAGCAATTAAAGTTGGTTTCAATATTTATAGTATAGGTAGTCATATGTTACGAAGCATTGTATCTTCTTCCTTTAAGAAGAATAGAATAAAACCAGTATTTTAGAGTACAATCCTCACCAAGGTTTTTGGATGAAAGTGAGATGACCAAACAAATGGATGGAAAAACAGATGTAGTGAGAATATTCTAGTCTCCTATATTGCGATGACCAGAACACAAACGGGGAAATAAAGAGTGGGGTGGAAACTTAAAAGATCAGAAGGAAAGCCTCTGTAGGTAGAGAGAGAGGATGAGAACATTAATCACATTAACTATAATTAGAGGGAGATGATCAGAAGGAAAGCCTCTGTAGGTAGAGAGAGAGGATGAGAACATTAATCACATTAACTATAATTAGAGGGAGATGATCAGAAGGAAAGCCTCTGTAGGTAGAGAGAGAGGATGAGAACATTAATCACATTAACTATAATTAGAGGGAGATGATCAGAAGGAAAGCCTCTGTAGGTAGAGAGAGAGGATGAGAACATTAATCACATTAACTATAATTAGAGGGAGATGATCAGAAGGAAAGCCTCTGTAGGTAGAGAGAGAGGATGAGAACATTAATCACATTAACTATAATTAGAGGGAGATGATCAGAAGGAAAGCCTCTGTAGGTAGAGAGAGAGGATGAGAACATTAATCACATTAACTATAATTAGAGGGAGATGATCAGAAGGAAAGCCTCTGTAGGTAGAGAGAGAGGATGAGAACATTAATCACATTAACTATAATTAGAGGGAGATGATCAGAAGGAAAGCCTCTGTAGGTAGAGAGAGAGGATGAGAACATTAATCACATTAACTATAATTAGAGGGAGATGATCAGAAGGAAAGCCTCTGTAGGTAGAGAGAGAGGATGAGAACATTAATCACATTAACTATAATTAGAGGGAGATGATCAGAAGGAAAGCCTCTGTAGGTAGAGAGAGAGAGAGAGAGAGAACATTAATCACATTAACTATAATTAGAGGGAGATGACTAATAAGTATGCAGAGAATTATTAGAAATATTAAATTAGGTTTGCCCGCGTGACCATGAACCGTCGGGTTAAAATATGTTTTTTAATGAAAATCACGAATTTTACTGCTTTATAAGTCTCACGAGAAGGTGGCTGGAGCCGTATAAAAATTACGTAACATTCCTCTTTGATTATCTTCAGAAATTTGACTGTCTTCATTTAACAATATATTATCTTGTCGGAAAAACACAATTGCCATGAATTATCGGATTTGGTATCACGAGTTTTGCCACGTGTCGTGGGTTTAATCCCCAGCAAGTGTTTGTTTTTCTGATGAGGAATATTGAAGGATATTTTTTTCTGAGGGAATATCGAATAACTCTCTCCTCAGAATTTTCGGCATAATATCACAAATGCAACACAATGCATAGGTTTAACTAAAATATCAGGTGTAGCAGCTCAGACGTTGACATTTCAATTAACTTTTTTATTATAATATAAACACTATTAAAATTATTTTATTATGATATATTTGATGATAACAAAAATATTATATGATAAAGATTAACTACTGCTGAATACCGTAGGTAGTAACAAGATAGTAATATATGGTGACAAAACTCAGAAAATACTTCACACTGTTACCGAAACAGAGGGCGAAAGGAATAATTAATCAAAAAATGCAATATTAATTTTGTAAACTTCAAACTTGAGGCCCACTTAATTATTTAAACAAATATTATTCACATTCAAAATGATTAAGACAACATTAAAATTTTGAGATAAACTTTCTGATGTCTTCGTCTCGTTTGTTGAAATTAAGTCTCTTTTCTAGTTAGTCTAAATCTTTCCTCATCTTGTGGAGAATTTTATTGCAAACACTTGCAACATAAATTCCGTATAAAGGATTGTTTGAGGCAGCCTACTGTTAGAATATGGTGCTGTTCGCAATACGACAGTGATAAGATGTTCCGTGGAAGAAAGAAACGACTCTCGCGCGTAAACCGGGGAGCGTTTTATAGCCAGCTCTCAAACAATTGATCCTGTTACCTTGTAACTAATAGAGGCACTTAACCTCTTCTTGTTTAGCAAAAAAGCTTTGGAGAATGGGGATGCAGACTAGGAGAGGGGAGAAAAAAAGTAAGCGTTGTCATTACTTTAGCGCTCCCTTTTGCACGCAAACAAAGCTGTGGTCACGATCAAGACATGATCGTCATTTGTTCAAACTCTTTTGCTCGTACCCTCTGTTCCCTATCTCTGGAACCCCCCTCCATCGACTCAGCTGAAAAGGCAAAGAGTGTGAAAAATTAAACTGTTAAAAGGATTGTATGGAAGAATGTTATGCATGAAGAATTTACAGCATACCTATTTTTTCTTATCTTCAGAAGAACAGTGCAGCTTTAAGATGGAATTGTTTGAAAAAAACCAAACCTTTGCTGAATTATTTTCCAAGACAAAAATAATTAAAATAGATATTTCATATCACCTCGGTTTTATATTATTTTTAGACTCACAAAATTATGTAAAGATAAATGACTAGGATTCTTAACGACTATGCGCTGCTATAAATTACTTTATGGTAATAAAACAATGTATCACTCCGGGTGGATGGAAATGATGAGCGACTACTTGAAAATAACATTTCTCTCTTACCTTTTCAGTTCACATCTTCAACCTACCGTACATCACAATAAGAAACGTGGAGGATGTTATTTCAGATCATTAATACTTTTAATAGTTATTTGAAGTCATAATATATTAGGAAAACACTAGAAAAATATGCGATTTTAATTACATGGTCCATAAAATATCATATGATATCAAAAAAGAGAATGAAACTAAAACTACATAATTATCAAAGTATATACGGAACTTTAAGGAATTACTTAGTAAATAAAGTAAGGACATATTATATATTTGTGGTTTTATAATTCTTTGGAATTAGTTCTATGTGCCCAAGAAACATGGATATAAACGAAAGAAGATAAAAGATAAAGAGACTTCAAGCCTCTGAGAAGATATTTCCTTGCGTTCAGTTGCAAGGAAACATAAGAGAAACTAACATATAACAAAATAACTAATAACATAAGTTATAACCAAAAGTGGAAAATTTTCTTAATAAATGGAAGGATCGCCTTGTAGCAATGACGAAAATCACTTCCTGAATATAGCTTTTTAATATTGTCCCGCGCCATAGCTACGGAACTTGCGCTGGTTCGAGTCTCTTTGGGGGAAGAAATTTTCTACTGGAATTTTCGGCCAGTATGGGAGCAGTGCCCACCCAGCCTTATGAGGAATTTGAGTACAAAACAGTAAGTAGCGACTACAGGTTGATAAAACCAAATATAATGGCTAGGGGGGCAGACCTGCCGATCACATGTTACCTCTTCATTGGCTGGATGATCGTCTACCTCTGTGATTAGCACAAGTGGATATGACGCAAGCAACCAGCCAGCCTTTTAGGCTTGTCGCGCCATTGGGTTAAAAAGTAAGAAATGTTAATTGTCCGAGAGTGGTAGATGCAACAGTTCTAGTGGTGACGGAATGGACCGATAAGTCCAGCCTGTGCTATTATTCGTGTTGATGATAATGATATTTATTTGAAATTAATATTATTATTATGTACGAAAATACGTAGAACGTTTACTTGTCATATTCGATCATAGTGGTTAGCGGTCAACTTCCTTCCAACTGGTACGGAATTTCAAACCTCGTCGGAGTCAATGGAATTGAATTGAGTAAAATCATGAATATGGCTTTTATTGGAGTGGAAGGGAAATCATAAATTCTAAGTCGGAAAAAAATTAACGGCCATTTAACTCGTATATTTCAATTGAAAATCGAATGATCTTGCAGTAAAATAAAATACTAATGAATTACTCTACTTATTGTTAAGAGTAGTTTAAATAAGATATGTTTTTGATAAACAGGCGAGCAAACCTTTGCCTAATTCCTTAAAATAATTAACCAAATTAAGCGAATAAAGTAAGGTTGAGTACGGACATTCCATATCAAATCGGACAGCAAAAAATCTTGCAATTTATTTTTTTAATTTTATGTATCCCTAAATATAGTGAATACATTTATAAACGTATTAATACAGAAATTTAATTTTTATCATTTATAGGTTCTTAGTTATGATGATCTAAAATTATCGTAAATATGATAAACTAAAACGTTTACTAACTGATATTTCTGAAACAGTAAACAGCAAAAATTTGTTTCAAACATATTTATATAGGTGATATCATGTAGTTTAAGGGTGTTTATTTTATAATTAGGATATTTTATTTTCGGTGTCAATTTTCTGTTTTATGGCGGTTTTACTGCAGTACATATCAAAAAATGAAAACGGAAAAAATACAGGATACTATTCACGTAATAAGGATTAATTTTCAGCAATTACCCTTTTGGAGCGTTGAATAGTTCAGACAATATAAATGTTTTTTATTCTATTTTCGTAAAAATACTCGCGGGTCCACGGCGCATCAGATTCATTTCACGACCAAGGTCGCGCGCGTACTTTATTAATAGAGCTTCATCAGTGACTTTTTCAACTGCCATTAAATCGAATAAATTATTATATGTTGTGCTTAATGGAACAGTACCGTAAATTTATAAAAGTGGCGATATTTTAATTCTTACGCAGTAGATATTTATTTATCAAATTTTATTGCTGAAGTGAGAAGTAGAGAGCTCTGTTACTTACGTTTACTGTGAATTATTAAACAAATTATTTATAACTAACTCACTCACTGGCTCTGTGGAACCTGTAGGTTCATGGCAGCGCGGACATAAGCTCTCCATACATCCCATCCCGAGCTAACGTTTTCCAATTATCCTGTGTATAATCTACTTCCCTCAAATCATGTATAATGTTATTCTCCCACCTCATTCTTAGTCTTCCAACTGGGCGTTTTACCTCCGGTTTTCCTACCAGAATTTTCCAAGCACCTCTTTCATCCTCCATACGTACCACATGACCTGCCCATCGAAGCCTACGAGACTTAACTGTTCTTATTATATCTGGCTTTCTATACATATCATGTAGCTCACTATTATGTAGTTTCCTCCGTTCGCCTGTCTGTTCATCTCTTTTTGATCAAAATATTTGCCTAAGAACTTTATTCTCAAATACTCGTAATCTTCTTTCCTCCCTTAAAACAAATTATTTATTTTGTTACAAATTTTTCATTGCAATTAAATGAAATATTATAATAAAAACTCTTACACCATTAATTGAATAACTGGTATAGATTTTTATTATGTTATAATTACTAATTTCAATCTTAAAATAATTTTTATTGAGTGTACTGTATTGAACCCTGGAAACTATGACGAAATAGTGTTGTTACAAGATATCACTTCCAAATAAAACCGAATGTTTTAATACTAGTACCACTTCCTAACAAACGAATGAAATGCTGAATCAGCGCGTCTTCTTAAAACATCTGTTCCTCTATCAACAATTCTCAAGTTCAGATTATTTACTAGACAGTAGATTTAAATCAGTACGTGTGTTTAGTGTGTCACCTCATTATTTTAAGTATTACAATCAAATTTAAAATAATCTTTTATCGTTTTTAACCCTTTCAACGCCACGCCCGGCGTACGCCGGTGAAAGTGCGAGTACAGCGGTACGCCACGCCCGGCAGGCTCCGGTTTTCAATCTTATTATTTTAAATATTTTTTTTCCCGAAGTTTTTACTTCAATAAACTAAAATTATTTTTCGTTCTGTGTTTGTACATCCTTTTTTAGCAATACTTTGCACATCCCTTACAGAATAACGGTACAGGCTGGTTGTAAATCGGTTTTCTAAAGGAGGGTGTACATTCATGTTTCAAGGCCTTTTTTTTTGCAATGGAATATTGCAATTTCAGAATTTTCTCTTTATTTATTTTATTTTTAGTTGAAAAGATACCTGGCCAAGGGGTAGTTCGTGCTGTGGAATACAGTGATTCATGTCTCGAAGTTGACGAAAATACAATACACGAGTTTAATGTGTCAGTTTTATCAGAAGATGAGAGTGACAGTAACAGTTCATCAAATGGTTATTCGTTTGACGAATGTGATAGTAGTTGTAACGACTCGCTTTATTTCTTGTTTCTTTTTTTTCTTTATTTACTATTACGAAAGGGCTTTACTCATTACTAGGTAGCGTGTCGAGGAAAATTATAGGAATGCATGAGGTGAGAACAGGACTTCTAAAAGAATTTACACACTTTTTTTTACGACATATTAAAGAAGCCATGACACGGTGTATCAAACACTTTAATATATATATATATATATATATATATATATATATATATAATACATATTATAGGTTACATTTGAAAATTACTTAAGATAGAACTTGGAAGCACCATTTAATAATAGGTTAATATTTGCTTATAGGAGATTATTCTTTGATTTTGGACATTCCCGAGAGAATTGAAAATACTCTAAATCAAAACTCTACTTACATAATTATGAATTGGGCCCAGCAGGGCGCTGGCCCTGCGTTGCGACCGCGCTGTCCGATGGCTCCGACCAGACTTCCACTCAGACTGACCGACTTTCTGCTCCCCTCTAGTAACGTTGGTTATTTTAAAAAATCCCTTGTCTCATAAAAATTCCTGAGAAAATGTTCTTTCACAACCCCCTCACCCTACAGTGTATTTTTCGTTAGTGTTGATCTTATCTTAACATAACTTTTCTTTCAAGGGTTTGTTTTAAAATACATCTTGTCACGCCGTAGCGTAGTGGTTAAGGCAATGAGCTACAAGCCGGAGGGTCGAGGGTTCAAGTCCCGTTGGGGTCAGGATTTTTAAACTGACCCAAACCCTCTGGAGGCACTATGGCCCTGGGGTCGACTCAGCCTCTAACGGAAATTAATACCAGACGCTTGTTCTGGGGGTAAAGGCGGCCGTCACGCAGGGCTGACAACCCGGCTGACATAAAGTGCCGATTGTCTAGAAAAAGTGGGAGCCTTAACCTCCTACTACCCCAAGGGCCTCCGGGTCTATTGTGGGATCACTTTACTTTTACTCGCGTTCCTTACAATTTTAAGTCCTTCGGCATATATATTCTGTTTCTTATTTTCTGTTCTATTATGTAACTCAAATAATTATTTTTCGTCTCGTTATAACAGTGGTCCTGTTTCTAAGAGAATATTATTACAATCTAAGCCTGTAAATAATAAAGCAAGTGATGTAGACCTAAATGAACAGTGTGTGACTGACAGTCGTGGGCGTGTCGCGACAGACGAAACACGTGGCATAGAACAGCTGTTTGACTGGAACTGATTCGAACCCAGGACCATAAAAAATGTTCAACAATATTTAATATTATAAGTGTTTAGTGATAATAACATCAACATTATTCAGTAGAATAAATGTTTTTGTGATAGTGATAACAAATTTCAATAAAGACACCGTGCTGAATTCGAACCTGGGATCTTTACAAGTGAAAGCAACACTGCCTAACCTTCAAATAAATGTATAATAGTGAGTTTAAATTAAATTTAGCATGACATGTAGACAGTTAAATATACTTTATATAGGTTTATATTATATAGTAAGGCGTAGTACTTTAAATGTAAAAAAACCTGGCACCCACAGCCCAGCTGGCAAAAGGGAAACTCGGCAGTCAAAAGGTTAACTAACAAGTTTGCAGATTGAAGTGTTTTATTTTATTACTGTACATATAATTACACTGTCTATTATGAATAAGCCTAACTGGTGTTATGTGAATGGAAAGTGCTTCAATCTACTCGGACGACGACATAAGAGTAGTTTAAAAAAATTCAGATCTATCCCTCCATGGAACTGTGAGGAACTCGGGGTACCCCAAGAACACTGGCTCTCGGCAAAAATATGTAGTAATTGCAGGCTAATTTTAGAGGGTAAGAGAAATGTTGAGGATGTACAGCCTAACAGATTAACTAATACTGAAAATGAGGAATCCGATGTAACACAACCTAGTAGCAATAACGATAGTAGTTCCGACATCGTTAAAGAATCGGCTATGCCAACATTAAATGAATCATTTAAATTGATAGGGGAAAGTCCCATTAAGAGAGCAAACTGTCTCACAATAAATATGTGAAAAATAATTATAAAAGTGTAACTGAGGCAATTAAAAATAAAATTTTCCACCAATTTGACTCTTCAAGTGAAGAAGAGGATAAATATGAAATTGAGGTTTTGGAAAATCTTAAGAAGGCGTTTGCTGCTAGCAGTGATAAAAAAGATAAAATCAAAATTCTAGCGTTGCTTCCACTCTCCTGATCAGTAAGAAGAGCACAACAGCATTTTTATGCATCAAAACATAGCATTAAAATAGCATTCAGAATTGTTACGCCTTTAAAATTCCATTGATTCCTATCGAGTTTGAACCCGCGAACCTCGGAATTGGAGGCGTGCAGAGTAACCACTAGTCCACGATGATGATGATGATGATGATGATAATGTAATAATTGTTATAATGATAATAAAAATAATGTAATGATGATAACAACAATAAAAATATTTGTTAGTGCGCAAAGGACTATTACCAAGTAGTTCCGTCATTGTTTGTACGAGCGAGCGATCTCCACTCACGCGAAAGGTATTGCGGGCAGTCTACACATAGGAGATTTTAGGAAAAATAATTATTTTTGGTAGTTTCCTTTCAAGACTCCACTTTAATACTAATTACAAAATATTAACTGGTGTTCAGGTAATAATGTGGCACTTTTTGATTTTATATTTTTTTTTGGTGAGGAAGGTCAATTGCATATTAATAGCATTTACGCCCTTCAGAAAAACGTAAATATTAACATATAATTTTCACGCGATAGAGCATAAAATCATCTATAATGTGACTATTTTTTTCAAGTTGAGGGAATAGCCATACTTCGAGAAATGTATTTTATAAAAGAGACTATTTAAAACAATACGATAAATTGACAGCTCTATTACTATTTAATTACACCAAGCGAAGACTTGAAATTCGGTACAGATATTCAGTATATCATAAAGTTTCACTGTAAAAAAATGGTAAACTTTTAAAGATGTGAGTTCATTTTTCACAATTTTTTTGCCGATTTCGTATGGAATGTCCCGTACGTTAACCAGCTAATTCGGACCATAAGAAATAATTCACCTGAAATTAAAATTTAATATCGCTTTAGCGATCGAAAATTTCGACTTTTCGAACTAAAACTCAAAATACGATATTCAAATGAAACAAATAAGATATTCTAAAAAAAGCGAAATCAAATCTTGAAATAATGGGGTTAACTTGAAAGCCAAATTAAAAAATATCGCTCTAGCTGTGGCACGTTTACTTTATTGCTATAGGTTTTTGGCTTATTCTTGTTGCCTATAATACAATTTTAATAACCGTTAAATTGGCAATGTATCCTAAAATATATTTTTAATATTATAGTATTAATAGAACAATGAGAAAATGAGTAGGTAGAAATTATACAACAATATGAAATAGGTAATAGCTTACGGTTATGCCTGGATTGTTCTCACTGTAGCCCGGTAAATTTAAATAAGTGGCATAAGAAACTGAGTCTCTCCAATTTAAGGGTTAACAAAAGAACCATGTGTTCCATAACAAGGAAAATGAGTTCGTAACCTGGACTCGCTAATTATTTCTCTCAGTTCCTGCGTGAGAAACCATTTATTACAGAATATCAGTGAACACGTTATGGACCTGTTCAGAAAACAGTTTCAATCGCATCAAAACAATATATTAAATCACATAACTCGATAATTTTGAAACGTTAAACTTTATTGTGTTTAAAATATATATACAGTCAATATGCCCATTTCACCAATAAATATTTAAAATGGTCAACTAGTTTCTACAGCCAAGCTGTCATTCTCAAGACCAGATATTGACTGAAGACAATATAGATAAAAAATAAAGATACAAATTCAGTTAAAAACAAACTACGTCACATGACGCAATCATTCACAAGTGAAAGTAAAACATAATAAAACTAATCCTCTTTTTTATCAATTAGAGAAAAAAGGGGGCTGTACGGAATAGGGCCCTTGTCTTTGTTCATTATTTTATCCTTATTTTTATAAATTTCCAAACGTTCATCAAGGACGTTAAGGAATTTGAAATCCCTGACCGAACGAACCAGCCTAAGATTACTTTTGTTGATAGCGTGACCGTACTCAGAAATATGCTGGGCAACTCCAGATTTTTCAATTCTGTTGAGTCTGAAATGGGCAATATGTTCATTAAATCTAGTTAAAATGGATCTTCTGGTTTGCCCAACATATTTCAAGTCACAGTCATTGCATGCAATTTCATAAATCCCGGATTTCTCTATACAATCGACTTTATCTTTAGGGTTTCCGAGTAAACTATTTAATGTCAAAGTGGAAGTGAAAATCAATTTAGTATCTAGTCCTTTGAATATCTTGTTCAAACCTCTAGTTAAAGAGGGAACGTACGGCATAATAGCAAAATTAGCTTTATTAATAGGAGAATGGAAAGCTGTAGAATCCATAACAAGTTTTCTAAATTCAAATTTACGAATCAACTTATCAATAATATTTCCATTGAAACCATTACACTTAGCTATATCTTTAATGGTTTGTAATTCCTTATTATATCTATTTTTACTTAACGGAAAAGTGATAAGACGGTGAACTAAAAAATTGAAACTGGCCATTTTATGTTGATTACAATGGTGAGAATCTGCCGGGATATATCTAAATGTACTGGTATCTTTTCTATAAATGTCAAATTCCAATCTATAATTGTTTCTAATTATTATCATATCTAAAAAAGGCAGCCTTCCATTCTCTTCCTCTTCATACGTAAAATTTATGCTGGGAGTTCGGTCATTTAATATTTCAACAAATTCCTGTACATTGCATTTTTTGGTATCAAAAATAGCAAAAATGTCGTCAACATATCCTAGCCAGACCCTTGGAAAGTAATCTAATTCCTTCCCAAGCTCCGTCTCAAATCTGCTCATAAAAAGATCAGCTAGGAAAGGAGACAATGAATTACCCATTGCCGTTCCCTCCTTTTGTTCATAAAACTTATTGTTAAATTGAAAAATGTTCTGATTCATGCAAAGTTCCGTTAACTTGATATATTGATTGACAATATGGGGCTCCAATTTATTCTGTAGTAGTAGGTCTTCCAAGAAACTCAGCGTCTGAGGTATCGGTATACTAGGAAAGAGAGATTTCACATCAAAAGAAATCAAAATCTCTCCATCCTTCAGCTCGATATTCTTGGTTTTCTCAATGAATTCCAACGAATTCTTAACAGCAAAGCCGGGCTGTGGTAGGGGAAGATTACCAAACTCACAACTCAACCATTTAGAAATATTATAAGTGGGTGCAGATATAGCTGAAACTATAGGTCTAACTAATTTTCCTGGTTTGTGTATTTTTGGTAAACAGTACAATTTAGGTACCAGAGGATTCGAAATATGCAATTTGCGTTTTAATTCTTTAGTAACCAGATGATTGCACGAATTCACAACATTAGTTACGTCCCTGATCATTTTAGGTAATGGATTTTTATTAACCAACTGGTAAGGACCACCATTAATCATATCATTAACACGATCGTGTTAATGATATGATTAATGGTGGTCCTTACCAGTTGGTTAATAAAAATCCATTACCTAAAATGATCAGGGACGTAACTAATGTTGTGAATTCGTGCAATCATCTGGTTACTAAAGAATTAAAACGCAAATTGCATATTTCGAATCCTCTGGTACCTAAATTGTACTGTTTACCAAAAATACACAAACCAGGAAAATTAGTTAGACCTATAGTTTCAGCTATATCTGCACCCACTTATAATATTTCTAAATGGTTGAGTTGTGAGTTTGGTAATCTTCCCCTACCACAGCCCGGCTTTGCTGTTAAGAATTCGTTGGAATTCATTGAGAAAACCAAGAATATCGAGCTGAAGGATGGAGAGATTTTGATTTCTTTTGATGTGAAATCTCTCTTTCCTAGTATACCGATACCTCAGACGCTGAGTTTCTTGGAAGACCTACTACTACAGAATAAATTGGAGCCCCATATTGTCAATCAATATATCAAGTTAACGGAACTTTGCATGAATCAGAACATTTTTCAATTTAACAATAAGTTTTATGAACAAAAGGAGGGAACGGCAATGGGTAATTCATTGTCTCCTTTCCTAGCTGATCTTTTTATGAGCAGATTTGAGACGGAGCTTGGGAAGGAATTAGATTACTTTCCAAGGGTCTGGCTCAGATATGTTGACGACATTTTTGCTATTTTTGATACCAAAAAATGCAATGTACAGGAATTTGTTGAAATATTAAATGACCGAACTCCCAGCATAAATTTTACGTATGAAGAGGAAGAGAATGGAAGGCTGCCTTTTTTAGATATGATAATAATTAGAAACAATTATAGATTGGAATTTGACATTTATAGAAAAGATACCAGTACATTTAGATATATCCCGGCAGATTCTCACCATTGTAATCAACATAAAATGGCCAGTTTCAATTTTTTAGTTCACCGTCTTATCACTTTTCCGTTAAGTAAAAATAGATATAATAAGGAATTACAACCATTAAAGATATAGCTAAGTGTAATGGTTTCAATGGAAATATTATTGATAAGTTGATTCGTAAATTTGAATTTAGAAAACTTGTTATGGATTCTACAGCTTTCCATTCTCCTATTAATAAAGCTAATTTTGCTATTATGCCGTACGTTCCCTCTTTAACTAGAGGTTTGAACAAGATATTCAAAGGACTAGATACTAAATTGATTTTCACTTCCACTTTGACATTAAATAGTTTACTCGGAAACCCTAAAGATAAAGTCGATTGTATAGAGAAATCCGGGATTTATGAAATTGCATGCAATGACTGTGACTTGAAATATGTTGGGCAAACCAGAAGATCCATTTTAACTAGATTTAATGAACATATTGCCCATTTCAGACTCAACAGAATTGAAAAATCTGGAGTTGCCCAGCATATTTCTGAGTACGGTCACGCTATCAACAAAAGTAATCTTAGGCTGGTTCGTTCGGTCAGGGATTTCAAATTCCTTAACGTCCTTGAAAGTTTGGAAATTTATAAAAATAAGGATAAAATAATGAACAAAGACAAAGGCCCTATTCCGTACAGCCCCCTTTTTTCTCTAATTGATAAAAAAGAGGATTAGTTTTATTATGTTTTACTTTCACTTGTGAATGATTGCGTCATGTGACGTAGTTTGTTTTTAACTGAATTTGTATCTTTATTTTTTATCTATATTGTCTTCAGTCAATATCTGGTCTTGAGAATGACAGCTTGGCTGTAGAAACTAGTTGACCATTTTAAATATTTATTGGTGAAATGGGCATATTGACTGTATATATATTTTAATATTGTATCACCAAGAAGATCAATTGTGTACTAAATTATTGTGTTTAATTTTAAATATTCACCTAATAATTGATTCCTACAAGTAGGTACAGTAGCGTTAATTCAGGAGGTGAGCATATGTATCAGTTGATAGATAGGTTAAGTACACTTGTTGAAAGTCAAAAACTGAGAATAGATATGTTATCATTTTCAGTATTTTGCTTCAGAACATATATTTTTTTTCAGAAAAGGTTGTGGATAAAAGTATAATAGTTTACAAATGAAACAAAAGGTGTAATAATGAAGAATACATACATATACATATATGTATAAGGGTTTTTACGGCAGGGGACGCTTTCCCACTTCGAGTCCCCTCTTATATCCTTATATCAATTCAATATATCTTGCAAATTAAATAATTTTGTTCTTTTCGCTGTAAGCATATTTTGCTGCCACTTATCTCTTCTTCTTCCTCTCTTTCCCCTGCAGCAAGTTACAATTTGAGATATTCGTCGGCCATTTATCATCCGCCGTTATCATATCATATTATCATATATCCCAACCACCTTAATTATCTTTGAATAATTCAATCGATATTGCTTCTTCTTCATACATTCTATATCCCGTCAACTGCATGTGATTCTGTCCTCGTTCAATAATCTCAAATATTTCATCAAATAATACATTTCCAATGTCAAAATTTTGTTCTTGATTTATTCCTTAATGCACCACATTGCACGCCCATAGGAGGTAACTGTTTTCACCATATTTCTTCAAATATTTATCTTTAATCATTTTGATTTTGTATCTCCAAAAACGAATTTAGGCAATCAGTTATTATTCTTTCCTGTTATATTGCAAATAATAATTCCTATATCATTTTCATTACATAAAAGAACTCCAACATATTTGACCTGATCTCGTCAATTAATTTAATTTCTTATCTTATTTCTAACGAATCCTTTTTATTTCTACTGAAATATTATTTCAAAATTCTCTGTCTTACTAAATTATTTGAGATATCCTATTTGATATATCCAATTCGATAATAATAATAATAATAATAATAATAATAATAATAATAATAATAATAATAATAATAACAATAATAATAAGCGTAATCATAACAATTATCACACTGGTATGCAAATTTTGACTCTTTCCCGGGAGTTTCTTTTTAATATGTGAATAGGCCTAATTAAACCAAGGTGACTTTATGTATGAATTCAGTTTCCCTCCATCACATAACAATTTTTCACAATATGAGAAGTTAATAAAATACACTTTCTTACTGCTGATCCTATCTAATTTATGTTATTATTAACTCTAAATTAATATTTTCCACAACACAATCATAAATTAATATTTGACCACTTTTCTTCAATAATAATCAACATCAAGGATTAGACCATAAGGTCTGTTCCGATCTCATGTTAGAATTGGTCAGTCCATCTTTTACTGAGCCTTCCAATATTTCTTCATCCTATTAGTAGGTAGTTAAACAAATCATTTGATTCTGTTTTTATCCGTATTATTGATGTGTTCCATCAGTTTTGTACAATTGTGGGGGTTGCGAAACCCAAACCACGCTTCTGCGCAACCATTTGTGGGTAAGTGAACCACACTACTGCTACCATTTGTGGGGGTTTAAAAAAAACAAAACCACGGTCTGCCTACCATTTGTGCGCGCAGGGCGACACATGACCACAATAAATAAATCACGTTCTCTGACTACAATTTGTGGCTCTTTTGAAAACCACGCAGACTGCTACCTTTAATCCGGGATCGGGTTTTGTAATTGCTGTTTCTATTAATGTGGATCTGATTTCCAAAGCGGATATCTATCAAGAAATGGCTTACCTTGGGCCCATAGAAGGTAGCAGTTGATTCATCTTTCTTTATCTGATATATATATATATATATAAGAATACTGATTGTTAGATACATACAGTGAGTGAACAAGATAATAACTGTGTTTCAAGAACGCTAATCAGCATGATAGTTGAGGAGCTCGGAATAGTTTCTTACTTGAGTGATTTTTCATTACAGGATAGTAAACAACTACTTATACTTGAACAATGAAAGAGAGACGTTGTTTAAAAGATAACTTTTAATATAAACAAGTTGGCTGAGTAAAAATAAATTAACAACAAAAATGATAGTATTTGATTAAACGATCAAAGTAGCCATACAGATAAATAAATAAATAAATAAATAACATACCATACATCACGCAACATTCATACATGCGTCCGAGTTTCGGGGATCACCTCTTCCCTAGACTGCCGGACTAACTCAAACAGGCCTCTTCTTGGCCTCAGGACAACTTGCCTATGTAGAGTTCCATTTTAACCTTCCAGTCGCATCGTGACCTGGAATCGGATTCCACTCTTGAATCCGTTCAAACAACAAAACGACGATTGCTAGGATGATCGAATGAATACTGTTCTGTAAGTGCACCATGTATATAAAGGTTCTGAGGTAGAGGGGAGATGCGCTGTAGACATGCGCGGCAGGAAGGATGAAGAGGGAAGGGGTAGCTACCAGGAGAACAGGATATTGGCATATTTCACAAATGTTCCAGTGTAGGGAGGAGAACGAAGATACCATACTGAACCGAAAAATGCACTTTCGGTTCAATAACTCCCCCTGCGCCCTCCGGGTAAAAGAAAACAGTCCATAAACTTCAAAACAATGGCAGGTAGAAAAATCCCACGTTGGGAGGGGCACATCAACACTATCAGATTCCGAGCGGTAAACTTCAACACAAATCTCCATCGTCCCCTAAATCACAAGCACCACACTCGCTTCTATGTTGGCTATACAGGCGCTGAAAATAAATTCCATCTTGACTCAGTCGCCATAGTACAACTTCTGCGGTGTTCCAGGTGAAGAACAGGGTGACGATACCATAACTGGATTGCCGGGTCGCAATCCCGCTCCACCGCTATCCAGGAATCTGTAGTTACAGAACCACCCTGTCGGTCAGCTGGGCACTCGGGGGTCGGCCGGATCCACCAAGCGCTCGACTGCCGAGCATTCCGGGCTGCGTCGTCATGCCAATATTAAGGAAGGGTAAACTGAAACAAAAATAGGCAAAGACAGGAAAACGGAACCTCAAACGTTCTAATTTAACATGTGACATAATACAAAATGTTTTCGCAACAAATATCTAGTTTAACATATGACATAGTACAGATATTTTCGCAACCAACATCCTTGGATTTAATCCATCACAGAACATAGTTTAACTTGACTAACATGTTGTTTTATAACGTGGCAATCGACGCTTACTAATTTCAAGTTACCCTTGATTGTTAGAATTTAGCCTGCGTCTTATTAACAAAACCTGGTCCACATATACTGAAATTCACTCAAGGATCTCCCGTCCAAATAATATCTATGAACGAAATGGCTCCATCAGCCCACATACCAATGTCCAAAAAGAAGCTTCTCTAATATCCAGGACATATATATAAACTACGCCGAAACATACTCTTGAATACAGTTTACATAACATCTTTACACTACCCTCGACATCCATACCTAGTAAACTCAATTCTCGGACCAGCTTGTCCTTGACTGCAACATCAGTCCAACTAGGCATGTTTACAATGTACAATGAACACAAGATGTAAACAACTATAAGGGAACGTTGTTTAGTATACATAAGTCACTCTCTGGTTACATACAAAGAAAGATGAGTCAATATCATTTACGTGAAACAGTTCAAACGCGTAAATAAATACTTTTCAATAACTTTAACATAGATACCCAGTATCGAAAACAAATAGTTATCCACGGGATAATATCTCTGAAAAATGTCGACTTTCTAATTCCAAACTTCATTTACGACCATACAGAGTATATACCCTTGTTCTGGCACTTGAATCCAAAACTCCAAAACTTAAGTGGAAAATTTTAAATCGATACCACTTGAACCACTGTCAATAGAATACAGCATATCTTTCAAAGCCGAAAGATACAAAACCAGACGCTCTGTTACCATTTGTGGGGGTTGCGAAACCCAAACCACGCTTCTTCGCAACCATTTGTGGGTAAGTGAACCACACTACTGCTACCATTTGTGGGGGTTTAAAAAAACAAAACCACGGTCTGCCTACCATTTGTGCGCGCAGGGCGACACATGACCACAATAAATAAATCACGTTCTCTGACTACCATTTGTGGCTCTTTTGAAAACCACGCAGACTGCTACCTTTAATCCGGGATCGGGTTTTGTAATTGCTGTTTCTATTAATGTGGATCTGATTTCCAAAGGGGATATCTATTGGGAAATGGCTTACCTTGGGCCCATAGAAGGCAGCCGTTGATTCATCTTTCTTTCTCTGATATATATATATAAAAATACTGAGAGTTAGATACATACAGTGAGTGAACAAGATAATAACTGTGTTTCAAGAATGCTAATCAGCATGATAGTTGAGGAGCTCGGAATATTTTCTTACTTGAGTGATTTTCATTACAGGATAGTAAACAACTACTTATACTTGAACAATGAAAGAGAGGCGTTGTTTAAAAGATAACTTTTAGTATAAACAAGTTGGCTGAGTAAAAATAAATTAACAACAAAAAATGATAGTATTTGATCAAACGATCAAAGTAGCCATACAGATAAATAAATAAATAAATAAATAACATACCATACATCACGCAACACTAATACATGCGTCCGAGTTTCGAGAATCACCTCTTCCCTAGACTGCCGGACTAACTCAAACAGGCCTCTTCTTGGCCTCAGGTCAACTTGTCTATGTAGAGTTCCATTTTAACCTTCCAGTCGTATCGTACCTGGAATCGGATTCCACTCTTGAATCCGTTCAAACAACAAAACGCCGATTGCTAGGATGATCGAATGATACTGTTCTGTTAGTGCACCATGTATATAAAGGTTCTGAGGTAGAGGGGAGATGCGCCGTAGACATGCGCGGCAGGAAGGATGAAGAGGGAAGGGGTAGCTACAAGGAGAACAGGATATTGGCATATTTCACAAATGTTCCAGTGTAGGGAGGAGAACGATGATACCATACTGAGCCGAAAAATGCACTTTCGGTTCACAATGCTATCTAAATTTTGGAATATATTTATTTCTGTAAATATATCTTCATTTCATTTCCGATAGTTTATTGTCTAGTCAGTCGCACCCCTCAAAAGCTCATTTCTGAAGTTTCTGTTATTTGTTCCTAGTTTTTGGTTACGACCCAGTATTCCCTTCTATGTAGTTGTGTTGGAACCCCCTTTGGTTTATAAAATGTTAAAAGTATATCCATTCTAGTTCCCTTGAGATTGTTTTATGGTGTGACATATATGATTAAATTTATTTATTTAGTTTAAATTGGCTTCAATTTTTCTGTACGACACATTTTATCCCGGATAATTAAAATTGATCCTCTGTTTTATTGTTTCATCTTCTGATAAGATTTTTACTCTTAGTGATTCATACACTCCAAAATCTAAAACTTTTGTTCTTGTAAATATTTTCATTCTTATGTTTTACATATTTTACTTCATTTGTACGTTGCCATTGTAAACCATCTTCTGACTCAGACATCAAAACCTGATGGTCAGCAAAAAAGGGAAGTATCTAATGAAATATTGTTAATTTTAAAATGTTCAGTTAAAAACAATTTACCAATGCTTTAGATCAATATATATTAGTAACTCTAACAACAATTACATTGGAGTCCCTCATGGTTCGGTTTTGGGTCCGGTATTATTTCTAATATACATGAATGATTTACTAAAATCTGATCTCCATACGTATAATGGAACTTGATATTTATGTGCGGACGATACAGTAATTATAATAAAAGGAAACACTTGGCTAGATGTTAATGAAAATACAAATGTTGCTTAAAATTTATTAAAATGTGGAACAATGTAAACTCACTAGCATAAACTCGACAAAACGAACATAATTTCCTTTTCACTTACATCTAAAAATTATAATAATAAAGAACGTAACTTTACTATTCATGAAATAAAGTGTATGGAACATAAATATAACTGTCCTAAGTTAGAAAATAATAACCGAAATCAAATATGTAGGCGTTATATTTAATATTCATCTTAAATCGGACAAATATATAAACTTTATAAAAAAATAAGGAACATGGAATTTATGAAAACATGATGCGACTTATTTCAAAGCATACTACTATATGGTATAATATATTCGGTTAGTATCTACAACAATACACTCAGACCGTTACAAATGATACAAAAACATATTGTAATGAGTAAACAATTAGATTTTCCGACAAAGTTACTGGTTGATATATTCAAGGTCTTTAATATAGAACGAATATTTTTACATATGTATTAAAATGTATTTATAAAAATTTAGATCACTTTAACAAAACCAATCACTATTTCAAAACAAAGAGGAAAGGTTTTACAACATTAATTGAGCCAAAATGTAAAACAACATCAGTTTACATTCATTATAACTACTACGGACCTAGAATTTATACAAAAAATGCTATTAACACGTCCGGAGATTTCAAAAATGGACCTGAAAAAATAATAACATTTGTAAAAATATATCTTCACCAATTATAAAATAGTTTAGAAGTAAATTCAATATGGAGTTTATTATTCAAATAAATAACAATACAACTTGTTTATCCGTAAAAGAATACCCGTCATGTGCTGCATATGCTTGCACAGAAATCTACGTACTTGTCTCGATATTCTGGGCATCAATGAAAGACAAAAATGGTTATTGTGAGTTATACGTAAGAGATAAACATATGCTGTCCAGGAATTTTTTATAGAGCTTTTGGGGATATTGAATTCTGTGTACTTTAATTTTGTGTATTTTTTATGATTTAGGCAGCGTAAGCCATTTCATCGTCCACTACAAATGGCGATTTTTAATGGTATAGGTGCTGAGTATCACTATTCTCGTACAGCATATGTTCACCTCGGAAATCCCCTGAACATTTTACAAAATTCCCCATCACAATTGGATCAACGGTATGGCCGCGAATAAAGTACGAACAAACAAACAAATAAAGAAACAAACAATCATTCATTTTTATATATTAGATATTAGTTAATTATGTAAAAAGGTTCGAAAAAGTATTATCTAATACTTTTTTTAAATATCTTTGAAGAGCACTTTGTATTTCTGTGTTGTATAGTTATTCTGTTAACGATCCTATTATTGTATAGTAATGTAAAATTAGTATGTATATGCATACACCCCCTGAGCACAAGACTTTGATCTTATTCAGGGATGGCTAGACTAAATTAAATAAGTCTCATTAATTGTATTTTAATAGTTTTCTAGAAACAAATTATTTTGATTTAATTTATATATATATATTGTAAAGTAATGGCGAAAGTGGTAATCATTGTTGTCATCCTTAGGTTTTATTGTTTCGTGTATTATAACCCTTTCTAATTAATATTTTATAATCTACATGTAAACTGTCAATAATTTTAACTAAAGTAATTATTTACACTTGAATATTAGCTTAATTTTTTGTCTGCTACCTTCAAATGAACGCTTACTTCAAACATGAGTTGCACATAGAATTACATTAATAACGTATTATGTATAAAATTGGATATTGTAAGAAAATGGTACGTAATAAAAAAACGGATTATAATATTGAGATCAGTATATCAAAATTAATAAATGAGCTATATTTCACAGGACATCCCAGAATCATGCATGTCAATGTAATAGTACTAATAAGAATAATAACACATCCATCCATAGTAATTCTGCCCGTAGGCAGGTCCTTCACTGCAATCATAGCATTTTCATGCTATTCTTGCAACTTTACTATGGAATTATAGGTGTGGTAGCTTCCCGTTGCTTTCCACACCGGTGAAGGATGATGGTGGTGGTGATGATGATGATGATAATAATGATAAGGATGATGACGTTACTGATGGCCATATGATTTCGGGGACCGTTTGAGCCTTAAAGTTTTCCTGACATTTGTCTTACAGGTGATGAGAAACCCCAATAAAAACCTCACCCAGAAAAACTGCTCCGACCTGGGATAGAACCCGGGCCCGCTGCAGGGCCCGCTTCATGGCAAGGCAGCACGCCACCTCGAGACCACAGCGGTGGACTAATAATACATATTATTATTATTATTATTATTATTATTATTATTATTATTATTATTATTATTATTATTATTAATATTACATTTTCAAAATAGACACCGGAGAAATGTAAACATATGGGCCTTAATACATTTCATAAATGGGAATTGGAAAAATAGTAATTATATTTAACTGTAGTTTACAGAATTTTAATTTCAACACTTACATATATACTTGTTATAAATAGCATAACTAGGACTAGATATTTTTAATTAATTATTTTAAATAGTCTTAATATTATCGTTTTCATATTACAGGAAATATTAGTTTAGTTGGAATCCATATTCATACAGTAACAGGATGTAGAAAGAATGTCAAACTGTATTAGAAACTGGGAAAAACATTACTCGGTAATCAGATTTGCCTTTGGCAATAAAGGTTTAAATTCACATCTCTACCAAAAACACCATACAGTTAGAAGAGAGAAGGTTCTGACACGTAGCCTAAGGCTGAGAAAGTGATTCCAAAAACAGACAGAACAAGACCGTTTAGGGACATGAACTTACCATGCTTGAAGAGAAGGGGGGGGGAACGAAGGGGCTGAACAGATTTTTACAGGTAGATTTGAGAGAGATAAAATAAAAGTGTAGAGAGGATGGGCGGTAAGTGGTCAAGATGTAGTGTTAAAGCAAGCAGTCTGCACATGTTTATTCTTAATAGGAGGTTGGGGCTTTAGGATAAGGAATAAATTTAAGTATATATGATAGAATAAGTATCGAAATAGGGTTTGATTAAGTCGGATCATAGGGCGAAGATTCAACATACTGTAGTGTAACCTCTCTCTTTCTCTTCAAGCCAGATGCGTAATAGAATAAGTTAGGCTAATTTATTTATATGTAATCATATATTTTGTTCTTATAGTTTTAAATATAGCTGTATATTTATTTATTTATTTATTTATTTATTTATTTATTTATCTCGAATACCCTCTACTAATAAAGTCATCAGCCATACCGCTCGGCTAGTACTAATCCATAGGTCGTTCACGCTATCTTACCGTCACAAGTAATCCATGATACAAAGGTCCTTTAAGCGCTAAAATAAGCTACCATAAGTGTAACAATACTGTATTGCGTTACAGGTAGCCAGTTTCTATAAATAATGAGTTAATTATTTGTGACGATAAACGTAATACAGTATGTAAGCTTATATTTCAATATAAATACAATTTGTTAACACTTATACCTTATCTCTCCAAATATTGTTTAGATTTATATCATCTGGACCGATACATCCCTACATGGGGAGAAGAGTGCTCACTGGCGGGATTTATTTGAACAAGCTAATTTTGTAAACCATATTTCCTTACAGATGTTAGCGAGTGGCATGTGGGTAGCACACTGGCTAAAAGAGGCAACAAAGGTTTTCTTGGATGAGAAAGGTTGATTAAATGTTGCTCGGAAGTTCTAATTTAGATTTAAAGTTCTTTGTGAGCCCGAAAATCTTTAGGCTCAGGACCCACGGCCTATGTCTTAGACTTGTCTAGGACTTGTCCTTTGGATTTTTCCATTTTAAATATATATCGACTCCGACCGGGTTTGAGCTCGCAACCCTCCGGGCCATACGCAAAGTACTTAACCGTTTCACCATCGAGGAGGGTTCATCGATGATATAATAACAATAACAATAATAATGATAATAACAATAGTAATAATTACTTGTTTTACCTGATGGAGTTAAGGATGTAAGATTTTCTTTTCTATTTTACCGGATTAAATTATACAGATATCAACAATATCTGCTGACATTCTTGGGTCAAAATAAAAGTTTAGAGTTATCTTTCGTGCGTTGTAGTTTTTAAAGGAGAATTAAAAAACATAAAATGTAAAACGCGTTAAGTAAGACATGGGAAAGATATAAACTTGTATTTGTCCATAAACGAATGAATATAATGCATATTTTGTATTTGTGTTCCAATGAGACCTACTGTAATTTACGTGCTTCGGATTTCTCACTAAGCAGATAATGTAGTCTTACTTCAATTTACATATGACGTCGGTAGATAGTTATAGTGTGTACATGCATTGTGTGCATAGAGGAGTGTTTGTTTGTTGTGTAAGTGTGATGTATGAGAAGTGATGATGAAGATAAGAGAGGAAGAGAAACCCGGTGCCGGCATGTAGCCTACTATTTTAGAAAATCACGAAGGAGACCGCTTGAATTAACGTTCCCAACGAACGACTAATTTTGATTGTATCACATACCATCTCAACAAATGCACTGCGTGGAGGTTGGAATTTTATCCCAGCTTCTAGCTCACAATGATGATTTATTTGGGTGAAGATATATCTACTTATCAGGTTAGAAACTAAAATAATCAATTTAATTATTTCAAGGAGTAATTAAAAACTGTACAACACCACACTACTTTGCAGAGAGATTAAAAATTCGAAACTTTTACAATTAAAATATTCAAACTCTCTCGAGTAGCGCTTTATAGGACCGGTTTCACTATTCTGGACAAATTAATAAATCATCTGAACTAGTGCATCAAAAATTGTTGTTTTTGTGCTTTTATGTTCTATTGTTTTCGTACTACACTTTAAAATTACGTGTAATTAATAAATTATGCTATATTGTAACCTGACATTACCATTTATAATATATTCAGAAAAAAGAAACTGAGGTTAGTTTAAAAAACAGTGCGCACTATTGCCTCTAACAGACGTGTCAATTTATAACGAATATACAAAATATTTGTATGGTATATATTAGTAAAAACTGCGTCATCCAGGAGCTAGATGAACTAGTACAATACTTCAGCAACTCGAATTTGTGAATTTTACTAAGACCGCTAAGCCGGACTAATTAAATAACAAATTCCAGTCATGAAGGCCTAATTAAATGGTGAGTACTAAATTTGTTGCGAAAAATCCACATTTGCGGCCACAGTATCTTGAAAATATTTCCACTCAAATATTAGCTTCACCGTTAACTTTTATTGTTAATTGTACGATTTTACGGAATCACGATGTCGATCTTACTCTTCTTCAACATGTGTCACACGCTGAGTTTCGTTGTAAAGAAATAAAAAATGGCTGACTCTAGAGCGATTTTTAAATTTCGACTTTCCATTAAATCCCCTGCCCTATTGGCCGATTGATAAATTGGATGAATGTATTTCCATGGCTAGACCGGTTACGTAAAATCCTTAAAGACGTGTGATGTACTACGTCACTCACTCACAACTGGGGGATGCAATAAGTGGGAGGCGAAAGGTAATACAGAGATTAGTAATTACAGTGATATCGGGGACCCAAAGACTCCTAGCATGCGGAACACAAACTTTATTATATTATCAGTATCCTTATAACTTAAATGAATGGCAAATACAGAATGTCGTTGTAAAACAAAATATTTAATTTACTTTTCACTTCGGTTGAACCGCCATTCGTAATAATTCAATTTGTTGATTAACGAACTAAAATTTATTTCTCTAAATAACTGATTAATGGAGAACGCGGTAAACAAGGTGACGGCCGCTAGTGCATTAAGATACACATAAAAACACATACACATAATTTAGTTTCTAGTACGTAGGCTAGATGAAGACATGAGAAAGAAATAATGTTTCATGGTTAGGCTACCCGCGCCGTAGCCAAGCGGTTAAAGTAGCAAGCCTTGGCGCAGAGCTATGGGACTTGCGCTGGTTCGAGTCTCCATGGGGGAAGAAATTTTCTCATGGTATTTCGGCCAGTATGGGACCGGTGCCCACCCAGCATCGTGAGGCAATTGGGTAGCTACAATAAGTAGCGGCTCCAGCTTGAGGAACCAGCTATAACGGCTGGGGTACTCGACATGCTAACCACATGTCACCCCTACACTGGCTGTTGATCACCTACCTCTGTGATTGACACATGTGGATGTGAAGGGCCAGCAGCCGGCTGGTAAAAGGGCAACCGCTGAAAAGTGGAAAGACCCTCAATCGGAAAATCGGTTAGGCTACCTCCTCATTGGCTGTAGGCCTATTGTTTTAAAATCCGCATGAACGATATTACTGCCGCTATATTCATGAGAATTCTGCTCTCTGTGTTTTGAAAATGTGTTGTGTAAATGCCTCTGGAGGATGAATGTATCTTGTTTTATATTTTAATTTTCATAAAGAAAGAATGGACAAAGAAAAATAGTTATAATTTTTTCATGCTTCACTGTCACTTGCAGTGTTGGTGTAATGTTTACTTTTTCGGAGGCGTGTTGGTGCTGTACTTCACGTTCAACAGTCACGTATTAAGACTAACAACTCAATATAAATTAAACCTTCATTGCCCTGACGCCCCCAGCAAGACAGCTATTAATATCAATCCGCCCCAACACGCACTTTCCTTTGTAAGGGATAATATTTTATTCCTCTTCATGTTTTGGTTTCTATTCCCTAACGTATGATATTACAGTTGCTCAAAGTAAATATTTATTATTCTTATTATATATATTATTGTTATTATTATTATTGTTATTATATTCAAATGAATGCAAAAAACAAGGATAATAAGACAATTTATATCAGGGAATTATGATAGAGAAGAAAGGTTTACAGGCTAGAATAAACATAATTCGGAATTCAAATGGGGATTTGATTGCAGATTACAGAAGTATTTTAAATAGATGGAAAAGTTACTTTAATCAGCTATTAAACGTACATGCAGAACAGGATATAGAAGAGAATAATTTACAGGCAACAGAAATGCTAGTCTGAGAACCAAGTGCATTAGAATGACGATAGAACAATTAAAGATTTATAAAGCATCAGATTCAGATTATATCCCATCAGAACTTATGCCATAGGCGGGTGGATTGAAGGACAAGATACGCCGCTGCTTTATGTAATTTAGTAAAAAAGAACATCTTCCAGACTAATGGAAATAATCGATTATCGTACCAATCTATATGAAAGGAGAAACCGATTACAACAAATACAGGGGCTTCTCATTATTCTCAACTTCATACAAAATTATAACACATATATTATTCAGCAGACTTACTCCCTATATTGATGACATTCTAAGAGATCATCAATGTGGATTTAGAAGAAACAGGTATGCAACAGATCAGATTTTTAGTATAAGACAGATTTTAGAAAATAAATGGGAATATAATGGTACTTGCATCAACATTACGTAGACTTCAAAAATCATATGATTCAATTAAGAGGGAGAAGTTATATAGTATCCTGCTGGCGTTCTGTATTCCTAAAAAGTTAGAGTTTTACGAATGTGTCTAAATGGTGCAAAAATTAGGGAGCGTGTAGCAAACAGTTTTCGGATATTTTTCTAATCCAAAATAGGTTGAAACAAGGAGATATACCATCTCCTCTACTATTTAATTATGTACTAGAGCACGCCATTAAATCTTTAGAGAATGAGGATGGCTTAAAACTAAATGGTATTAATAAGCTGTTAGTTTATGCTGATGGTGTAGTACTATTGACAGATAGCGAGGAGATACTGAAGAACAACATGTACACACTATTGAATAACGCTAAGAAATTAGGACTGTAAGTAAATATCAATAAAACTAAATTCATGATTACACGTAGAATTACATTATAGTTATAATGGAAATGGACAGCTAATGACAAATTAGGGAAAAAATTGAAGAAGTGGCGGAATTCAATACCTATGAACAATAATCACAAATAAGAATAAGATGTACAAAGAAATTAAACATAGGCTCAATTCTGGAAATCGTGCTATTATGCATTGCAGAGATCCTTAACGTACCAACTCCTTTCAAAAAAAGCTAAATTGAAAATATATAAAACTATTATTCTACCAGTTATGTTATATGGATGCAAAGCATGAACTCTTACCTTAAGGGAGGAAAAAAGATTACGGGTATTTGAGAATAAAATTCATAGGATTTTTTTGGACCAAAGAGAGATGAACAGACAGGTGAATTGACAAGGCTAGATAAAAGTGAACTACATGGTCTTTATAGGAAGCCAGATGTAATAAGAACAGTTAGGTCTCGTAGACTGGGATGGGCAGGACATGCACGGATGGGGAATGTAAAACGTACATGGAAGCTTCTTGTAGGAAAACCTGAAGGAAACTCACTAATGAGGTGGGAGAGTAATATTATCCATGATTTGAGGGAAGTAGATTATACAGGGAATGATTGGAAAACATTACTTCAGGATCGGGATGTATGGAGAGCTGTATTACCGTGCAAACATGATCCTGCGGGTTCGATAGTGCCAGTGAGTTAGTTATTATCATTATCACTAATCTGTCCCAATATGCATTTTCTTTTGTAAGAGATAATATTTTATTTCTCTTCATGCTTTAGTTTTTCTCTCTAATGAATGATATTACAGTACCACAAAGTAAATATTTGTTACTATTTTTATTATTATTATTATTATTATTATATTATTATTCTTATTATCATCATAATAAATGTGCCAAAATATGCATTTTCCTTTGTAACAGATAATAGTTCATTCTTCTTAGTGCATTGATAGTACTGTGTAACGAACGATATTATAATTCCTCATTGTAAATGTTTATTATTATTATTATTATTATTATTATTATTATTATTATTATTATTATTATTATTATTATTATTATTATTATTAAAGTAAATTCATCCCACAACAGGCCCGGAGGCCCTTGGGGTAGTAGGAGGTTAAGGCTCCCACATTATCTAGACAATCGGCACTTTATGTCAGCCGGGTTGTCAGCCCTGCGTGACGGCCGCCTTTACCCCCAGAACAAGCGTCTGGTACTCATTACCGTTAGAGGCTGAGTCGATCCCAGGGCCATAGTGCCGCCAGAGGGTTTGGGTCAGTTTAAAAATCCTGACCCCAACGGGACTTGAACCCTCGACCCTCCGGCTTGTAGCTCAGTGCCTTAACTACTACGCTACGGCGTGCCCCATATTATTATTATTATTATTATTATTGTTGTTGTTGTTGAATTCCTAAAAAGATAAGTAGACGTATGCGAATGTGTCTAAATATCAGAAAAAGTAGGCCATGTAGCTCATTGTAATTGTAGTACTTTCCCTTCATTTGTCTGTTGATCTCTATTTGGCCCAAAACTTTTTGTAAGAAATTTATTCTCATGTACTCGCAATGTTCTTTCTTCCCTTAAAGTAACAATCCATGTATAAAATTGATATAATACTGGCTAAAATCCGGCGTGCGCTACTACGCCTAAAATATTAAAATTAAAGTGTTTTTATGTATAGTTGAATAAGTGAACGGAAAAATATTTATAAATTTATATCGTTATAATTTTTAGATACCCCATGCTGTTCACTGATCGTTGCCCGGGAATCTACTTATACCATTTTTATTGGCATAAAAGAGTTGAAAGACGACATTTAACGTGTTTGAATGTGTAATTGAATACGTGAAAAAAATGATATATTATTATTACATACCTCTTACTGATTACCCATCGTGCTCGGGAATCTACTGATCCCGGTCTTCTTGGCAAAATGATCTGACAGACGAAAATTAATGTGTGTTTATGTAGGCCTATAGTTGAATAAGTGGAAGGAAAATTCATATCGTAAATATTTTATAGAACATATCCCCTGCTGATTGCTCTGGCGTTACTCTGGAATCTACGTACTCCGATCTTCATGGAACAAGTTAGCTGAAAGACGAAAATAATATGATTTTATGCTTAGTTGAATAATTAAATGAAAAAATAGTTATAAATTTATATCGTAATTAACTTAAGATACCTCGAACTGATTACCAGGTGTGTTGTCCGGAAATCTACTTATCCCGATCTTCTTGGCGTAAACGAGCTGAAAGACAAAATTCGTTATCCGTAAAATAATACCCATCGTGCGCTGCTATGCTGTCCCGGGAATCTACTTCTCCCGATCTTCTTGGTGTCAATGAAAGAGAAAAAATGGTTAATGTGAGTTATCGGTAAAATATAAACATATGCTGTCGCGGACATGTTTCTGGAAGTGATCGAGATATTCAATTCTGCGTACTTTAATATGTTATGTATTTGTTATGGTTTACACAGCGTAAGCCATTTAAGAGTTCAAAACGCGACTTCTTTCACGATTTTCACTACGCAGAGTGATTTTAAGGGTGTAGGATTTGAGTATCATAACTCTCTTATAGCCTATCTTCATCCGGGGAATTTCTTGAACATTTTTAAAGGAGCACCATGATTACCGGACGAACGGTAGGGAAGCGCATAAAATACGAACAAACAAATAAACAAACAAACATTCATTTGTATATATATTAGATAACTGGGAAAATAACAGATTTATATATTTTCATTTTTAAGTTTTTTGAATGGAGTTGGGATGACAATAGTCCCTGTAATGTATATTAGCTTGTATTTGCAAAATTGAGCCTATATTTAATTTCTTTGTGCATCTCTCTCCTATTTGTAATTATTTTTCCTAGATATTTGAATTCAGCCACACCCCTCATATTTATTATTATTATGATAAAATATATTCAGGTTAGACAAGAAATTAAGAAGAAATGTTTAATTTTAAACCACATAGCATTAAACACTTGTCGTGCAGCGGTTACATAAAAATGATGGAGGTTTCAAATATTCATAAGCAGTTTCTAGAATTTAAACTATCTGGTGGAAGATGATAAGGTCGATCTAATAACTACTGGATAAGGTCTACAGAAAATAGAACATAAATATATTGATCTGAAAGGGGCTCGGACAGTATGATTTTAAAAATAGAGAATATTGAATGGAAGATATTGTTGTACAGTGAAATGCGTGAATAATTATAAATTTGGAAATACATTTTGCTATTGTATTTATAATATTACATATTGCACTTGTTGTTGTTAGTTATTATTATAACCGTTACCTTTGGTTGTCACCTGTTGTAATCCTACTACACAAAAAAGGAGATATAAATAACTGTGATAACTTCAGAGGAATAAGCCTTTTGGACTCAGGCTACAAAATCTACATCAAATCAAAATGAGGTAATTATTATGACTATTTAACTCATGCCACAAATGCTAGTCAATGACCAATCACGTTTCAATGAATGTTGTTTTACAACCAATGACAGTCGTGTTCCACCTCACAATTTATCGATTTCTCTTTATCAGCTTCTGCTTTTGTGATAAAGAAAGCTCCTCCTTTTTAATGTTCTGAACAGGTCAAAGCATTATTTTACTCCAACAAATAAATTTAATATAGCAAATAATGAAAAGATTAATTGATTTTACTGAGTTGTTTACTAAAAAATAAATGAATAATCCATAATGTTGATTACGATATATGGTTTGATGTGTTTCATTATTTCTCCACTTGGGTGCACTCTTATAATATTGCGATCTTATCTGGCAATAAATAATATGATCAAGCAGCAGTGAATGAACATAACTCACATTTCTGATTTGTTTGCAAACATCGCCGTTTACATTAAATATATAAATATTTTAAAATAACTATAGTTAAACAATGATTTGTGAGTAAACAGCTTAATTTTATTCGTTAAATAGTCCTAACAAATGTCACTCTTTATTTCCAAATTCTCTAGATAAATTGAAAATCACTCGTGGCATTACTTATGACAGTTTATTAGATGAAACGCAAAATGTATTCCGAAAAGGAAGATTCTGTACAGATGGATACTTCACTATTACAATTTTAATAGAAAAACACAGACAGTTAATATTGAAACACACATGGCGTTTATTGACTTGAAGAAGGCATTTGACAAAGTAAATAGAAACAAATTATTAGAAATCCTCAAATATGATGGAATTCCAGACCAACTGATAAAAGCTATATTTGATATTTATAAGGATAATTACATCCAAGTTAACATTGGAAATAACGTATCGGAATGCAGACCAATTAATCAAGTAGTTAGACAAGGATGTGGTCTTTCACCAATAGTCTTCATAATATACATGAACTCAATTATTAAAGAATGGAGACTACAACCACATGGCAGTATAGCACTAATAGATTATATAATTTAACATCCTATTATTTGCAGATGACATTGTGTTTATAGCGAATTCAGAAGATGACCTACAACGTTCAGTCCACTCTTTTCACCAAATTGCAATTAACTACAACATGGAAATATCAACAGAAAAATCTAAATTCATGGCTTTCCTAGGAAAATACTCAGTTCGCAGTAAAATAGTTATTAATAATAAAATATTAGAACAAACCAACACATTTAACTATCTCGGATACGAAGTTACATACGAAGAGGAAAAAGATTTTAGTCAAAAAATTATAAAATTTAACAGAGTAACAGGAATTATAAATAATATTTCCAAGCCAAACACAAAAAATACAGAAACAACTGGACTCACGTAAGAAGAATGAACAGAACAAGAATACCACGTCAGATCTTAAATTACCAGCCACCAGGCAAGAGATCTTTAGGCAGACCCTTCAAACGTTGGATTGCGACCGTAACAGACCACTAGGTCTATCACATGAAAGGAAGAAGAAGAAGAAGAAGAAGAAGGAGACCTTTGGTGTCACCATAATCACAACTTAAAATCGTCTATGAAAGATCTATCCGAGAAAAGTTAATTATCCGTTGATATCTTGCACTGGTCAGACGCTAGACTGGATATTTATCATTTCATTCTAGTTAGAGTGTTTTATTTTAGTATAAAGAAATTCGTTTACAATATGAGAAGTAATAATAACTACCTTCTGTCACTATAAATATGTGTAAATGAGTTTAGTTCCGCGTCTGTAAGATAAATTTTCAAATATTAAATGCTTACCTGAGATCTCTAATATACCCAACGAATTAAAATGTATGTTTAATTACTTCGTTAGTCAAATCATATTGATGGTCTTTCTGAAACATGTTCCATAATCGGCATTTATTTAAAATAGTACTAGATTGTTCTGTTATTCTGTAAAGAGGATTTACTTTATTTACTGATTTAGGTTAAAAACCTATGGAGCTCATCTCAAGGATACAGGGTTAGAACTAAGTAATTCTTTTTGTCGAAATGAAGTTTGAGCTCCCATTAGATTTTACATGGAAAGCACCTCTTTTAGAAGTGTGAACTAGTAAGAGATACAGTTGAGTCAGGAGTTTATTTGCCTTCAAAGAAAGCCATACATAAAATAAATAGGTCCGTTGCATAATCAAATGTCCGATATCCATTATGCGTGGACAAGTGTGTTGCCTTCTTTTTCCTTATACACGTTAAATATGGGCGCAGTTATTACTTTATCCATTTTCCACCGGGCATTCTTTTCATACTCACATTTTTGTTCCCCTCAGCGGGTTTTGAGTAAATGCCTTTTTTTTACGGATAGTTGTATGTATTAATTAAACTTTTTAGCTATATTTATCGTTTAATAGTATATCTGGGGGGCTGTTCTGTCAATGAAAAGTTTCTGTTGGAGTTCAGGTATGCATTGTTTTGTAGAGTGTACATTTATAGTACTACAAAATTGTTTGAATTAAGTTTTAAAATCACTATGTGGTGAGATCCATTTTGACAATTATCTGGGACTCATTTCATTTTGTCACGTTAATTTCGCGTTTAACTTTATACAGTGTATGAGTGTATGTATGCTGTGGACGATTACAATCATAAGTAGGAAGAAAGCATGAACACGTAGGTATATGACATCATATTTTATTATCAAACAAACAATCAACCTGGTAAATTACTGATAGAGTTGTAACTCATGCCCCAAATGGGAGTCAATGACCAATCATATTTCAATGAACTTTGATTTTGAACCCCAATCACAGACGTTTTCATCTCGAATTTATCAATTTAATTTCATCATATTAAAATCACGCTCCTCCTTTTTAACATTCTGAATAGGTCAGAGCATTATTTTGAAGTGACTGACTCTCTAAAAAATACGTTGCATATAACAATTTATATATTAACCCAGAATTCTAGAATACAAGTGACTCTCAGGTTGTATATAATTATATATATATATATATATATATATATATATATATATATATATATAGGGCACAAATGTATCCAGATACTGCTTGCGGGATATAATAGACATTTGTGGCAACTGATTATTCCACAAAAACAAATCACGGTTTGCACTTTCTTAAAAATATTATTTTCCACGAATTTACGTTCCAGATAATACAGGGTGGACCGCTCGAATGGACCTAATTTCAATTGCTTGTTACTGGCAAACGGTTGAAGATAGAAACTTAAAACAACGTTCATATTACAGAAAAACTCACCAAGTTTTGATATCCAGATCACCACATCTCTATATGAGCCCCAGCAGTCACTGTGACGATATCAAAGCGATGAACAATTTCTTGCCAAGTACGTTGGAGTATGTCTTCTGGAATGTTCTCAACTCAATAGCCTATGATGCGCTAACGAAGATCACGAAGGTCTTTGACTGGGGTGGTGTAAACTTTATCTTTGACATAGCCCCAGAGAAAGAAATCCAGTGGTGTTAAATCGGGAGATCTCGGGGGCCACGCGATTGGTCCTCCCCTACCAATCCAACGGCCAGGGAAAATGTTGTCCAAAGTCGTACGAACTTCATTGGACCAGTGGGGAGGAGCACCATCTTGCTGGAAAACGATGTTAGGCTGCAGTTGTTCAATTTGTGGAAAGAAGAACTGCTCCAGCATGTCAAGATATGTGGTACCACGAACAGTTTTCTCGGCGAAGAAAAACGGTCACAATGACCTTATTATGTGACAAACTGCACCAAACATTCATCTTCGGACTATCACGAACATGCTCTTGAATAGCGTGAGGATTCTCCGATCCCCAGATCCGCACATTATGCCGGTTTACCTTGCCTGACAAATGGAAAGTGGCTTCGTCCGAGAAGAAAATCTTGGTCATGAAGTCAGGATCAGCGCCGAGACGGTCCAGCATCGTATTGGCGAATTCCACTCGTTTCGGCATATCATTCGGCTCCAGACGTTGCACTAACTGCACTTTATATGCGTGCAGTTTGAGGCGTTTGTGGACAATCCGTTGTAATGTCGATTTTGGTATTTGAAGTTCCCGCGAAGCTCTTCTTAATGACTTCCGGGGGCTTCGCTCAAATGCGGCTTGAACATTTGCTACCATTTCATCGGATGCTCTGCGACCACCACCATGCTTCTTCAACACAGATCCTGTAGCTAATAATGTATCACGCCACTTCTTTATGCTTCTAGCAGTTGGAGCATCACGGTTAAACACACGCCGGAACTCCCTTTGAACTCTAATGATTGATTTAAACTCCGCATACCACAAAACAGCTTGCGCTTTCATCTGCGGGTCGCAATTTTCACAAACAATTAAATCTAAGAACGAGAAACGTATCTTTGTGCCATCTACCGACAGGATTCGAAACTTGGTGAGTTTTTCTGTACTATGAACGTTGTTTTAAGTTTCTATCTTCAACCGTTTGCCAGTAACAAGCAATTGAAATTAGGTCCATTCGAGCGGTCCACCCTGTATAAATGAGATATTTACACCATAGAACATCACATATTAATTAATAACCTATAATAATAATGATAATAATGTTGATAATAATAATAATAATAATGCATTATTTTAATGGCAGAATTATGGCCATAAAGCCTTCTCATCCACTCAACCAGCGAATAGTAGAATTATACAAAAATTACATACTTATTACTATTTTAAGATATTATTAAAATACAGACTAAACAAAATGCAATGATTATGTGATCTAATACTAGCTAATACTAACAAAAATATAGATTATAATAACATTAAAATGATATAAAGCTTCCTAGATGATTATTTATAGAACGTTCTATACAGTTGTTATGCAGTTAATGTTTCCATTGTGTCGAACGTAAGATATCAGTGAATTTTGATTTAAATAATGATAGCGATTGACAGTCCCTGACACGACTGGGAACTGAGTTCCATGCACTAGTCATAGATACTGTATAAGATTCAGAGTATAGACATATCCTGTGCTGTTGTATCAAAAGTAAAGAAGAGTCTTGTGATCTTGTTCCTAAATTGTGATAAGCCGATACATTTTGAAAATGTTTTGTTAAATAACTTGGAAAATATGTGTGCAGAATTTGGAATAGTAAGGTATGTGAATGTAAAGTTCTTCTATCATTTAGGCATAGCAATGATAAGGCCTGAAATGAAGGAGACACAGTTATAACGAAGGAGATTGAATATAAATCGAATGCACGCATTATGAACACGCTGTAGTCTGTCAGATAGATCAGTTGTCAGATTTATCAGTAATATGTCGCGGTAGTCGAAGTGTGGCATTATAAGAGTCTGTAAAAGTATTTGTTTTAAATTTGTAGGAGGAATTTTTTAAAACTATTTAGGGAGTGAAGAATTGAGAACACTTCCCTGCAGGTATTATTCACCTGTATTTTCCAGTCTAGATGTAGGTCCATGTAGATACCCAGATTTCTTACTACTGAGCAGTAGGGGGATAGAATTGTCATTTAGGAGAATGGTAGGAATATTTTCGTAATTTATATAGCTTTGGATTCGCCGATGTCCTATAATTATGCACTGTGTCTTGTCAAGCATTTAGATTAAGTCCATGTTTCCTCGATCATTGGGAAATTGAGTCTAGGTCACTATTTAATTTGTCTAGTGTGTCATATACATCGTCAGGATTGGAGTGAATGTAAATTTGCAAATCGTCAGCGTATAGGTGATGTCGACAATAAGTAAGTCTAGTTGATATGTTGTTAATATAGATAGAGAAGAAAAGTGGCCCTAACAGTGAACCTTGTTCGACGCCACCCTTCAGTGATAGCCAGGATGAGGTATGGTCTGCATTGTATACACATTGGTGGCGATCATGAAGGTAGGATCCAAGCCAGTTAACAGCATTTTCCAAAAGATTCAGGGAGCGTAATTTTGCTATTAATATGTCAGTGTCAACAGTGTCGAAAACGTTACTGAAGTCCAAGAGTGTAAATATTGTCATGTGGCCACTGTCCATTGCTTCACGCGCATCTTCGGTAACTTTAAGAAGTTCCGTTGCCATACTATGGCCTGTCCTAAAACCAGATTTGTGTGGATCGAGTATGTTATGTGTGTTAAGGTAATCAGTTAATTGTCCATGATCAATGCGCTCCAAGGCCGTAGATAGGACTGGGAGGATGCTCATTGGTCTAAAGTCGTTTGGTGTTACATGTAATTTGATTTTAGGGATTGGTCTGACTATAGCTTTTTTCCAAAGTTTGGGGTAAGTAGAGGTCATGATTGAGGCATTAAATAGCTATATGGGTAACAGTTGGGAGTATGACATGGAGTATTATCTTTAAAAAGTCGATACTTATGTTGTCTATGTCTTAGTTCTAATGTGGCCCAGGGTTAGTTTAACGCCGATTGGTATTATATAGAAAAGAAGATTTTTTTCCCCCGGAAAGGAGTAGTTGTGGATAGAAGCTCGTCTATAGTTTGTTATTTGGTTGTGGCGTTTGTGTTAAGTATGACATACGGTGTGAAATGTTGGTTTAGGTCGTCCAGTGATATGTTAATATCCTCTCCTTTGGTTGTCGGCAGCCGTAGACCGATTGGTCTAATACTTTTCCACATATCACTTTCATTTGTATTTGGATCAATGAGACTATGAGCATACCGCAACTTAGCGATCCTAATTATTTGATTTTTTTTTCTTAATGTCTTATATTGTCTTAAGTTAGCGTCACTTTTGTCCCGTCTTTATTTTCGAAAACAGCATCCCTCTCAGCCATCAGTAGTCGAATTTCGTGGGACATCCAGGGAGCTGGGGATTTAGGAATTCGTCTAGTCTTCAAGGGGGCATATTTGTCGTAAAGTTCTAATATCATATTGTTAACTTTAAACAATTTTTCGTCAATTGTGCGTAGGGTCCAAATGTCATGACACGGCATCTCGATAGCGTCTGTAACTAGAGCTTGCTGGTTAATATTTTTTTAAATTTCGGTACGTCAATAAGTTAGGACGAGTCCTAGGACACTGGAGAGAGTATTCGATATACATGACGTAATGGGCTGACATGCCAGGGGCAGATATTTTTCTGTAGTTCATAATTTTATGTGAATTTGTCGTGGCTATGATGTCTATAAATGTATGTATGATGGGTTGGTTGTAAAGGCAAGACATACTTATTGCATGCGTGAAATAATGATAGTAGTTCTGATGCTGATGACGAGGAAGGAAGTAAGTTATGGTTAAAGTCGTCCATTACTATAACATGCTGATAATGCGGCAGTAAACTTAATAACGGTGTCTCTTTGCCACAAAGATACTCTACTTTCGGAGGTTTGTACACCACGCATAGGAGATATCTCTCTAAGCTAGCTAAAATTTCAATCAAGAGGAATTCAGGTCGTGCATGGTAATCAGGGGAGCAGTGAAGAATGACTTTGGGCTCTGAGTTCGATTTGATATACATCGCAACTCCCCCACCTCTTTTTCCTAGTCTATCATTGCGACAGAAAGTGTTGACTATAATCAGTTTGATATGTTTCATTTTTTCAATACTAGGGTGCATTCTTACAGTATTGCGATCCTTTGGTAATGATCTGGTTGCAGTGATGAACACATGGAACATAATAAACGTTTATCATTTGTTCTCAAACATCGCTGTTTACATTAAATTCAAATATTTTAAAATAACTATATTTAAATAATGATTTATGAGTAAATAGCTTTTTTTTGTCTGTTAAATAGTCCTAACAAATGCTATTGTTGATTTCCAAATTCTCTATAAAATTCACTCGTCACTTCGCGACATCGTGAATTTATCGACCATTTGGAGATCTCTCGTGGAATTACTTATAACAAACTAATAGACCTTTTAAATTACCAATGTATTGAATAAAATTAATTTGTTTAATTTATTTCATATCTTTTTATAAAATAGAAATACGAAAGGGCATAAATTACTATTTTTTGTTAATTAACAGAACGGTAATATCTTACAGTTACATTTGATTATAATTTAATGAGGTCAAACATATTTAATAACGGGTACATGAAAAATGTGTTACGTCAAATTATGGGTTATATTAACAAATATTTTAAATCTCCTATCCCTCACTTCCTTTAAAATATGTTAATTCACCACCGCAATATTATATGGCGACATGTATCTTAGCTAAGTATAGTATAATTATGTCACATTAATATAAACGTTAATGCATGTCAAGAAAATGTACTATTTTATAATTTAGCCCCCATATCAATTATCATCCATATGCTTAGAAGTAAGTTCAACCTATGGTTTTAAGTAAAATATGGGAGTACTCTGTATAGTAGTCAAGTGACCTCAACATGTAACTATTGTACAGTGATCGATGCGGTTCTACAGATTATAGTAATGAAGTTATGAAGCTGTTACCAGGATCAGTGCATATTGCATGTCATTATTGAGTGCTGGTCGTTAATCCATTTTTCCTGGTTGTAATTTCCTCTTTTTGAGGGCAGATATACGCTTATTATAATCTGCGTTGCCTCGTGTTACTAAATTTTACAATGACTCATTACAATACATAAAACATTTGCAGCATATTTTGTGAAGTACAGTACGGATGGTATAGGCTCACAAAAATGCCTTTCTACCCAAGCTGATTAAACGATTAAGTCTAACAAAGATAACAAAGCAACGTATCGTAACTGATAGCCAAAGCATCTCAATAAATAATGTAATTTTTGATGCTCCATTAATTAACCTAATCCAGTAACGTTTTACAACATAATAATCATGTATTCTACTTATTATACATCAACCTTAGTGTTTCAGTGTTACGTCCCTTGAGTATGATCCTAAGGTTGTCGGGATCAAACCATGCTATGGCCCGTGGATACTTGTACGAAGTAAACATTCAAGAGATATGTTCTCTGGGAGGAATTTTAATACCGTGCTTGCCGAGTCTTAAGATTATCGGGTACCTAAATATAGCTCAACCCTAAATTAGGGACTCTGATCAAATTTTAATTCGCCTTTACTATCCAATTATTTATGCTCACTAGGAGACAATATGTATGTCCCTCATGATATCTGTAAGAATATAAGTGTAACTACATTAGTTTGGGTAACTAATTCCCAAAAGAGAGAACACTTCTCACGTGGGGATGTACGTTTTTAGAGAAACCGGTAGCCACACCATCGTGTGTGACTGAACTGGCATTCTTTACCTCGTCAATAATATATTTGTTTTCTAATATTGCACTTTTCTTACTCAACGCCAGGAATTATTTGACCCTTAGCCATTCTCCAGCATGCTTTCTGATAGTTCTTTGCCTTTATGGTACTCTGTGTTTCCAACGGTCAGACCATCGTCCATTACTTTAGATTTAGTTGGTGAAGGGCGGTCATATGTTCTACTTTACATATTGGGGCAATAGGGATGCTCTCACAATGCCTAACTTAAGTAGGTATTTCTGTAGGTAGTTCGTGTTCACCAACAATTCTGACGTTGGGAATTACAATTTTCCGTGGACAAGATGTTTTGAATGGGCGTTGTACTAGTTGTTCCCATTTTTATTAGCAGCCATTGTCTATCTGGTAGATGTGATTCATAATATTGTTATGTGAATTTGTGCACATATATTGCTGCAGGTGGTTGGTACATCATGCTGTCGTATCTTTGTACCCTCTTTCGCAAGGTTATCCGTTATTCTATCACTAAAATTCGACAATGACATGGTGTGCCGTGATGACGAAAATCTACTGTCCTTGACGTACTGTGACGTACTTGTTTATCCTCTGTGGTGATCAAAGACTGTGTTCTGTGCTCGTTCCTTCCCTTCTCATTCCCTCTTACTCCTATTCCTTACGTCACCTGCGCGGTTTGGTGTGCGCAGATGCTTACGTCCGAGTCGCAGAGACTGCTATCATTGACAGTCGGAGTTAAGCTTTGGTTCTTGGAAGGTCGCCGGGGATCAAGGGAAGGTCCCTTGGCTGGGGACTGTTCCGTTTTCGTTTTGTCAAGAAGCTGTTCATAAAAACGTATTTAGTTTATATAAACGAAGAACTCCAAAGCCTATAGTGAAGACAAATGTAAGGAATTGTGTTGTATACTTTGTTATGTTCAATTAACGACTGTTCATTGTTTTCTATTTATGTTTATATTCAAGTTCGACAGCTAATTGTATTGTTTGATTTTTCATACAATCTTTAATTACAAAGGTATTTTAGTTAAAATCTTGATGTATGTTATTAACGAATTGTTTAGCTGTCTTGTAATTAGCTTAAACCTGAGATTTGCATGCTGTAGAGCACGATCCCAGTCCTCTCATGATCAGTCGTTCATATTGAGATTTGCTGTAGCTTAGAAGCATTAATGATTATAGTTATCCTACTAGTGGTATGCTTAAATAAAGATGAAATTGTCTGTAAAAACGTGGGCACAGCAACAGATTCTACATATTAGGAGCTTGTATCAGACAAACTAGGTTTGTATGAAATAAAAGTCAGGTTTCACATAATAATAGAGAGTATAGTCCCGGTACGTTCAATGGTATCAGTTTGTAATGAATTTTCTGGTCTTCTTTCAGGACATCATTATTGATTCTGGTGGGCCTATAATGTTTCTGATTCTTATATATTTTAATGAACTTGGTATAGTAAGGGTTACCATGCCACATTATAAGCGTTTTAAGAAAACAGTTTTTCTATGCGTCTCTTAGCAACCTGTTCCAGCCGCTCGTTTAATAGTTTCAACTTTTCGATCAAAACCCATGATGTTTTTTTCTAACAGGATTGCATTCTTGAAATGCTCCACAACAGAAGTTTGATGTCCCAGCACCATGTCATTTATTACCAATCAATCATCAATATACATACATATATGAAAGCATTTGTTGGAGGAGTAATTTAAATCCTCAACCATCAATTCATTGTTCTTGAGTAGCTGTGAGTAATCTATACAATTGATAAGTAATTCACTGGCATTATCGAACCCGTAGTTTCAGTGCCGCCCCAATCTATACAATTGATAAGTAATTCACGGCAGTAGCGAACCCGAAATTTCAGTGCCGCGCGGATATAAGTTCTCTACATTTCCTTACCGTAATCAGATTAATAAAATACATAACATAATATTCTACTTCTATTAAATATAAATATGTAGTTACAATTTAAGTGTCCAATTCAATATATACAAACACCTAATGAATTAATATTACAAATAAATTATTAATACATATGTTTGTGCTGTCACACGGGGTCTAGATGATACGAGAAATCCTTTTCCTCGCATCCTGTATGTATATATATATATATATATATATATATATATATATACACATATATATATATATATACACATATATATATATATATATATATATATATACACATATACATAATGTCGAGAATGTAGCTACACTCCTCAGTCACGTCATGGAGAGGGAGAGTAAATAAAAATTGTATCAATAATTATGAAATAATTTAATTAATGAAGACATGTTTATGAACATCATCTAAAGTGGAGTTTTCTTGCCGAGTAATGTAAATATTTAGGAAACACAAAATTTGGAAATATGCAATTACAGATGTAATTAAAGTCCTATGTGAGGAAAAAGGGCTCTCTTACGGAAGTTAATTGACTAAGCTAAATGAGTTAAGCTTATTTCCCTCCAGACGTAAGATAGTGGCAAGTTGTTAATTCATCGCCTCAAGAGGCACCTAGTGAGCAACAAAGACATTATATGGATGAGTAAGGGCGATTATATTTTGATCAGAGATTCTAATTTATATTTGACATTATTCTTAAAGTCCGAAAATCTACCCCACTTGCGTTTTCCAATCTTATAAGATCCAACGAGCCCGGTTGGATTTGAATCAGAGACAGTCGGGCAAAAACCGTAATCATCATACAAAAGAAGACAATAATAAAAGTAGAAAACTTCATAATTTAGTACACAGATATCAATCAATGTATAAAATAGTGTGGAAGCCATGTTAAATTAAATTAATTGTGTTCACTCTAACGGATAGCTGGAAAGAAGATTAGTGGAATCATGAGTATTAAAGGAGGAAGTCGGTCAGAAATCCTCGACTCTCATTATAATATGTATATCTATGGTGGTATCACCGACGTTTAAAAGCCTTCAGGATATTGTTGGATTTAATACTGTAAATATTCGATATACACATGTTTAATTAGGTTAAAGGAAAGTAAATTTGAAGAGGAAATGGTCTAAGTATTTGAATGATCTTATCTCATAGGAAACGTGCTAAGATCACATGGTAAAGAACAAGATGTACCTGATTTCATGTAAGGTGTTCTCTGGATCATACTGGATCAGGAGCTATCAAATGTAACGCATTGTAAGTAGATAGAGTGAAGAGTGGTTTAGGCTACATGGTGGTCACAAAACTGCAATCTGCCCAGAAGAGAGAATTCACGAATGTTAACTTCATTGTCATTTCTCACAGTTTAATTTATATCAAATTCTGTTACCTAGTCGTGTCAAGTAATATCTGTTAAGAAACAAAGTTAAGAACAAGTAATGGCATTTTTGTAGCCTCAAAACAGCTATGCAAATGTTGAACCTCAGAAATTATTAAGCTCTAAGGAAATAAATTGACACAAGAAATTAAATGAAAATTCAAAGTATTTGCATAGAGAAATCTAGATTTATTGTATATTGACATTTAAGGTTTTAATTATTAATAATAAAATACACAGAACCTAATAAAAATCATCTGAATAAAATAGTCAACATTATTGATTTATTACGATTTAATTATTTTATTACATACCAACGATAAGGTATAATCGAAAAATTAATCTATAAAGGAAATAGCGTTCTAGCTCTGCCACTGTTTAATTATTTACACCGCATACAGTTGAATCCAATTAACTTTTACTCTTAGAATTTTGAGCTGGTTTCACAGATGACGCTACTCAATGTTCAATCACTGAAAACGGCTAGTCAATGAAACGTTATCTATTCCTGATAGGGTTACTATTGTTTACAAATGTTTATAAAATTTTCAGTACTTCCAGTATAAAACTGATACTGAGACCTGTAACACAGTAGTTTATATTATGTCATCATAAAATTCAGAATTTTTTAAGTAAACAATTTTTTATACAGATACATGAACTCATTTATGTAGGTGAATGATGAATACTATTTAATTATTCAGAAACAAAATATATAGGGGATATTAATGATATTCATATTAACATGGGTAGATTATATCCAAAAATATACAATGGAAAATATAATTGAAAGGTTATAATTTGCCACAAAAAGGGATGATCGTATAATGAGAAAGGATTTTAAGGTGATGTCTGAATTACATTTAGGTGTATACAGAGTGAAAATTATTTAAACCGACGAACTCTGGGAGGTTGTAGGGGACACGAAAACAAATATTTTCCCCTAATGTCATTTTTACTACCAGGATTATTTAAACCGGTAGACGTATTACACTCTTCGGTTGTAATGACTGCAACTGCTGTTGGTGGTAGGATTTTTTTTGTCCACCAGTGTAGTAATGAATTGTATCTGTTTACTAATGGAGCGATACGCCTGGAGTGATTACACTAATATGGTTGGTGCGTACTACGTAGCGCACCAAAACGGACGAGTGCACAGCGGGTTTATCAACAGCAATATCCTAATCACCGTAACCCGCGTCATACGACGTTTACTGCGTGAGACCGGGTCATTTGGCAGATCACCTGGACAGGAACACCGTAGCACAGTAAGAACGCTAAGATTTGAGAAAGCTGTCCTGCAGCACGTGGAGCAAGATCCGTCAATCAGCGTTCCCACAACCTGGAACTAGTTGATTATACATGCAGAGCACATTTTTCGTAGTAGTACCTGGAACAGTGTAAAATTCATCCTACATTTCCATTCTGTGTGTTGTTTAGAGATGAAGCAACGTTCGGGCTTGATGGAATCTTCAATATGGACAATGCGCATGTTTGGAGTGAGGATAGCCCACATGCAACAGTTAATCATGCATATGAAGTGCGGTTCTTCGTTATTGTGTGGGCCGGTGTTGTTTGGGACTGTTTAATTGGGCCATATCTTCTACCTAGGCCATTAAATGGCAGTCACTATTACAATTTTCTCTCCAGAGCATTGGCAGAATTACTGGAAGACGTCCCGCTCTCTACAAGACAACGCATGCGGTTTCAACATGACGGGGCGCCGGCATATTTTAGTCGTTGTGTGCGTCGATTCTTGAATCAACGGTTTCCAGAAAAGTGGATTGGCAGATGTAGTCCTGTACCATGGCCTGCTCGATCCCCAGATATGTCCCCTCTGGATTTTTTGTTAGTTTGGGGAGATATGCGCAACCTTGTTTACATAACTCCTGTTGCATCAGAAGATGGTCTGGTTACCCGGATAGTAGCAGCAGCAGGAATAATTAACGATACTCCTGGAGTGTTTGCCCGTGTTAGACAGAACATGATCCGCCGGTGTAACCTTTGTTTACATGTCAATGGAGGCATTTTTGAACCTCTACTGTAATTTAAGTAAGCGCGTTGTGTTAATGTGTTGTCTCTTGGTAATAAAAATGCAAAAGTGTTTGTTGGTTTAATTAATTTGCCGCCAGACAAATTTTCCTCCTCCGGTTTAAATAACCCTCATAGGAAAAAATGACATTAGGGGGAAATATTTGATTTTGTGTGCCCTGCAACCTCCTCGAGTTTGTCGGTTTAAATAATTTTCAGCCTGTATTTACCAATTAATATTATATAATCACAAATTATTCTAGAAATAGGAATATCTGCTTTAGAAATCATAGTAACACGTTGAATTCGCCCGCATCTTCTGCCAAATATGATATTTGAAATCTAAAGTATTTTGATAGTTTATTCAATGTTTTGATTCCAATATTCATTTCAAATTTGGTTTACTGTGACATTAGTGTGAAAATCACTTAGATCTCCTGTACGTTTACTTGTCGCGTAGTGTTGAACCTTGCCAAAGTGAAAACTTCCCATTGAGGATCCCTATTTTATCCCGAAATGTACCGAGTTTCCACAATGGGAACTTACAGAGGCGTTTCCTAGTTAGTAAAATGTAACATTTTTACCTCTCGTGATCTGTAAATATCGTCTCTTTGAAATCTTTACATATTTATATAAAGTGGGTATCTCATTGAAACATCATATCCTTTTTATTTCTGGAATTTAGTTTCGCAAGAGGGTTTAACATGATTATGACTTGGTATCCCCAAGTACTGGTGGTTTGTACACTTATTCCTTCACAGCCATGCTAATTAAATTCCAGTGCTTGTGATTACCGTTAATTACCAACCTTACTCTTTCTCTATTAAAGGTGACCTGCAATTCTGTGAATGTTTAATATTTTCCTATGTTTAATTTACCTCATACATTTTCCTTGAATTTTATTAAATTTTTGTGTGGTTTTGTAACAGGAAATATGTGGATGTATAATAAATATAATAAAGTTGTAGGCTGTAAAATGTAACCTTTGTTTCATTAATGTTATTTTAAGCTATTCGGCTACAGCATTTCGTTTTAAGTTATGATATTTCCTTTCACAAATATAAATATTTTTCCCCGTTATATTGAGTACATTTTTAATTCTTGGAGTCTGATTTGTTTGTGACTGTGATACCGGTCTAATTGAAACATTTAATACCTAGCGTGTAGAGACTGCTGATCAACTATTTATAGATATAATTGATAAAGTGGCCTATACAGAGCAGATTGGGAATTGGTTACATGCAATACATGTGCCATATTAGAGAATACATTCACACAAATAATTAGAGATAGTTCAGTTGAGATATGAGTTAACAGATATCACTTGACAGTTCTTACGTTCTAGATATTGCAAAATACCAAACCCTAATAGACATAAATAAAGTTGTAGGATTGATTTATCACTTTGTCTAAACGTCTAAAAGCTAAGTATTTAAATGTACTTATTTGTAATTGCACTTATCCCGTCTGTCTTCCACATCCCTCAATTATGGTGGAATGGATCTTAGAATTTTAAGATATTACAATTTATTTTAATTGATATTTTGAACTATTACTTTATACTTACCTACGGATTCTACAGATCATCCAAAATATAACTTTGATTAAGTTGGTTGATTAACTGGGATTTAATTAACAATATTGTTACTCTCGCAATTAGAATGCGGGCGTGAAATGGGTAATAATAAGTAGGATTTGTGCTTTTAAGTTCCGAAATCAATTAGACCAGATCCATAGACTTACTTCTCAACTGCGGCAAGCAAGGCTCAGGATTTTATGCTATTAAAATTCGAACTCGATCGGGTTTGAAACCGCGATTCCCAAAGCCAAAGGGAGTTCATAACCATAGCCAACCAGCACCGATGTTAAAGTCTGGTAAATGTGATTATTATTATTATTATTGTTATTATTATTATTATTATTATTATTATTATTATTATTAGTTCGATTTCTTTCAAACCCTTATTACGTTTTGAAGACATACTATAGGATGATTTCACTGAAATCATGTAGGCCAACTAAGTTAGTAGAATCAAATGAAAACTTATATAAAATGGATTTTCTAAGAGATTTTATTTCCTTGATTTCAAATAGTTTGTCTGAATTTCATTGATAGTCTCGTAAATATCATCCGATTAATTATTTACACCTCTCCTTCGCTGTGGTCTCGAGTAAGCTTGCTGACTTGTCATGCAGAGGGCTCGGTTTCGATCTCCGGTCGGGACTAGTTTCCTGGATTGTTTTTTCGGTGTTTTTCCTCATAAGATAAAAACTTAAAATATGTACCTCTTGGCAGGTGCCATCATCCTCAACTGTGTTAAAATATTAAATTCAATGCTATCTGGAGGCCTTTCGGAAGTTAACTTCCATCATAAGCAGGTTAAGTATCTACAACTAGTTGTAGTTTACAACCTTGTATACTCCACGCGTCTTTAGTAGCAACTGTCTTGTTTTTGAAGATTTCGTATAACGGGTTGTACGACTGACTGGGGTGCGTTCTCATTAAGAAGTAAGGTATCGTTCATTTATTTTATAATTTCAAGGTCTTCAAATATATTTATCTTTGCTGAAATGTATTCTTTGTGGACTATTGTTAGAGTGTTTTCTATTGTGTGCATTCGGTGATCTTTCTAATGATGTTTCGCATTGTTTGATTTACCGGCTGCGTACATAAAAATATCACAATCTTTACATGTCAATTTATAGACTCCCGTATTATTAAATTTGCTATGTTATTCTATGCCATTTTATATTAACTAACACTGGCACTATCGAACCCATGGGTTCTTGGCCGCGCGGACATAAACTCTCCATACATCCCTTTCCTGAGCTAATGTATTCCAGTCATCCCCCTCTATAATCTACTTCCCTCAAATCTTAGTTAATGTTAATCTCCCGCCTCATTCTTGGTCTAACAACTGGGCGTTTTCCCTCTGATTTCCCTACAAGAAGCTTCCATGCTCGTCTTTCCTTTGTTGTTTAATTTGTTTTCGGATTTATAAGCTATGTTTGTTTATATTTATTTTTTTCAATGTTCTAGCTAGATTAGTGGTTTCATGTCCTCTGTATGTTAATGTTACCCAAGTTTTATTATTAACAGATTATCTTTAAATTTTTGTTGTTATTTGTCATATTTTTTGTTTGTTTTTATAAGTACCCTATATCAATAGTTTGTTTATTGAAACCGTTGTTTTTCGCCATGCTTTTAATATATTGCATTTCTTCTTATAAATAGTTTTGTTTAAGGGAAATTTCAACATTCTCTTAATTAAACTATTAAATGTGCTGATTTTATGTTGTGTATAGATTTGTTATTAATGGTGAGCATATTGTTTGTAGATTTGTGGAAAATACTTATTTCAAGTTTCTTCCGTTTTACGTTTTTCGTTATGGTAAAGTCTGTATAGTTTATTTTGTTATTAAGATCTATCTTTTCCGGACATTCTATTTTATTATGCATATTGTTTAGTCCTATCAAGATTTCCTTTTCTTTCCTGTTCTCATTGTCTGGAGATTAAAGGCCCAAACGGTCTCCGAACATCGTTTGGCCATCTTTATCATCATTAACATATTCATTTAGTTTAGGAATAAAGCTTCATCTGTCTCATCATTTCCTATCATACATTATCGGGGCAGCATAACTCCGCCTTCCAGGCGCCCCAACCTCAGAAGTGGATTGCAATAACGTCATGTCAGGAGAAATATCATAATATCGAAATGACAACGTGGTGGCATTAAATAAAAACTTATTTATACCTTCTATGAATTGAATATCAGTGGCATATTAGTTAATTTGATAACTTATTTATTGAATTATTCACTTTAACTTTATATTATTATAGATTAATTAGAATAATGGGTGGATTTATATTTACAATATAATCACACTCTAATGATTTTTAACATTTTTTTTCCAGATATCAACTTAATCCTAGTACTTCCGAGTACTTTTAACTGTAGTGCTTTAATAATTATTTTACTTTAATTTTCTTGAATGTGACTCACACTAGCAAATGAAAATTATATCATGTTCAAAAGTATGTCATGTATGTAGATTTAGAATTAAGGGTGGTTCATCGTTTGGCCATAAATGTATATGTAATTTGCAATTTCTCCTTTTTTCTTGACAGTTATTCTCCATCGTAGTTTAACCTCTTGCCATATACGTACATTTACATGTCACACGCCGCCCGAGCCTTATGGAGGTACCACCTATCAGAACAGGGATTTTGAAACTTAGATCCCATACATAATTTATTGACAACACAAGGATACGAATAGCCTCTGTGAATGAGTAATCAGCTCAATGTAGGGCCATCTCCTAGACAACAAAATATTAATGTGATACTCAGTATTCACACAAACATTCTTACTATATATTTTGAATACGCTAATGGTAATTATAATGGTCAGATTATGCTTTACGAAATCTGAAATTTGACTTATCGCTGAGCAATAAGAACCAATCCTGGAAATCTGTATGGACCGTACATCGAGACCAGGCACGCTGCGTATGAGGAAGCGATGCAATGCATAAGACCATAGTGATGGACTTTCTTGAATGAATTGTATATTAAATGAAAGTACGAGTAGTTACCGTGCATCATGGAAGACACGATCCTTCCATTGAAAGAGCTGATTCAATAAACTCCCATTTCGTGCCTTCTAACTTTGCAATCCACACATTAACATTGTTCTCCAGGATGTTTACTTCCACACTAGTTATTATCATTCTGATTTCTTATGTTATTTCCTTCCACTAGTATCTGTCCTTTAGTTGTAAGAAAGCCTTTCATTGTACGATATTAAATTGTATGGTGAGCCTTGACTGAATGCAAGTGTTGTCTCGGATTTCGTCGTGCCATTAGACTGATCACTTGTCCAGGGCATCCCTCCCTGTCCTTGTGTTTTTAATATATGACTTTGTGATCTTGAGTTAAACTCACTCACAAAATGTTGCGTCCCGTAAGATCCGGGTGGCTTGTGCCATATAATAGTAAGATTGCTACAAATGGAAAGGCTAAACTAAAAAAACAGAGAGAGAGAATGAACTATAACACTGTAATGTATGAAAACTCATCAGTCTAATTATTTCAGTATGACAGTCTTAACAAATTAAATCAGAAGTTTGATGTTCGCACAAACATATTTTGATAATTTACTTAATCCAACGTCAAAATTATATAAATGTTGTCTCCTTCCTCCTCTTAATACAACTCTTCTCTTTTATATTTGTTCAGTGTATGTGTATTTTGTATCTGTGTGGACATCTACAATCAATAATATGGTGTGACCAATAAATCATATTAATTTTGGCACAAAATCTAAAAAAAAAATATTTAAAACAAAAACCTATTTATAAAATTATGCTATTTACACATTGTTTTCATAAAAATTGCAAATACCTTTACGTAATATAGGCCTTTTAATAATAATCAATATGTTAAGTTAAGTAAAAAACAATAAAAATAAAGTAATATATTTTAAAACTAAACAGATACGACAAAGATTTCCACCGAATCACAAAGTAGTGTTGATAGTTGTGTTGTAAGGTATCATACTACGCTTTCCAGGAACCGCGTTTCCGGAAAAAAACTCTTCTAAATTGAACAAAAAATTATACTATCTTTGTTTCAAATATGTCTAACATCAACTTGATATTAAACACGGTTAAAAGCTTTCACGCAATTTAACGACCTTTCTTTTTACGACAGTGGCCCCTGTTTTACTAAGTCGGTTTTCGATCATATTCTTTTTCTTAGCCCCTTACAGAATCTCAAACTATTACGTGTTACTGTATATTTGTCATTTCAATTTCTCAAAAACAAATTTAAACTGAAAAACGATCATTCTTCAAATAATATCACATGGATGGGATGTATGAACTCTAATTTTATGAGAATGGAAAATATTACGTTTATATCAGAATAAAGTTGTTACAAAGGAATCTTTGACCAAGGGGAGGCGAACAGAGAGTCTAATGAAGAAGACAACGGTGAACTGCATTGTCTTTACGGGAAACCATATGAAATAACTACGATGGGCAGAACAAATTGCACGAATTGGGAATGAAAAAGGCCGTGGAAATAACTTTTAAGGAAACCAGAGGGAAATCGCCCGGTAAGTACCCAAACAATTTTGTGGAATGGTAATGTTAACCATGGTCTATGTGATGTAAATTTATTGAATATTACTAGAAAACGTTGATTTATAATAGGGATTCATGAAGAACTAATGTCTAAACTTCTGGCTTCGATAGTGCACATAAGTTATCTTCTACCTTGATTTTAGGTCATTAACTTTTATATCACATTTTCTAAGGTGGTCGTAGTTTTAGTACATTTACAATGTATCGGGTCCTACTGCATAAAAATATCTTATCGAAAAAAAATTACCCAGATATATTTTTTAACACAACCTTCCACTAGCAGTCATAACAAAAAATAAAAAAATAACGATTTTAATTAGAAGAACTGAATGATGGAATTTACTGACATGTAAAGATTAATCTAAAATTTATATGTAGTTCTAAGAATTACTTCAATGGTAATTACGTAAATGTAATATTTTTTTTAATATAATAGACTACTCAAGACATTGTATTCGTTACATTCATAGCTTTAGAGGTATGTGTGTACAATTCTATTTCTAATATCAAAATTTAATTCAGCTAATAAATTGCTTTTCTTTCTTTTATGTTTCTGGAGGCTAATAAGTTTCAAAATTGTTTGAAAGTAATTACGATTTCAGCATTTATTTTCCGGCGTCTCGACTATAGATCGTTTCAAAAAACGATCTATTACCTATTCATCGGAACATATGATTGGAAGCTTACTGCATGAAAGATTAATGTTCACCCAGAGTTTACAAAGTAATCTGCTATTTCTTTCGATATTAGCTTCCCATTCTTTCTACAGAAATGAGTTCGGTTCTATGTCAGCCGCACCTCTTATTGCAAATACAGCAGCCGCGAGGAAATTTCACAACTTTGGAAATAAAAAGTTTGAACAGAGAGACCAGACATGGCGCCACATTTTTCTTTAAATGTGAAATTAAAGTACGGTTTCTATAGAGCAATACACTATATGCCCTGGAATGTATTTTATATTTTAATTAAAACCACTTTATTTACTTAAAATTATATACATTTTATTTATATTTCAAATTGATATTTTAATAATTATTTTCCATTGTATTGAAGGTGCCCCAGAATTCCTGCTTGTTATGTAAGTTATGTGATATCCAGAGTTAAAACCTTCTCCTGAAGAATTGAATCCTGCTAAGGGCCGAGTTGCATAGGGCAAGTGAGAAGTATAACTGAGCAGAGAAGAGGGATGGAAAATATTGTAAATGGCTCGAAATTTAGTTAATGTTTAGCAAAACTAACTTTAAGAGTGATTTGTACCACACCATTTCTATTCAGTTACTTTTAGCTGTTCAAAATAAACTATTTCTGTTCACGTTTTTTTGAGGTGTCAGTTAAGAAATATGATGTAGGTTAAAAGTCGGTGATACAAGATATAAAATTAAGTTTTTATTTTAAATCATTTCAAAATATACAAACAGGTATAACTAATTTATATAATTAGTTATAATAAAAACTATCTGATTTATTGAAAAAAACTAATATTTGTAATAAAAGATGACTCACAACTGTAGAGAAAATACAAACGTAGTCTCATATACTGCAATACGCCAACTCACGACTATGTGTCTAATAACATTTAACTGTTTTAACGGTATGGTATGAATTACAAAGTAACTTAGTGACAAAGTACAATATTAAGTGACAAGCAAGACAGGATCATTGGCCACCAGTCATCTAGGGGGACCAAATGCATTTCTGTAAATCATAAGGGTTCATGAACAAGTAACCAGTATTGGGGTGACATTTTGTCAGCATGTCGCATTTTTAGCCGTCATGATTCAGTTCTGAACCTCGAGTCCTGTCATCCAAATTCCAGTTAATGTTGTGTGAACAAAGGTATAATAAATTGTCCAAATATCAACACATTCCTCTTCCATTTAGTGTCGAACCAGCACGCTACCAATAAACCGCACGCTGAGGCACTGATATCTCAGACTTGTCTACTATGTCCTGTAAAGTAAAAATTTTATTAAATTTTTAAAACAAATAGATATATTTATTTTCGATAATTGCGAGGAAGTTTCGACCATCGTCTTTCTAAGTAAGGGATTGTTTCAAATGTTCTCTTTTGCCTTGTAATTCAATATACGAAAAAATGTTGTACTTATTTATTTTGAAAACTCCTTTAAGTATTTTAATAATCAAATGTTTAATGACTAATTATCTCACTACAATATATTCCGTGACAGACATTAAATGTTGTTGGTAATTTAGAGTCCATAATTTTAATTATATTATATAATAGTAGTATAAAACTAACATAAGTTCTGGAGCAATCTGTAAACCTACAGAAGTAGTGAGACATATTCGTGATTTCGCAATTTTATGTACCAGGATCCGTAATTTCAATTTGAGATTTTTTAATTGAATAGATAATATTCATAAATAAATTTTAAATATTGGCGAATTACAACAATAAACAGGATATCTGCTCGAGTTGACTTATACGATTGATATCTCGCGCTTTCATTATCCGTAGAAACATTAGCATAAATATATTTGGAATTTAGTGAAGCTATGGATTCTATACTTTGAAATTGAGGCCCGTAAATGTTACAATTACGATGCCTCTTACCTAATTTGACGCCATTTCACACTAAACTTCTATCGCGATCCCAAAGAACAGGGAACTAATGATATTTTATATGATTGCATATGCATACCAACTCATAAGCGAATATCGGAGGAATGTGACTATTTCATATTTCTTATGAAAATATTTTTGAAGAAACGTATCTGCTAATGTAGTGACTCAAGAACATCAAATGGATTTACATCACTCCAAACACGAGTACTATCACTTAATGTAGTGACTCAAGAACAGCAAGTGGATTTACATCACTCCAAACACGAGTACTATCACTTAATGTAGTGACTCAAGAACATCAAATGGATTTATATCACTCCAAACACGAGTACTATCACTTAATGTAGTGACTCAGGAACAGCAAGTGGATTTACATCACTCCAAACACGAGTACTATCTAGTGACTCAAGAACATCAAATGAATTTACATCACTCCAAACACGAGTACTATCTAGTGACTCAAGAACATCAAATGAATTTACATCACTCCAAACACGAGTACTATCACTTAATGTAGTGACTCAGGAACAGCAAGTGGATTTACATCACTCCAAACACGAGTACTATCACTTAATGTAGTGACTCAGGAACAGCAAGTGGATTTACATCACTCCAAACACGAGTACTATCACTTAATGTAGTGACTCAGGAACAGCAAGTGGGATTTACATCACTCCAAACACGAGTACTATCACTTAATGTAGTGACTCAGGAACAGCAAGTGGATTTACATCACTCCAAACACGAGTACTATCACTTAATGTAGTGACTCAGGAACAGCAAGTGGATTTACACTCACTCCAAACAACGAGTACTATCACTTAATGTAGTGACTCAGGAACAGCAAGTGGATTTACATCACTCCAAACACGAGTACTATCACTTAATGTAGTGACTCAGGAACAGCAAGTGGATTTACATCACTCCAAACACGAGTACTATCACTTAATGTAGTGACTCAGGAACAGCAAGTGGATTTACATCACTCCAAACACGAGTACTTTCACTTAATGTAGTGACTCAGGAACAGCAAGTGGATTTGCATCACTCCAAACACGAGTACTATCACTTAATGTAGTGACTCAGGAACAGCAAGTGGATTTACATCACACCAAACACGAGTACTATCACTTAATGTAGTGACTCAGGAACAGCAAGTGGATTTACATCACTCCAAACACGAGTACTATCACTTAATGTAGTGACTCAGGAACAGCAAGTGGATTTACATCACTCCAAACACGAGTACTATCACTTAATGTAGTGACTCAGGAACAGCAAGTGGATTTACATCACTCCAAACACGAGTACTTTCACTTAATGTAGTGACTCAGGAACAGCAAGTGGATTTACATCACTCCAAACACGAGTACTATCACTTAATGTAGTGACTCAGGAACAGCAAGTGGATTTACATCACTCCAAACACGAGTACTATCACTTAATATAGTGACTCAGGAACAGCAAGTGGATTTACATCACTCCAAACACGAGTACTATCACTTAATGTAGTGACTCAGGAACAGCAAGTGGATTTACATCACTCCAAACACGAGTACTATCACTTAATGTAGTGACTCAGGAACAGCAAGTGGATTTACATCACTCCAAACACGAGTACTATCACTTAATGTAGTGACTCAGGAACAGCAAGTGGATTTACATCACTCCAAACACAAGTACTATCTGGTGACTCAAGAACATCAAATGGATTTATATCACTCCAAACACGAGTACTATCACTTAATGTAGTGACTCAGGAACAGCAAGTGGATTTACATCACTCCAAACACGAGTACTATCACTTAATGTAGTGACTCAGGAACAGCAAGTGGATTTACATCACTCCAAACACGAGTACTATCACTTAATGTAGTGACTCAGGAACAGCAAGTGGATTTACATCACTCCAAACACGAGTACTATCACTTAATGTAGTGACTCAGGAACAGCAAGTGGATTTACATCACTCCAAACACGAGTACTATCTAGTGACTCAAGAACATCAAATGGATTTACATCACTCCAAACACGAGTACTATCACTTAATGTAGTGACTCAGGAACAGCAAGTGGATTTACATCACTCCAAACACGAGTACTACAGTATGTTAATTAAAAATATCACCTAGAGTGAATTCCGCTTAATAGGGTAAACAAAATGAGTGTTGATTACAGCCTGTTACTTTGATAGAGTAAATCTCACTATAGAATTAAACCTCACTGAGCCATTGCACCCGTTGGAGATGGTAACGATACAATGAAATGCGATGTAAACTTATTCATACACTACCGTAGTTAAATCCCGCTCTTTTGTAGCAATTCCCCTTGTTCACATTTCTGGAGAGTGTTGTGCTGCTTCCAGCATTATATCCTCAACATTAGGCGAAATGTTTATATGCTCACCCTCACTCCCACCTTGTAGAAAGACCACCGTATCTATTGTGCTGATGTATCTTTGAGAATGTGTTACTTTCTGGATGCCTTCAACCAAGGCACGCTTCTTGATTCAGGGGTTCAGTTTTCCATACATGGTCATTTGCTGTACCATAAATGGAATGGGTTTTCGTATATTCTTCATTGTCATAAGATAGGTCCATGTTGACTAACACAAATGTGCCTGCTGATATATTTTCAGACAGTTTGAATACATATCCAACGCTCGGCATTGTTCAGTTGTATAAAACCAGAGCAAATTTCGGACCGCTTCTAGCGCTGAAGGATAAAAGAGCGAACAATGTTGCCAATAGCTAATAGCTAATCTTATCTATACATTTGCCAAATATTCGAAAATCGTTCGTTTGTGGACCCAAGTTTACTGCAGATTGTTTTGGTTCTATGATAATGTACTGGCAACTGTTTCGTTTACTTACTTATGATACTCAATCTATCTATCTATCTATCTATCTATCTATCTATCTATCTATCTATCTATCTATCTATCTATCTATCTATCTATCTATATATCTATCTATCTATCTATCTATCTATCTATCTCCCTCTGGCTCTCTCTCTCTCTCTCTCTCTCTCTCTCTCTCTCTCTCTCTCTCTCTCTCTCTCTCTCTCTCTCTGTAATAATCATATCCTGCACATGTTGTAGCCAGGTGGATCCATTACGATCACAAGTAATCGTTTTCGATGTCTTGATAAGTTTCTTGGTCCCTTTGATGTATAAGTAAACATTTGTCTAGGGCTTGTAGTGAAATCCATCTTTGGACTTGAACGATCCGCTGTCCATTAACGCTTTAACATCCGCAATTTATATTTTTAGAAATTAAATTTCGCGTAAGAATCCTTTAAACAAAAAAATCGTACCACTATGAGAGGGAATTATTTTGAAGTGAAAATCTAATAATCGATCTATCGACCGAAATTGTCAATTTTCCATAATAAAGCGCGTTATATGCCATTGAAATGGAAGGAAGAAATTTTCCACAAATTTCCGGCATATTGCCTTTTCCAATTTGAGTTCACCTGAAAGTCGGAATTAAAAATTGTTTTAGTGGCCGCAATGTTTGTTTTCCTGATACATATATAAATATATAGGATTCGCTTAGTATACGCAGTTCCTGTGTTATAGACGTATTCCCTTCTAAATATAGTCTTTAGAGCAATTTTAAATATTATTATTATTAACTTAATTATTTCGCGCTCCGTGGCGCAAGCGGTTTAGACGCTCGCCTCTCATCACTGGGTTCTCGAGATTGAGTCTCGGTCATTCCACGTGGGTTTTGTGGTGGACGGAACGGAACTTGGACAGTTTTTTCTCTCAGATTTCTCACGTTTTTCCCTGCCACAAATTTTATTCCACCATTTCTCTACATTCATCGCAACTCATAAATTTTGTTCATCTGCCCCTGTAATACTACGTTAGGCATGCTTAACCCACACCCTTGTCGTTCACGATCCTCTGTAATACCTACAGGTTTCATATAATATCATTCCTAGACCAGATCATGTGTTGGACATGAGTTGAATATATATATATATATATATATATATATATATATATTACACCAATGTGTAATACCTAATTATTGAAGTCGTACTATGAACAGTTGTGAAAAACTTAAAAAAAATACTTATTCTCATTTAAATTAAACCTGATTGATATAAGGTTATTTTCTGCTCAACTCTCACAATCGTGTTGTTATAAACGTATTAACGACGTTATTTAACAAATCAGATTTCTTTGAATTCTCAATTGAAATATGGACGTGAAAAAGTCCAAAACGTGTAATCTGAGTTATCTTAATTCAGGTTGATGAATTATTTGCAGTTTGTTAAATCTACAATACTGGACCAACGACTTCATTATCTACCGATATAATCTATATGTGAGGATTCTTATGATCTGAAAATTCCATTGACTGCGGCCCGACTATTACCTATGAGCCTTAGAATCCTAGACAAGTCTGGTAACCAGGACCGAAGCTAACACGTTACATTAAAATATAACAAATTCATTACAGTTTGAAATAATAATTGCATAGAAATTTATTCAAGTAATTGGTAATAATATTAATAGTAATAATATTGAATAAATGAATAGTTCATTAATACTGAATTTCACAAATACTATATTTCACGTGAATTAGTGCACGTTCTCTGCGAAAATAGGATTCACAGGGGAGCATGGCAAATACTAGATCACCTAAACAGATGAGATTTGAGTAATATAAATATTAATGAAACTTCTATAAATTTGTGAAATTTTGTACACAGGTCTTTGAAATGTTTATTTTAATCTGTGTTTCTGTAATCTTATAAAATGTTGAAAGATGTCATTTTGCCAGGAGGAATACGAAAAGAAGTAGGAAAAGTTGCAAAGTCTCTTTTTTTAATTATGAAAATAAAAAGTTTTGTAAACCTATATCCAGTGCCGGAGGTTACAAAGAACAACTTTTTGAAACAAGACCCTTCCATTCGAATCATCACGAGTTTGACAAAACTTGTCTTTGCACAAGTTTTAACCTCAAACGAAAAGAGAAAGTTGACACAGCATAGAGGTGCATTGAGTTTTAACTCGTACACTGAGTATAAAGTAATCAATTACAATTATTTTAATGCCAATTTTTAGTAGAAAACTTAACATTTGGTGTTACAGCCTTTAAAGTGAAACTTTAAAAATTTGCAATATTTTCTGTACTATTTGAAAAGAACGGGAAACCACTATTCCCTTGAAATCTAGAAAAAGTAGTTTTACTTATACAACATACGTACTTTGTTACTTAAATGCCAAAATTTAGAGCTAAATAAACCCATCAATAAATTGTGTCTTCTACTGTTTCACAGTTCTGAATTATAGTGCTGTTCATGGAGAATCTAATGACATCTGATAATCTATTCAGACAAAAAATTTATTTAGCAATTTCTTTTCTTCTGTCGTTCATTTACAATGGTTTACGCATTATAACTTCAGGAAAAGCGTGTGGTATATATATATATATATATATATATATATATATATATATGTATGCATGTTATGAACCATTAAACGTAGTTAAATGTGTTGAATATACTCTAATTCCAAATTCTCCTTAAACGAAAATTAATTATTGTCTAACATAAAACCTATAAAACCTACTAAACTTGGAGATATACACTAAAAAGCAGTTAAAATACGGTATATATTAACTGTTACGTACGGCATTGAATTATTCGTGAAACGTCCACGATTCATTAAAGAGGCTTACGTTAGATCAAACTGTGCAACAATGAAAATGTTCCTCTGCATATTTCAAGTTTCTCTGACTCGGTTTTTTGCGCTAATTTTAAATATGTGATTGTTTTTCTGTAAATGTCTACAGTTTGATAGTAATCACGATTTTGTTTTCGTTACATTTCAATTCTAAGTATACGATTGATTAATATTATTTTCTCCAAATGTTAACGACTCGATCGCTGTTAAATCTCAGATTTAATGTGTACGATCATTCTTGTTTTGCGATGATGCTTTTATATACGCGTCTTCGCCTTATCTCTGTTTATCTTGTTTTTCACTTGTTTATGTTTGCGTCAGACCGACATTGTTTGTTTGTTTACGAAAGCACTCGGTCTGATAGCTGGTTTCTTGTTTAGTATGTAGTTTCTCCTAGTTAAGATACTAATCGGCCCTATCTCTACACCATGTGTAAGTTGAAAGCTGCATGGTCGAGTTGAGATGTACTCCAGCCCCGCGAGTAGACCGTCCTGCTTAATTAGGCTATATTGTTACTTACAACTTTCAAGCTCTACACAGATGTTCGACGAGCTGTCGACACATTACTACCTTCTACATTTACTCTACATTCTACAAGTTGAGTCCTGTACATGCTACAAGCAGGTTTCTTCATCGTATTCAGAGATACCATTAAAACTGTATTACATATTTGACTAATTAACTAACTAAATAATTAACTCACTGGCACTATCGAACCCGTAGGTTCATGGCCACGCTGACATCAGCTCTCCATATATCCCTATCCTGAGCCAATATTTCCCAATCATCCCCTGTATAGTCAACTTCCCTCAAATCATAGATAATGTTATTCTCCCACCTAATTCTTGGTCAAATAATAGGGCGTATTCCCTCTGGTTTTCCTACAAGAATCTTCAATGCACGTCTTTCAATCCCCATTCGTGCCACATGTCCTGCCCATCGCAGTCTACGAGACTTAACTGTTATCATTATATCTGGCTTCCTATAAAGACCAAGTAAATCACTGTTTAGCAGTCTTCACCATTCACCTGCCTGTCCACCTCTCTTTGGTCGAAACATTTTCCTAAGAACTTTGTTCTCAAATACCCTTAATCTCCTTTCCTGCCTTAAAGTAAGAGTTCATGTTTCCCAACCATATAATATAACTGGTAGAATAATAATTTTATATATTTTCAATTTAACCTTTTTTGAAAGGAGTTGGAAAGTTAAGAGTCTCTGTAATGCATAATAACATACATTTCTATAATTGAGCCTAATGTTTAATTTCTTTGTGCATCTCAATCCTGTTTGTGATTATTGTTCCTAGGTATTTGAATTCAGCCACTTCCTCAGAATTTCCCTCATTTTCATTAGCTGTCAATTTCCATTATACAATGTATTTTTATGTGTGACCATATATTTAGTTTTTTGATATTCACTTCCAGTCCCAATTTCTTAGTGTTATTCAGTAGTGTGTGCGTGTTGGCCTTTAGTATCTCCTCGCTATCGGCCAGTAGTACTACGTCATCAGCATAAACTATCAGCATATTAATACTATTGAGTTGTAAACCTTCTTCATCCTCTAAAGATTTGATGGCATGCTCTAGTACAAAATTAAATAGTAGAGGAGATAGTGCATCTCTTTGCTTCAACCCATGGTGGATTTCAAAATATCCGAAAACTGTTTGCTTACTCGCACCCTACACTTTGTGCCATTTAGACACATTCGTATAAGTCTAACTAAATTTCTAGGAATTCCGAAATCTAGCAGGATTCTATATAACATCTCACTCCTTATTTAATCGTATGCCTTTTGGAAGTCTACGTATAGTTTGTGTACAGTATCATTAAATACCCATTTATTTTCTAACTTCTGTCTTAAGCTAAAAATCTGATCTGTTGTAGGCCTGTTTCTTCTAAATCCACAATTGATGATCTCCTATAATCTCATCAATATAAAGAGTAAGTCTGCTTACTAATACATTTGTTAAGATTTTGTACGAAGTTGAAAGTAATGAGATGCCACTGTAGTTGTTGCAATCAGTTTTATCTCCTTTCTTTAAATTGGTATGATAATTTATTCTTTCCATTCATCTGGAAGAGCTTCTTTATCCCGAATCGTATTAAGTAACTGTCGTATCTTGTCCATCAATTTTTCTTCACCTGATTTTATCAATTCTGCTGGGATCTCACCTGAACCTGATGTTTTATACAGCTTCAATTTTTCAATCGCCATTTCAACCTCGAATGCACTTGGTTCTACGATAACATTTCTACTGTCTGAAAATTATCCTCTTCAATAGCCTGTTATGTATGTACATTTAGTAACTGATTAAAGTAACTTTTCCATCTACTTAATATACTCCTGGAATATGCGCAATCATATCCCCATTTTCATTCCTAATTATGTTTGTTCTAGCTTGAAACCCTTTTTCTCTATCCTGATCCCTGATATAATTCTCTAATGTTCCTATTTTGGCATTCATTTCAAGATAATTAATCTTCTCTCTCAGATATTCCCCCTTTTACTCTCAAGTAAAATTATGGTTTACCGTCTTACACTACCCAATTGCTTAAAATTTACATTGTCTCATGTAACCATTTCATTTTGCTTTCTTTCTTTTCTTTACATGTCGGTACATTCCTCATCAAACCATTTCTTGTTTTGCATCTTTTTAAACAACCAATGCTTTCTGATGCTGATAATTAAATAGTGTCTCTTATACCCTCCCATTTTTTATTTATATCAGTTTCTTCTTTGTTTGCCACATTGTCATCTGAGGATATCAGTACTTCAAATCTATTAGCAATTTTAATACTTCAAATCTATTAGCAATTTTAATTTGTATTCTTGCTGCCTTTCATCATTTTTCAAGTTTTTTAAATCAAATTTTTCAGAATTAGGTCGAAACTAATTACATTGTTGTTTCTAATTATAGTAAGGTAGGTTGTTTACACAATACTATTTGAATTTTTAGCGATTGTTCTTCTCAATACCGACAGACGTTGTGTGATTTTCACCCTGACTTGGTGATGATCCGCATTCCAGTCTGTCCCTGTAACTGATCTAACATGGATCATCATACTGTGCCAGCGTTTGTCCACTAATACCTGATCTATCTGTTTTCGAGTTTTGCCATCTGGATACGTCCTGGTGTATTTATGAACATTTTTACGCTGAAATGTTGTACTCTAAGAATGAGATTATTTGATGTAGCAAAGGTGACTAATCTAACCCCGTTGTCGTTACTATCTTCATGAAGACTGAATTTGCCTATTGTTGGTTTGAATATATCTTCCCACCCCAGTTTTTGCATTGAAATCTCCCAAGACAATTTTCATATGTATCGTGAAAGGCTATCAAATACGCATTCTAATTCTTCATAGAACTGATCTTTCATCTTGTCGTCTTTATCTTCTGTGGGAGCACGTACATTTACGATTATAAAATCATGCCGTTTACCCTATAGAATTATGTATGATATAATATCACTGACAAACTTAATATCTCGGTTAGCGGATAAGATCATCCTTCGGACTAAAGAACCGTTCTAAATTCGAGTCTTTCTGAACCCCGTAGTATAATACATAGCTTCCTGATTCCTGACTACCTTCTCCTGGCCACCTAACTTCCTGTAAAGCGATTATATCCAAGGGTGATTTATCTAATTCCCGTGATAATATCTCTAGTGCCCCGCTATTGTATAAAGTCCTAACATTCCATGTTCCTAGGAACATGCCCCTATGTTTGAGCCTTTGGCATGTGTTCCCCGAAGTAGTCCCCGCCCGGAGAACCGAATGGGGGACAATTTGACTTCCGGATAATTTTACCCCAGTTGAACCCATGTCCGCATTTCTTGACGGTTGTATTTTTATGGTGAAAGATCGTCACTCTTTCGACCAAGGTACTTTTTTCGCCTGGCTTATCATCATCGACCAGTCTGGCATGGGTAACCCTAATAGCAGCAATGCTACCGCCGGATAGCTCTCGGGATCATTTAAGCACGCAAGCCACTCCACCACGACAAGGTAACGATACCATGGAGGGAGTCTATTTGACATAGTGATCAATATCAAGAAACAATAGTGAAAAGAATTATACTAAATAAGTTCCGCCGCTCTACACATGTTTTACTTGAACTTTGGCTTCGCAGAAATTTGTTAATCACAGACCACAACCGAGGACATCGTATCCATATAGCAATATAACAGACCGGAAAACAATTAAAATATCTACCGAAATCTTACAATCGCATAATGTTTTTTTTTGTTATTTTTCAGGTATGTTAATAAGTATGACTTCTAGAAGTTACTACAAGAAATCATCGGATTATTTCTTGCTACTCTATGGATATTACATACGTTCAAAGCAGAAGTAGTTCAAAAATAACACCAGGCACCAATTATTATGTATCGTACAGTGCTTACTTTGGAGTATTAAGGGGACCAGGACAATCATGGGCTCATCATGTCTGCTGTAGTTCGCACAAATCAACTTTGGAGGGATGGATAAGAGGATCTCGGAAATGCATGCCATTTTCACCTCCCACAATTTTGAAAGAGCCAACGAACCACCATGACGATTATTATTTATGCATGGCTGACTTGTTATCTTTCAAAATGTAAAACATCGGAGAGACTGCAGTATCCTGATATTCCATCGTCCATCGTTACTGTTCCACATGGGCCAGAACGTCCCATTCCTGAACCACGTGCCCATGATACAGAAGCAACTGCCATAACCAATGAAACCTCTATGCTTGTCTGAAAACAGTGTTTCTGACTATGTGAATAATTCAACCAGGAACCCTCATTTTCCATCCTCAGAAGGAACCTATTGACCTAATATGCGAACTGCTTTACCAAAATCTGCTGGCTACCGATGCAGGGTCTCGAAATATAGGAAGCGCCATCAAACATTTGCACAGCTATAGTACGATGATTGCCTCTGTTACTGTAGTAACATCAGCGGCCTTTTTGAAGAAATTGGAATAGAGTACAATCACACTGAATGACGTCTTTATATAGACAGTTTAACTGCAGTTTGAAAGCCGTGTTCTTACATAATGGCAACACATATCCCTCTCTTCCTGTTGACCATTCTATTGTATTAAAGGAGGATTACATCAGTGTTAAATTGTTATTAGAAAATATCAAGTACAATCAGCATGAGTGGGGTGTTTGTAGTGACTTTAAGATGCTAGGCTATTTGCTGGGACTCCAGGGAGGATTCACTAAGTAACCATGTTTCCTTTGTTTATGAGACAGCCGAGCAACTGACCAACACTACATCGAACAAGTGTGGCCTTCAAGAAACGAACTTGTTCCAGGAGAAAATAATATCCTACTTAAACCTCTTAAACCTCTTATTGACAGGAAGAAGATCTTACTACCACCTCTCCACATTAAATTGGGACTAGCGAAACAGTATGTTAAAGCTTTGGTTAACTCGTCAGAAGCATTGCAACATATTCGCTCTATGTTACCACGTTTGCTTGATGCAAAAGTATTTGCTAGAGTTTTTACAGGACCTCAAATACGAGATGCTGGTGTCGGTAGAATTAGAACAAAATATGACACCAGTTGAAAAAGGTGCATTGCAAGCATTTCCTAATATTGTGCATGGCTTCCTTTGGAAAGAAGAAGAATCCCAATTACCGAGAGTCGATTGAAAACTTGCTGAGTACATGTCGTACATTAGGTTGCAGAATGTCAACTGAACTACATTACTTGCACCCACATTTGGATTTCTTTAGGCCAAATTTGGACGATGTGAGTGAAGAATATGGAGAGCGATTCCATCGGGATCTCAAAATATGAAATCAATATATCAGGGCAGGTGGGATATAAACATGACGAGGACTACGTTTGAAGTTTGGTGAGGGGACTGTCCAGAGCAACATATAAGAAAAGGGCGATCACAACTTCATTTTTAATAATTTGATGACCACGCCAGAGATGCTGAAACAAATTCCGCATTCATATCATGAGATACAATACCAACATAAGCTGACATTTATTACATTAATATTTGTGGATACATTTTTGTGTTAATTCCCACATTTTTAAATATATTGATTTCCCTTAGAACTATTGATGCTATATGCGTGAAACTGACGTATTTGACTCAGGTTTCCTGAATTATAAACGAACCATGAAAAAACATGAGAGAAACTAAAAATTGCCCTAAATGTGTTACCAGTATTATCAATTGGATAATAATTTTAAATATCATGTTCGAATCTCAGTTTGTATGCCTCGTGTGAAGTAGTGAGCTTGCTAGTGTTTATGTAAACTCTTTACCTATTTAGGCACAATTCTAGGTCGAAAAATCAGATGAAGAACCAATTGTAGAATATGTGTGATATACAATTATGTAAGCTGACCAGGCGTGTTTTGGTACCATACCTGTAACAGTCACGTGAATTATAATACAAGGAAGAAGTGATGAAATAAATTTCTGCCACGGGAAAATAGGGATAACCAGAGACAAATCTGCCTACATGTGCTGAGAAGTTGTGAAATAGAGTTATGTAAACAGAAAACAGGAATAACCCGAGAAAACCTGCCCATAAGTGCGGAGAAGTGGTAAAATGAATAAACCCTACCCATAAGTGTAAAGTAGAATTGAAATAAATTGTGCCAGGGAAAACTAGAAAACTTGATAAAAATCCACCCATAAGTGCGGACGAAGAGTGAAAGAAAGTTTTTCCAAAGAAAACAAGAATAACGGAAAAAAAACCAAGCCCTTAAGTGCGGATAATACCTCAACGGAACTTCATAATGAATCTTAATAATGTTGATTAATTATTTATTTAAAAATAAATTATGATAATTTGAGATTCTGGCGTATTATTGCTAGATTTTCTTAATATGATGATATTTTGTTTTCTTGAAATTTGAATCGCTCTTTTCGGATTATTTTTGGAACGAAATTACAAAACAATATTTTAATGCAAACTGTTTTCATATTAGCATTTTTGTATTTATTGCTTAATTGAATGTTCGTTCTTTCATGTCTTAATTATTTAATTTATCTACCTTTTTATTACATTCACATATTTATTTAATAGACCTAATCAGTTAATTTATAAATATGTCAACACTCTCCTGAATTAAGTATGGATATCGGATTCACGTTAAATTCGTATTCAAACATATTACACTCTTCTCCTAACATATTTTTTATTATGGTATCTCGAAATATTTTTTCTCTCTTTTTCACCATGCGTCGGAAATTCACCTCTTGGTTTCTACGTTCCTAAAAGAGTTGAGCCTACATGCCTTGTGGCTTCCGGCGCAACTTTGGGCTCAGACGCGGACAGTAGAAAAGGAGATAGTAATAGGAAAAAAGAGGAACTAAGAATTCTTCCGGCGGCCAACACACAAACGTAACAGAAAAATTTAGAAAAAAGAAAAAAAAATATAAATAAAATAGTTTTGTGGAATTGTGCACTCGTGTGAGTGGAATAAGGGAGAGGTGAAGGTAGCCTGAGGTGCTGGCACAGAATTTTCAAAAACTTTTCCGTGGTGTCACAGCATTCAGACGAATGTTTGTCTTACATTACATAACGTGCACCACATCTCCCCCAAGAAAGTATTCAACAGGCGATAATATCCGTTTAAAATATGACTATTGCTACAAAAAACACTGCGTTAAACCGGAATATTTCAGAGTATCAGAATTAAAACAAATATGTGGTACTTTCAAGTTCAATGAGAATTCTGCTATCACATTATAAATAAGAAACATAAAAAAACTGAATTTTATTTTTTAACGATTTGCATAGATTGTCGATTATAATAAATAATAATAATAATGATGACGACGACGACGATAATAGCGACGATGATGATGATAATCATCAACATCATCCTACACGGATCAGGTCATTGCCTGTTCCGATCTCACATCTGTTCAACCCAGCGCATAATATTAATATTAAAAAAAATAATATTAATACTAATAATAATACTAATAATAATAATAATAATAATAATAATAATAATAGTAACAATAATAATCACGAATTCTACATCAAATACCACACCCTTGTGCAAATCCTCCACAAACGTCTCTCCTCTAATTTTTCAGATTTGAATCTTATGAAAATTAATAATAATGATAATAATAATATATATATGTATGTACATACATTTCCGGTTTTAACAATGTTGATACATTTTTCTGACTCCAATGATTTGTATTAAATTTCGCATTATAATTTTCCTTCAATCGTCTCTATTAGATCACATTTCTTGCTGTATTTCCCAGTCCTTCAAAGTTTCTCTAATCCCTTGGATCTACCTTATATTTGGTCGACCTTTCTTCTCGTTCCTGATGGTGTCCATTCCATTATCTTTTTTTTTTTTGTTGCAAATCTTTCATCATCCATTCGCCTAATATGCCCGAACCATTTAGTACCTTTCTTGGATAAATTCTAAAATTCATTTTTGTTCATTCATGTTCTCGTTTATAACTTATTTCTAAATGTCTTTCTCCTTGATAACGTAGCAGATCTTCTCCTATAGTTCATTTGTGCTATCATTAATTTTCTTTTCATCTCATAAATAATAGTCATAATAATAATATTAAAAATGATAATGTTATAGTAATCATCATATACGGTAATAACAGTTTTATGCGAACATTTTACGCAATATAATATTTTTTTCCGGTCACATACAAGAAATTCTCCTCCTCCATTTTACCAGTCTAAACATCTCGACCGTAAGTCCTAGTTCAGACATGCTTCTTCTCACGCCGTCCACTCAATCTTTTTAGGTCTTCTCTTTTTCTTCTTTTCCCGTCCATTTTTCACTCCAACATCTTCTTAGTGTTTCAATCGCATCTCATCCTCTTGAGATGCCCATACCATTTTAATAGCCTATTTTTCAATTGTCTGTAATAGGCTATATTTATTTAAAATTTCATATGTTTCCTTATTCCAACTTTATATCTTTTCTAATATGGACTTCCGCTTTTAAATTATATGTTATGTATTTCTATTTATGTTTCTGTTTGTTTAATTACATACACATTTTATATATACTTGTTATGTTTATTTGTAGTCATTATTTGTTGTTTGTAACATTTCACGATTCAATATGTTGTTTATTACATACATCGGCGGATATGTGCTTGTGGTTATATCTTTCCCTTCCCGATTTCAAATGTTTCTTCTTCTTCTTCCTTCCAAGTATTAGGCTAAGGCCTGTTACGATCCTATAGAAAATTTGCCCTCCAGCGTTTCATAGGACGGCTCAGTAATCTTCGTCCTCTTGGTATATAATTATAAATAGCTTTGGGGATCCGATTTGAACTCATTATTTCTAGATGGTGTTTCCAATTTAGTTGGTACTGTTTAATATATTCCAACATTGGTGTAGTCTTCAATTATTTTAAGATATCGGTGTTCCTTTTCCGATCCCATCTGGTGTAACCCGCTGTCCTGCACATGAATCTCATTTCACAAGCGCTATTCAGCTCTCATGTTGTCTTTTTAGTGTCCATGCTTCACTACCATAGATCAACACTGGTCTAGCCAAAGTGTTATATAAACGTAATCTGTTGTTTTTTTTGTACAAATTGTAAGAATTGAAATGCGTTCGTATTCGATTTACAGAATGTGTTATATATGCCCATTGTGTTATTCAGCTTACATTCGTTCTGGAAGACATTAAGGTGAAAGAGAGATATGTGAGACCGAAGGGGTGATTGAAGAATATGGCGGTGAGTATTATGGAGATAATAAGAAAACAACTCTACTTAAATTATGTAAAACAAATATGCAGGTACACGAACGAAGATTTATTCAGAGATATTGTAACAAAAAAGTATAAGGAACAAATAAATTTGTTAGTACAAAAGGATCAACGTACTGAATCACCAACCTCTGATTCGGTTCCTAACAAACAATCTGAGTTCATCAGAAATATGTGTGGAATGATGATAAATGCGGATATACATTTGTATGAAGAAAATGATCCGAACTTTAAGAACTTTATAGAAAAATATACGTGTATAACAGTTCCATATGAATCAGTGTTGCGACATAATTATGTATCGCTTTCTTATGGAAGGTTGCTCAGTAATATGCGAGAAGCTGTAAAAAGATTAACTTTAGGTTAGTATAGAGGAGACGACATATTGCAAACGTGGTTACAGGAATTCTTCTCGTCCTAACATCACACTGCAATTGAAACTCTAGTTAATAATGCAATGAGTCTGCTGTGGGGCATGCGTATCAAGAAAGAAAACTCATTTTTATAACAACTGCTGCTCCGTACAAAAATAAAGCTGGGCACAAAATTCAGGAAATTTACTACAACACGATTCATTTAACGTGCTTCGGGAATGCGTGCAACAGGGTGGCGAAGCAAATACGGTCATCATATGATGACGTAGAAAAATTTATTTCAAATATGAAAAGAATATTCCGGAAGGCTCCAGCATGAATAATGAAATTCAAAGCAAATGCATCAGGGTACCTCTACCCCCACAATCCGTCATTTCGAGGAGGGAACCTGGCTCAATGCGGTGTCATATTCACTACGTATTACATTATAATAACTAAAATAGTTAATATCTTCGACAGTACGAACTGTTCAGCAATTGGAATAATAAAATATGTGCTTTGTTCTAATTAATGTGAAAAAGCTACATTTCTTAAACAACTCTTTTTTGGCATATTTCTGATACAATTACACATGTGCAGACATATCACAAGGAGATGCCTAAATCCCTTGAACTGGTTTAGAAACAGTTTAGAAACAAGTATTAATGCAGTTCCATCTACATTAATCACCGACAAAAAATGAAGCTTAACTCTGTTCTACTGAAAAATACTGGGTATTCCTTCATGAAAGGTGATCAAGCCGCCGTAGAACGAAAACCAGCTACATCAACTGTATGTGTATATCCTGCGGATAACGCACACTATTTTGGTTTTGCGCCTATGACATCCTGTTTTTCCATGTACAGATCTTACTTACTTGACAATAGGAGGAGATTTTGCTTTGAAAGGTTTATAATGTATATTAAAGTGCATTGTAATGGTACCAATAATCTACCTATCGTTTGTTTTGTGCCTTATTGAACACACGTTACACTGCAAGTTACTCGCCACCAGCAGGAACACGCTGGTTCAGTTGCGGAGCAGTGGTTCTGTTTGTAGTGTACCTCATTTCTGAAACAGCTAAAGTTGCGTTCTCTGGTTATGACATTGTATTTCAATTCCTATGTTCTTTGTTATTTGTTATATATAATGTAGTTCAAAGTTATAGTAATTGCGATTATACACCAACCGCTATGATGTCTCAATTGTCAGTATACGATAGCAGTCTGTCTAGGTCGCAATTTCTACTCTCTAATATGACCTTGCATATAAATGTCTTTGTTCTGCAGAGGATGTTTTCACTCTCATCAATTATTCTTTTCTCTATTTCAGATTAATATGAAACTTATTTTTCTAAGATTGTTCCTAGATATCAAAATTTCTTGACATATTTAATGTACTTCATTCCAGTAACATATTGTTCATCAATATTTATTCGTAAATATATTGTTTTATTTATGTTAATTTGATATCCGCAGTTTTCATATTCCTCCATTAATCGTATGCATTATATATAACTTATGTAATAATGACTTAATCATCTGTAAATAATAGGTTATGCAAATTATATATTTTTTTAAACTTAAAAGCCCACAGCCTTACATTTCCTATACCAAAGTTCTAAACTTACATCCAAATAAACTTTAAAAGTTCTAGTGATATGCAACGTCATTTGAGGAGTCATTGAGAAGTGATAAGTACTTTAGATAAATGTGTACCCATTTTCATATGACATCTATTTCGAGAAAATATTTATTTTGGTATAAGGTTGGCAACAACTAATGTGGAGCTGTAACAAGGACAACGCGAGGAAAATGAAGATAAACCGTGAGTAGAGAACAAATAGAGAGCTAAATTGTAACGCAGGTGATAGTACAAATTAATAGACACAACTGAAAGTGTAGGCAAAGTGCCATACGTCTAAATAGTAAAACCACAGACGACAAAAGAAGAAAGTGGGGTTAGTGAAGTGCTATAACGTTGAGTGCAGTGCAGGGTTACCAACGGCGAAGTTGTAAACATCTATGCAAGCAGAGAGCAGGACTACAGGACAACTAGCGACATCTGTTAGCAACAAAGTGAACGGCAGAGGCGAGCAGCGCGCGATCAGGCAGCAAGTACTACCATCAGCCGGAGACCGACAGAACTAAGAGAGCGGCAAACCAGAAATACGAAGGAATAATCAGCCGAATACCAGACCACACCCATATCAGATCCCAAGGCAGAGACCACCATAACACCGGAAAACAGATACACCATGGCGGGTAATAAGTCAGGCCGGAAAAACAACACAAAGAACAATCACTCAAACCTCACAAGCACAAGCCACGAGGAAGATTGCGCGGGAAACAGCAGAGGTATAAAAGGCATGTTTGCAGACATACTAAACGAAATCAAAGAAATCAGAAGACAGAACGAGGATTTCAGAGAAGAGACTAAGAAAAACATCACAGATCTAAAGAACGAAATCAAGAATTTCGACAAGAAACTAGAAGAAAAATGCTGCTCACTAGAAGAAAAAATAATCAGCGGGGAAAACAGCACAAACGATTCGGTCAGACGAATAGAAGAGAGGCTAAAAACACTGGAAAACGCAGAGGAAAAGAGACAGCGCAGTGAAAAGAGAAACAATATAATTATAAAAAGCAAGGACTTTGACGAGGAAACAAACAACACAAAAGATGACAAAGTGAAAGCAATACTCAGAAAAATCGAATGCAAAGAAGACTATACAAGAGCAACATTCATAGGAAGAGACAAACTAGACAGGGGCCTCGTGAAAGTACAAATGAAGACAATGGAAGATAAAATCGCCGTCATGAAAAACAAAAGCAAATTAAAAGGACAAGACTGCTACATAGATTCTGATCTGACTAGACAGGAGAGAGAGATTCAACAAACACTCAGACAACGTGCAAGAGAAGAGCGAGAGAAAGGCAACACCGTACAAGTTGGGTACCAAAAAATGTTGATAAACAATCAGTGGGTAAACTGGACTACTCTCCTTCAACAGCAAGACACCTAAAGCATACTATCTTACCACATGCCAGAACAAGAACAAGCAACGACCATGCAATTACAATATCAACACTGAATGTACAAACACTTAGAACAAGCGAAAGAGAGGAAGAGTTAGATCATGCTTTAAAAGAAATAAAATTCGACGTATTAGGTCTTAGTGAAATTAGAAGAACTGGCGAAGCCATCATAGAAAAACAAAACGGAGACCTATTTTATTATATAGGCACAACTCCCGGACAAAGAGGAGTAGGCTTCATCATCAGAAAACAAGTCAAACATATGGTGCAAGAAATAGTAGGGGTGTCTGAAAGGATCGCAGTCTTAAAATTAGCAACTAGAGGCTCCACAATAACAATCATTCAGGTTTATGCCCCAACAGAAGCCTACAGCGATGAAACTATAGAACAATTCTACTGGAACCTGGGAACTACCATAGATCAGCACAAATCTACACTAAACCTAATCATAGGAGATTTCAACAGCAAAGTGGGCCCACGCAGCCACGAGGATGAAGACCCAGTGGGAAGATATGGGTATGGGGCAAGAAATGAAAGAAGGAAAAGCTCGTTCAATTCGCACAAGAACATAAACTAAAGATAGCCAACACCTTTTTTAAGAAAATGCCTAGCTCAAAGTGGACTTGGCGCTCGCCAGACGGCAACACAAAGAACGAAATTGACTACATCCTAAGCGATAACCAAAGAACCATAAGAGATATCCAAGTAGTAGCCAACCTGAAATTCAGTACAGACCACAGGATGGTGCGGGCAAAAATGAAGATAGAAAGAAGAAGGAAGCATCCAGCAAAGCAACATAGACAAAATATAGAAAACATAGACAGCAACAAATTCCAGCTACATCTTCGCGACAGAATTGCAGAGTCCAACCCCAACCGAGAAGCAGGTGCTCAGGAACTGTACAACTCCCTGGAACAATGTATACTACAGGCGACCAAGGACTCCAGCAAAAATACGAAAGCTCAGAAAGAAGGCAAACTCAGTCAAGGAACCATTGCCTTAATTGAACGTCGATCGGAGATGCTACAAACCAGAGACGCTTCGGAGTCGAATAGAACCGAGTATGCCGCAATGGACAAGCTGACGAAAAAGGAAATACGGAAAGATCTGCGAGAGTACCGCACAACCATAACTAGGCAAATAATAGAAACCTCCAAATCGATAAGGAAAGCAAAGAGGGAAAGAAATGGCGACAAACAATGGATGCTAGGAATTAAGAACCAAGCAGGAGGCCGCAACACATTAAGAACAGATATAATCCAGTCAGCCACAGATTTCTATAAATCCCTATACACAAGCTCCCTAACAACCCAGGCAACAAATCACATAGGCATATTCGATGCTAAACTCGAAAACCACGCCGACACCTTTCCCCCAGTACTGGCCAGCGAAATTAGAACTGCAATAGATGAAATGAAAAATGGCAAAAACACCCGGAGAGGATGGAATATACAACGAATTGCTAAAACTGGCTTCAGATCAAATACTACCATCACTCACAAACATCTTTAACAAAATTCTGCAGACAGAAGAGATACCCGAGCAATGGAAATCAAACACAATCATTCTTCTCCACAAGAAAGGCACAAAAGATGACATGAATAATTACCGACCCATAAGCCTGATGTCCAATCTATACAAACTATTTTCAAAAGTGCTAACAAGAAGACTAACAAAAGTCCTGGACGAAAACCAGCCAACAGAACAAGCCGGATTCCGCTCAGGCTTTAGTACAACAGACCATCTCCAAGCAATTAACCAAATAATAGAAAAGACAGTTGAATACCACCATACATTATATCTAGCATTCGTCGACTACAACAAGGCATTCGACTCAGTAGAACATTCAAGTGTCCTCCAGGCATTACACACACAAGGAATCGAACACAAGTACATCCGCGTTCTGGATAAGATCTACAGCCAAAGCTATGCCAAGGTGAAGACAGAAATTGTGGGACAACCATTCAGTCTCAAAAGAGGAGTACGACAAGGCGACCCAATTTCTCCTAAACTTTTTACATGCGTGCTTGAAGACATATTTCGAAAACTAAACTGGAACAAGAAATACGGAGTAAATATAAACGGGAGCAGGCTATCCAACTTAAGATTCGCTGACGACGTGGTATTGTTCGCCAGATCCCCTAAACAACTCCAATCAATGCTACAAGAGCTCTCAGAAACTAGCAAAATTGCAGGCCTTTCGATGAACAAAAGCAAGACACAAATTATGTCTAATGGTCCGGAAAACCCAATCAAAGTCGATGGAATGGATCTTCAATATGTAAGCGAGTACATATACTTAGGACAACTACTCTCCTTCCATCAGAAAGTAGAGAAGGAAATAAGCAGAAGAATAGCTCTCGCCTGGAAGGCGTTCTGGTCACTGAAATTTATACTGCTGGACAAGTCACTCAACCGGAAACTCAAAATGGAAACACTACAAACCTGTGTTCTTCCAACACTGTTATATGGCTGCCAAACTTGGAATCTTACTGCCAAACTGAAGTACACACTCCAAGTATGCCAAAGGAAAATGGAGAGGAAAATCTTAGGCATAACTCTGAAGGACAGAATCTCGAATACAACACTTCAAGCGATATCCTCAACAACTGATCCCGCACAACAAGCCATCAGGAAAAAATGGAAGTGGGGAGGCCACGTCGCAAGAATACAGGACGACAGGTGGACAATAAAAACAACCATGTGGGACCCGTACACAGGCAAGAGACAGCGCGGAAGACCAAGACGACGATGGGCTGACATCTTCAAAGAACGAGCAGGGGCGCAATGGTCCAGAGTCGCCAGATGCAGGAAAAGCTGGAGAACGATGGAGAGCCAACTGTGTATTAACTAATCACAGAACAGACAGTGTATACAAACCAAGTGCTACATCCAAGTCAACTTCTCACCACGGAGTAGCTCACCGGGTGACACTCTCAAATAGAGCTTAACCCCTGTACAGGGAGGCCTTTGCCCTAAAGGGACATATCAGGCTTTATTTATTTATTTATTTATTTATATGTTTAATTGCTTATAACTTAGTTTCATCTCATGTATTATTTCCATATCAATTTTCTTGTTATGCTATCATAAGCTATTTCGATGTATATGAATATAAACTCTATAGGTTGTGATCTTTCATGGATTCTTCTAAAAAAAGTCTCAAAGTAAATATGTGAACGGTACAGTATAGTCCAGCAGTAAACCGGCATTGCTTTTCCACATTCAAATATTCTTTTACCTACTGTTTAATAATTATTGTACATATCTTCATAATTGGATTATTTACACATATCAGTCAGAATATAATATGTGATTACTCTCCTTATACGTATATGGAACTTACATAACGCAATTAAATTTCGTCTAGTATTTTTTGTTCTTGAACTATTTTACTGTAACTTTTTTTGAGCACAATTAGAAGTTTATATCCTTGATATTATAACATTTATAAATGGATTCCGTCTGTTCACTTTACTTTTCTATTTTTCCTTGCCTTCGAGAATTCAGGTTGCCTGTGTTTATGTGGTATGATCTTCTTCAATGTGCTACTTCTCCGACGTCGGCTACGTTAATATTCAGTGTACGGTATCGTGTGGCGTAAAGCACGTCGGGTGAGTCTCTGGCAGCCAATCGCGTGCACGCTTCACGCTCTTCGGAGTTTAGTGAAATATATTATTGCCACCACAATATATTGGGCAAACCCGATCATCATGGCTACTTATTTACTTACTTACTTACTCACTGGCACTATCAAACCAGTAGATTCATGGCCGCACGGACATAAGCAATCCATACATCCCTATCCTGATCTAATGCTTTCCAATTATTCCCTGTAAAATCTACTTCCCTCAAATCATAGTTAATGTTATTTTTACACCTCATTCTTGGTCTACCACCTGGGCGTTTTCCCTCTGGCTTTCCTACAAGAAGCTTCCATGCAAGTCTTTCATTCCCCATACGTGCAACATGTCCTGCCCATCGCAGTCTACGAGACTTAACTGTTCTTATTATATCTGGCTTCCTATAAAGACCATGTAGTTCATTGTTATGAAGTCTTTCCATTCACCTGTTTGTTCATCTCTCTTTGGTCCCAAAATGTTCCTAAGTACTTTATTCTCAAATACTTGTAATCTCCTTTCGTCCCTTAATTTAATAGTCCATGTTTCGCATCCATGTAATATATCTGGCAGAACATTAGTTTTAAATATTTTCAGTTTAACGTTTTTTGAAAGGAATTGGGACATCAAGAGTCTCTGCAATGCATAATAGCACGCATTTCTAGAATTGAGTCAGTTTAATTTCTTTGTGCATCTCATTTCTATTTGTGATTATTGTTCCTAGGTATTTGAATTCAGCCACATCCTCAAAATTTCCCTCATTTGTCATTACCTGTCCATTTCCATTATTTCTACGTGTGACTATATATTTAGTTTTATTGATATTTACTTCCAGTCCTAATATCTTAGTGTTACTCAATAGTGTGTGCGTGTTGTCCTTTATTATCTCCTCGCTATCGGCCAATAGTACTACACCATCAGCATAAACTAACAGCTTATTGATACCACTGACTTGTAAGCCTTCCTCATTATCTAAAGATTTAATGGAATGCTAATACAAAATTAAATATTAGAGGAGATAGTGCATCTCCTTGCTTCAACCCATTATGGGGTTCAAAAGTGTCCGAAAACTGTTTGCCTACACGCACCCTATTCTTTGTGCCATTTAGACACATTCGTATAAGTCTAACTAACTTTTCAGGAATTCCGAACTCCAACAGGATACTATATAAACTTCTCCCTCTTAATTGAATCATATGATTTTTTGAGGTCCACGTATAGTTGATGAACAGTACCATTATATTCCAATTTCTTTTCTAAAATCTGTCTTATACTAAAAATCTGATCTGTTGTAGACCTGTATCTTCTAAATCCACATTGATGATCTCCTAGAATGTCATCAAAATAGGGAGTAAGTCTGCTGACTAATATATTTGTTAGATTTTTGTACGAAATTGAAAGTATGGAACACTAGTAGTAGTAGTAGGACTTTATTAGACAAAAAGTAAGATATTTACAATATTATTTACAAATATGGGTCGCACGGGCAGTAAGCCGTACGTGCTGTTGACAGTCCGTTACAATAAAGTAATAATTGGTACTAGTGTAAAGAAAAATAAACAACAAAAACAGCAATAACATTACAATTACATAAAGAAAACACAATAATAATATTACAATTAAATAATAACACAATAGCATTATACACTAAAAACATTAACATTACAATTACATAAAGAAAACACAATAATATTACAATTAAGTAATAACACAATAGCATTATATACTAAAAATCATTAACATTACAATTACATAAAGAAAACACATTAATATTACAATTAAATAATAACACAACAGCATTATACACTAATTAATTTATATATAATTGTTAATAACACTGGGGAACAGTGATTTTGGTGCCTTAATGTTTTCACCTATTTATGGGTATATTTGGGTCACTGATTCCAAAGATGATTTCAGTTTCGTCCTATCAGCTCTAGTTTTTGAGATAGAGTTTATTCAAATTATATACCAGTTCAAAAATACTGGTCCACATATACAACTATATTACTCGCATACAATTAAATACAAAAGAACAAATACTTTCTTTTTCATGAAACAACTGTATCTATATAACTACCATAATTTATTTACACATTAGTCTCGTTAGAATCATTAATTTTCCTCCATCAGGTCGCAGAATCCCCGTTTCTGTGATTTCCTCCGATGCAATGATCTTGGACATTCTCGGTGGATGCTCCAACAGTAGTCCGCCATCATATGTATATCCCACCGTCCACGATACCTTTCTTCCATTGTACTTAATTCCTGGTGAAAACGCTCACCCTGTTCCTCACTTACATCTCCAAGATTGTCTGGAAATCGATCCAAATGACTGTGTAGGTAGTGTAATTTGATGCTCATGTTACAACCTAGTGCACAAAAAGCAGTGAGCATATTCTCCACTAGTTCATCACTATTAGGAGACTTATAGTTTCCAAGGAAATTCTTCACTACCATACAGAACGAAGACCATGCGGCTGCTTCAGTATCATTCATTGAGTCTTGAAATTGATGGTCATTAATAAGTTGGCGGATTTGTGGTCCATCCAATATACCTGCTTTTATTTTTTCCTTACTCAGTGCAGGAAATTTTGTACATATGTAGCCAAAACATGTTCCATCTCTATTCAACGCCTTGATGAACTGTTTCATTAAACCAAGTTTAATATGCAGTGGTGGCAAGATGATGTTGTTTCTGTCAACCAAAGGTTCTGCAACGATGTTTTTTTTCTCCAACGGTCATGCTTTCTCTAAGAGGCCAATGCCTTCTCACCCAATGTTGATCTTTGGCTCTAGAGTCCCATAAACATATAAAGCATGGGTATTTGGTGTACCCACCTTGTTGTCCTAGAAGAAAATTCACCATCTTGAGATCGACACACATTACCCATTGGTGATCACGGTAAGAGATCTTCTCTAGCACTGTAGCTATTGTATGTTGATTTTCACGCATAGAAACTGAGTGACCAATTGGGATTGACCTGTATATGTTCCCATTATGCAAAAGAACACATTTTAGGCTGCGTTTGGAGCTATCTATAAATAACCGCCATTCACTTGGTGTGTATTTTCTTACACCCAGCTTCATTAACAGTCCTTCAACATTCATACAAAAAAACAAATTGATTTTCTACTGTGAAGAATGGCAGGAAGTCTGTTTCTCTTTTGCGATAGACTGTGACCTTTGTTCCCGGTAACAGACATTGTTTCTCTGCCAGCCTGGAAGCTAACAACTCAGATGACTTCTTTGGAAGACTTAGATCCCTTATGAGGTCGTTCAGTTCCGCTTGACTAAAACCGGATGAAACTGATGAAGGTCCTGGGAAATCGCTGTCATTTCCCTCAGAAATAGCTTTCAGTTGAATCATCCTCTTCTTCTGGTGACTCTGGAAGACTGGTAAAAATTGGAACAGGTATCTCCTCTGAATGTGGAACAGGGCGTCTTGCGGAGCGTAGATTGGGATATACCCATCTATTCCGGTTTTTGCTATTGATGCCCTTTACATTGACTGAACAAAAATAGCAGTCATCACTATGGTTAATTTGTGTTCTCGCCAGATCATTGGTTCCCCAAATTTCAAGCATTTCCGTTTCCCATTTGTCCATTGTCGTAGATGCTCTGTGCACGTTTTACATACAATGTGAGGTGCCCAAGGCTTATCTTGATCTCCCAGTTGTACTTTGAAATAGGCCAAATAAGCTCTTCTTACAAAGTCAGTTATAGGTTTTCTTTGTTGAGTGAATGTGTACTCCCCACAGATGAAACAAAACACATCAGGATTATTCACACACTTTTCTTCGTGTTGAAGCCATGTCAGTCTAGAAAAAGGATAAACAATTGTCAAATTAGTAAAATTACATATGCAAACGGCAACAACAACATGAATATAACTTGGATTAAATCAATTAGTATTATGCAAACAATCGATTTACAATGGTGGTACATAAGAGCAGTATCATCAATATCTTGCAAACTAGAGCTGCTGCAACAAAATGGATGACATTTTTGGAATCAGCAGTGCCGAAATACCCATAATCAGGTGAAAAATTTCAGGCACCAAGAAAAAAATATTTTTTTGTTCCCCAGTGTAATTAATGGTATTGCATTTTGATAACATATATTTATTCATGAGTGAGTGTTGTCTTTATTTTTCGCGTTTTGTCCAGAAATTTACCGAGGTTTATCTAATTTTCTGGATTTACCAATAATTCGTAGCAGGCCAATCTTTCCCGATTTGAATTTAGAAATCTTTCCGGTAATAACTGACGTCTCCAATATTCTAAATCATTATATTTTCCTAATATATGTATCTCATCTTCAAAGTTCCCACACATTGGACATATTCGCATATCGTGATCATCGCTAATTTTTAGAAATTTCCATGCCCCTAGCCTAAACCAAGCAAGCCCTGATCTCTCCTTAAATCCTAGGTTGAGTATATACAATTCTTTTCCCCAGACGTGATTTAGGTCTCTTTGTAAACACAGTAGTTGAAAGTAATGAGATGCCCGTGTAGTTGTAGCAATCAGTTCTATCTCCTTTCTTATAAATTGTTACGATAATTAATTCTTTCCATTTTTCCCAAATATGGCTACTCAAAATAAAACTATCGATGTAGATATGGGTATCGTGGAGCCCGGTTCGCTGCAATTGTGCGAGAATGCTCTCATAATATTTGGAGGGGAACAAAACTTTCGTCCCGACTCAAAGTATATTAAGATTATAAACCAAATACGGGGAACATTAGGAACCATACTTTACTCTCTACATATTTTCCTAGAATTCGAGTCTACTGAAGCTGCAATTAACATTACTAGACACTGCGTCAAAGCAGTTGAATTATTTTAAAAGTAAAACCAAAACTTTTTCAATTTTATCAATATGATCAAACAGAAACATTAGAATAAGTGTGGTGAAAACAGTTACCTGAAATGGAAGTGAAATATGGTGTATTAAGGAATTCATGACGAACAAAATCTTGGCACTGGAAATGTACTATTTGAGAAGACGTTCGATATTATCAGAATTGGACAGAATCGCACGCAGTTAAGAGAAATAAGGTGTATGAAAAAGAAACAATCTTCAAACGAATTAAGCAAAGGTCGTTAAGGTGGTTGTGACATGTGATGATATAATAAAGAAGAATGACAGATGGTCGACGAATTTTTCCAATTGGCAACTTCCTGTCAGAGGAAAGGGAAGACCACTAAGGGATAAGTGGCAAGCAAATATGCTGAGAATAATAAGAATTAATCGATATCATTTTGGAATATGAATTGAATACATATAATTAGACACTAGGAATGAAAACGTGGTCTCTGCCGTAGAATCACTTGTGTGAATAATCAAATTCATGAACCAGAGCCATGAAAATGTTCTTGTAAAAGATTTCCGGGCAGTTTTCCGTGTTCTTGAGGCTTGTAGTTCCCCGACGTTTTTCGCCACAGACTTCATGCATCATCGTCAAGGGTTTTCATGAGACCGAGTGTCTGGCGAAAGGTCGCGGAAAAATAAATGTCCAGGACAAGTCCTCACAATAATGTGTCCGTCCATCACAATACCCCGGCCGCCTAGCGTATAGGGTTCGACTCGTGGCTGAAGAAAATTGTGTCTTAAATAAGATAAGGCGAAAAGCACGAGGTGAGTTAATATAACAAAAACTTCAGTTCTTCTATATTTTATACGAAATCCATCAAAAAGGTTCAAGAAGTAGTTAGGTATAACATAGATAAGAATAGAACCCTTCAATTCCCTGGATACATTAATAAGGATAGTATTGTAATTATGTAAGTTACGACAAATGGCCTTGAAGAGAACTATCTCAGCCATAATTCATTTGGACATATTAGTTTAGTTAGCAAATCTTAAATATCGTATGCATATTTCGACGAAACTACTTGTTTACTGGAACGTAAATACATTAATATCTCACTATGCTTTAATGTTACCAAATTTTCTGTTTTCCTCAACGAAACTAGGTACTTGATATTTCTTGAAAAGATCTGCTGTCTAGAGCAGATCAATAAGTGCCATGGTCTGCTCATACTGAGAGTAAGACTGAACCTAAAAGTTGTGAACGGTCTGAATGAGCAGGTATAATTCTTTCTCGGCCTGTTCATACTGAGAGGAGGAACAAAGCAAATTCACTTGTTCGCGTAATGCGGAGGGTGTATAATCACAAATACTATAACTCTGCACTACATTAAATACCAAAAATAAACATAGTACAGAGGAATTGAAGTACAATGTCATTACAACATAACCAAATGGGCATACGTAACGAATACTATAAAACAAATACGATAGCACTTCAAATCTTACAACATGAAATGGGGAGACGGAAGATACAAACACAAGGAGATCGTCACCCAAGTTTGAAATAGACAACATATGAAAATTATGAGATTTAACACTCAACAAATAAATACCCTAAATAAGCATATATATACATGCATACATGCACACATGCATACATGCACACATGCACGCATGCACGCATGCACGCATGCACGCATATGAAAATTATGAGATTTAACACTCAACAAATAAATACCCTAAATAAGCATATATATACATGCATACATGCATACATGCACACATGCACACATGCACACATGCACGCATGCACGCATGCACGCATCCATGCATGCATACATGCATACATGAATACATGAATACATGCATACATGCATACATGCATACATGCATACATGCATACATGCATACATGCATACATGCATGCATACATGCATACATACATACATACATACATACATTAGTAAATAACTTATTGAATGTTTGAATTGAACAGTCTCTAAAACAAAAATATACTGACCATTATCATCATCTACAATCACGGATTAAGCCCATGTGGCTTGTACCGGTCTCATAGATTCTCATTCAAAAGTTGGTCCATCTCTTCGTCGGTCTGCCTAACATTCCTGCGTCCTTTAGGTTTGTATGTAAGTATAATTTATATACTTAACTGACCATTAAAAACCATAAATATAATATACACACTCACCCTTACACACCGTTGCCTCCATTCTAAATTAAGTCCTTTTTATTCTTCATAGCAATTCACAAAAAAAAATATTCAAGCCGGCCGAAGAGTCCGATAGACTCCCTGACCTAATTCAATAAAACAACAAGCAAGATTGTTGCCTGTGCTTGATGCTGAGTCCCTTAAGTAAGGCCTCCATACCGTTCTTTCCGCATGGAATGACGTAATAATTCGGGATCATGAAAAAGGAAATATTAACGATATGCAGGTAGGCAAAGAGGAAAGAGCTTATACAACATAGAAATGACGAATATTCACGGCATTATATATGTACATACAGTATACACCATTTCAGATTTTACTACCCAGGGTAAAAAATGCTCTATATCGTTAAAGAAACTCCTTTATGTGTTAATATTTAAACCGCACCGGAGGTTATGATCTGTTTTTTTATAATATATTAGTAATCTAAAAGCACCATTCTCGATCTCAATGTCCATATGTATCGCTCCATTATACATTCGCAGGACTTTGCTGATCGAAACCAGCTGCGATCGGTATATATTATTTTATGTTATGAAGCAATCATATTCAGGTGGGGGGTTGTTAAAATACATAGATCCCGATTCTTAGTGACATAAAGCACGTTAAATTAATATTCGGTTATGTAATAGAAAATCCTGTAAGTAATTCATAGTATATATTCAAGCCCCTGTGCCCCACTTGGAATTTGTAGGCTTATATCTGACCTTATATTCAGCAAACAAATAGGCCTAAATATAAAATATTTGTTTCCAGTTTTTGCTCTTAATTTCAATATTTGATTCGAACTTGAGGAAATTGAAATAAAAATTATATATATAGACCTAAGCTTACATGAATATCAAAAACAGAATTTTAGAGACAACTATGCTGTTTTATATCGTCAATAGAGAGAAGGTGGTAAGACGGAGATATAGCGGTGCTACTTGTGGCAGGAAAACAGCATCGGTGTCGCCAGCTTTATGTTCCGTGTATTTTCATTCCTTTGTCGCAGCATCTGCTTTATTTAAATTTACGAGAACGAAGTCTTGTATAGAAGAACATTTCCGCTCTAGCCCTTCAACAGAGGGAGAATTAGGCTAGTCCCTGAGGTATAACGAAATCCACTAACATTTCGAAAGCTAGGAATGGCAAGCCAATGTCAGACAACTATGTTTTTCTAGGTAGCAGTGCAATGGAGTGAAAGCTTTGACATACGGTAGTATTTGGAAGTTTCAGTCGATACTTTCAATTTCTGTTGAATTCCGACGAAGGATCAAGTATTGCTAATAAACCTTCTGTGTCGATGTGCAGGACATGTGGCTCGAATGGGAAATGAAATACGTGCATGGAAGCTTCTTGTTGGAAAACCTGAGGGAAAACGCCCAGTTGGTAGACCAAGAATGGGATGGTACAATAACGTTAACTATGATTTGATGGACGTAGATTATACAGGGGATGATTAGAATACATTGGCTCAGGATAGGGATATATGGAGAACTTATGTCCTCACGGGCATGAACCTACAGTTTCGATAGTGCCAGTGAGTTAGATAGTTAGTTAGTCGAAATGTATTTTTTATTTCTTAAGTCTTCATTAAATGTATTGAAATTTCATTCTTTCCGCTATTTTTATGTAATACCCGGAACTGAAATGGAAACATAGTAATCTATAAAATTCCAGTCTCATTTATTAAATGGAATATTTTATGAATATTTTGGAAAAGTAAACATATAACATGACTAAAGTTGTTAATAAGTTTTCAAAAAATATATATAAATTATTTTATCAATCATGTAAATAATCAAATATCAGAGAGCTTTGAGGTCCTAACATTCCATGAATATCATCTAGGCATTCATCATTATCATTATCATCATCATTATCATACCTCGGTTTGTAAAAAATGGGGAAGCTACCACACCTATAATTCAGTAGTAAAGCTGCAAAGCATTAGCATGAATATGCTGCGGTTGCAGTGAGAAACCTGCCCAAGAGCAGAACACTATAGAATAGAATGTAAACAGTGTTTGATCTTGAGTGTATCTAATTCAAAATATTCTCTCAAAATATATTGAAATTTGTATAACTTATTATTAATACTATTATTCTTATTGTTATTATTGTTGTTATTCTTATTCTTATTATTATTGTTGTTATTATTATTGTTATTATTATTGTTATTATTGTTATTATTGTTGTTATTGTTGTTATTGTTGTTATTATTATTATTGTTATTATTATTATTGTTATTATTGTTATTATTGTTATTATTGCTATTATTCTTATTATTGTTATTATTGTTATTACTGTTATTATTGTTATTACTGTTACTATTATTATTATTATTATTATTTTTATTATTATTTTTATTATTATTTTTATTATTATTTTTATTAATTATATTATTTTTATTATTATTTTTATTATTATTATTTTATATTATTATTTTTTATTATTATTTTTATTATTATTATTATTATTTATTATTATTATTATTATTATTATTATTATTATTATTATATTATTAATACTACTACTACTACTACTACTACTACTACTACTACTACTACTACTACTACTACTACTACCAATATCGGTGTTATTTTCCAAATGTAGATTGCGTTTAGGTTCACTGAATGTGAGAACTGGAATTTTGCGCTATTCTGTTCAAATATCTTTTTTGTGTTATTTTAAAACTGCAACGGATAATGAAGGCACAATTTTGACAACTGCAAATACGTAAACATTAGTTAATTATACAAATTTGTGATGGTTAGTCTAAGTTTGTGAAATCTTCTACTTAATTAAATATGCTTAAACGTTATAATATTGACATATTTTGCTTTGTTGTGTTCGTAGTTAATGTAAAAAGAACTTTTATGTTACTTATAAATATTATTTAAATTTGTACAGATATTATTAAAATGTTTTGTATTATTTGTAGTAAAATATCGTTAATGTAATTTCTATTGATTATTACGTAATGTTTAAATTCATCACCAATATGATCAATTTTTTCTTCGAACACAGTCTTCCTTCACTGTTTTAAGTATCCAAGATCTTTAATTCATATACAGATGGCAAAAATGAAAGTGGCCGCTGTCATGAAAATTAAGATTCAAGATTTCCCAACTATTCGGAAAAGACAATATTGTATGATGTTTGGATCTCGATATGGAGTAAACTAATATCAATAATTAGATTGAAATGGCCGTGAATGTTACTGTTGTAACGTAAGGGTAGTGTTGTGGATTCGTATTTATGAAGTCGTACATTCCAACACGTACGTGTTTTATTAAGAGATAGGAACTATACGTTTTTCCTGTTAGTACCCAACACCAGGTTCACTAATGTATTATACCGTCTGTTTACAATTATTTCTATAAAAATTATGGCTGTAAATAGGATGAAAGAGAGAAAAATATGATTATTTACTAAACTATATTTTGTGGCATATATAATAGATAATAGTTCAAAAAACTATAAAAGCACGCTTTATAAGAAAACCCAACTAAAAAATTAAAAATAATTTTAATTTCCAACACACTTGGGATAAAATTAAAATGGTCAACAAAGAAATAATCTCCAACACATATAGAATAAACCTGTTGACACTGACATATTAATAGCAAAATTACGCACTCTGAATCTTTCGGACAATGCTGTTAACTGGCTTGGATCCTATTTTCATTGTCGCCAGCAATATGTATCCAATGCAGAACTTTCCTCATCCTGGCTATCACTGAAGGCTGGCGTCCAACAAGGTTCAGTGTTAGGACAACTTCTGTTCTCTATCTATAATAACGATATATCCACTAGACTTACCTATTGTCGACATCACCTATACGCTGACGATTTGCAAATTTACATTCACTCCCATCCTGACGTTGTACATGACACACTAGACAAATTAAATTGTGACCTAGACTCAATTTACCAATGGTCGAAGAAACATGGACTTAATCCAAATTCTGACAAGACACAGTGCATAATTATAGGACATCGGCGAATCCAAAGCATTATAAATTACGAAAATATCCCTACCATTCTCCTAAATGACAAAAATATCCCCTACAGCTCAGTAGTAAAAAATCTGGTTATCTATATGGACCTACACCTAGACTGGAAACTCCAGGTGAATAATACCTGCAAGAAAGTGTTCTCAATTCTTCACTCCCTAAATAGTTTTAAAAACTTCCTTCCTACAATTAAAACAAATACTTGTACAGACTCTTATAATGCCACACTTCGACTACTGCGACATTATTACTGACTAATCTGACAACTGATCTATCTGACAGACTACAGCATGCTCATAATGCGTGCATTTGATTTATATTCAATCTCCGTCGTTATGACCACGTGTCTCCTTCATTTCAGGCCTTATCATGGCTACGCCTAAATGACAGAAGAACTTTACATTCATAAACCTTACTATTCCAAATTCTGCACACATATTTACCAACTTATTTAACAACATGTTTTCAACATTTATCGGCTCATCACAATTTAGGAACAAGATCACAAGACTCTTCTTTTCTTTTGATACCACAACAGAGGACCTGTCTGTACTCTGAATCTTACACAACATATATGACTAGAGCATGGAACTCACTTCCCAGTCATGTCAGGGACTGTCAATCGCTATCATTATTTAAATCCAAATTTACTGATATCTTCAGTTCGACACAAAGAAAATATTAACTGTCTGACAACTATATAGAGCATTCCACTAGTAATCATCTAGGAAGCTACTTACTTTATTTTATATCATTTTAATTTTATTATATTCTATCTTTTTGTTAGTATTAGCTAGTAGTAGATTACATCATCATTGTATTTTGTTTAGTGTGTATTTTAATATCTTAAAATTGTAATATGTACGTAATTTTTGTATAATTTTACTATTCGCTGGTTGAGTGGAAGAGAAGGCCTTATGACCTTAACTCTGCCAGCTAAAATAAATTATTATTATTATTATTATTATTATTATTATTTTATTATTATTATTATTATTAATATTATTATTATTATCATCAAATGGTAAAGAGAAAAATTTATGCCTGAACCGGGAATCGAACCCTGAACCTTCAGCTTTTCCGTGCTGATGCTCTAACCATTGAGCTAATCCAGGCTTCCTTCCCATCCAAGCATAAATCCTTCCTTTACCTTGTCTTGGTCCCACATTCAAATGCTATGAATCATCATTCACAAATACACAATGAATGGCTTCTACCTGAAGAAGACATGAAGGGACTCCACATAGCTATAGCATTATTTATTAAATTAATATTAAGAAGCTAAAGCTGTTACTATGATTGAAATAAGTATATTAAAGTACACTACTAAATTATTGCAATCAAATGGTAAAGAGAAAAATTTATGCCTGAACCGGGAATCGAACCCTGAACCTTCAGCTTTCCGTGCTGATGCTCTAACCATTGAGCTAATCCAGGCTTCCTTCCCATCCAAGCATAAATCCTTCCTTTACCTTGTCTTGGTCCCACATTCAAATGCTATGAATCATCATTCACAAATACACAATGAATGGCTTCTACCTGAAGAAGACATGAAGGGACTCCACATAGCTATAGCATTATTTATTAAATTAATATTAAGAAGCTAAAGCTGTTACTATGATTGAAATAAGTATATTAAAGTACACTACTAAATTATTGTAATCAAATGGTAAAGAGAAAAATTTATGCCTGAACCGGGAATCGAACCCTGAACCTTCAGCTCTCCGTGCTGATGCTCTAACCATTGAGCTAATCCAGGCTTCCTTCCCATCCAAGCATAAATCCTTCCTTTACCTTGTCTTGGTCCCACATTCAAATGCTATGAATCATCATTCACAAATACACAATGAATGGCTTCTACCTGAAGAAGACATGAAGGGACTCCACATAGCTATAGCATTATTTATTAAATTAATATTAAGAAGCTAAAGCTGTTACTATGATTGAAATAAGTATATTAAAGTACACTACTAAATTATTGTAATCAAATGGTAAAGAGAAAAATTTATGTATTTATTAAATTAATATTAAGAAGCTAAAGCTGTTACTATGATTGAAATAAGTATATTAAAGTACACTACTAAATTATTGTAATCAAATGGTAAAGAGAAAAATTTATGTATTTATTAAATTAATATTAAGAAGCTAAAGCTGTTACTATGATTGAAATAAGTATATTAAAGTACACTACTAAATTATTATAATCAAATGGTAAAGAGAAAAATTTATGTATTTATTAAATTAATATTAAGAAGCTAAAGCTGTTACTATGATTGAAATAAGTATATTAAAGTACACTACTAAATTATTGTAATCAAATAATGCTATAGCCATGTGGAGTCCCTTCATGTCTTCTTCAGGTAGAAGCCATTCATTGTGTATTGTGAATGATGATTCATAGCATTTGAATGTGGGACCAAGACAAGGTAAAGGAAGGATTTATGCTTGGATGGGAAGGAAGCCTGGATTAGCTCAATGGTTAGAGCATCAGCACGGTAAGCTGAAGGTTCAGGGTTCGATTCCCGGTTCAGGCATAAATTTTTCTTTTTACCATTTGATTACAATAATTTAGTAGTGTACTTTAATATACTTATTTCAATCATAGTAACAGCTTTAGCTTCTTAATATTAATTTAATATTATTATTATTATTATCTAAAAAAATAATTTTACCATAAAAAGCGTGGGATGCTATATATCAATTAATATATTTGATAATAAACAGATATTGGTAAAAGTAAAGTCTCTAAGAAGAAAATGTAAAAACCATAACAAAGCACCACACCCTTTTGATGGCTAAATCTAGTTTTATTCTAGATGCGTTGGAGATGATTTTTTTGTTGACCACTTTAATTTTATCCCAAGGGTGTTGGAAATTAAAATTATTTATCAATTTTTTAGTTCGGTTTCTATTAAAGTGTGTTGTTTTAGTTGTTTAAACTATTATTTATTTTTCATTTTAATATTTTACAGAATAACATAAAAATATAAATATCCTTAATTTCGATACTATTGTAGTATGAGCTAAAAAGAATCCTCCGATCCGGATTTGAACCAGCGACCTATGGATTACTGAAATTATATACCACTACAGTCTACCGCTCTACCAACTGAGGTCTTACAACGATTGTGCAAGAAGTTGATAAGTCCGCAATCTATTATACAGATTTTTATTATTTTGATTTTCTGCTGATTCTGGCCTGGATTTTAAAAACATTTATGAAACTATTTTATTGCCATTGGTCCTTTACAAGTATACAAAGTTTCACGTCGATCCAATGATGTTAAGTGGGTGAAAATTTCTTTGAAAAATTCCGTTAGATAGATAGATATATGCCAAGCTAATAATATAAAAAAAACTTGCAAAAAGTTTACTAGCCTCTGCTTCAGAGAATTAGAACAATTGAAAGTAAAAGTAATAATTTTATATTTAGTCAATCTTGCTACCAATTCGTACATATTTTGCCTTAGAGAGGCCATGGAATCAATTATTATCTTCAAATAAGGTATATTCTCAACCATGGCTACCGGGCATCTTGAACGAGCTTCTACAAATCATCAGAAGGTATTGGAGGGGAGGATAAATTAGCCCACATATTATATATAATAACGCTCGCATATTCTCAGTTAGGTTCAAATTGAACGTTCCAGCATCTATAATACTTCCGCTCTTTGGATTTCTCGAGAATAAGACGGATGAGAATTCCAACCATAAAACGACATAGACACTCTACCACTGCGGCACAACTGGCGGCGTAACTGTGGCAGAATAGGATTCCAGGATTACGATATAGAAAGTAAGTCCATCTTTTGAAGTAGACAATGTGACTTTATCAAAAATATGATTCTGATACCAATCCCAATTTTCTACTGTGATTAGTAAGTTCTCTTCTATATCATCCTCATTATTAACTTCTCCAGGAATCTCATGTCCATATCTATAATTGGTGGCCCTTAAACAATTTCTAAACGTCTAGATGTGTCCAGAAAATTACGAACTATCTTCGATATGCAGCTGAATGACAGGAACGCCTTTCAACCCCTGCCTCTACATTGGCGTCCTGGGGTGATGTTCAGATTTCACTTTAAGAACTTCCAGCTATTCGGCCTAAAATTCCCGAACGTCGATCATTTTTCACCTAACTCCTAGCTGTCCTTCCTGAAACGTAAAATGTTTAGCTCTCTTGGATATTGAAAATATATACTTAAATCACTGCACGTATAGTATTTTATTTCCTTCGTTCCTCTATGGAGCCATGTTAAACTATCACAAAATTTGGCAAAAATTACTTATTTATTTTCATGGAATACTTTTACTTTGTACCTAGATATTTATATAATGGACACACATATACTAGGATCCAAAATATATAATTTATGTTTACAAGTAAGTAATATAGATACAATTTGCATTGTTATTCATAAAATGTACACTCCATCAAACACTAATTTAAAGATTAAAAAATATATATATATAAATTTCTCGACATCAGATTATTAAATTTGTTTTCTAAGACCTGCACTGAGGGTAACTAAATATCAAAATTATTCGTTAATTACTGTTTTGGTTATAAGTAGACCTCGGACTTCATTGCCGTTTCATTGCCGTGTCGCTTTCAAACAGTTGATTACACAGGTAGTTAGTCCTGTCCCGTGCGCAGTGCCACATTCAGTGGCGTCTTTGCTATGCTGCTACAAGTATAGTATGCAGTCAAGTCATAATACCGATCACCACGATCTGATGAATGATTACAACAAACACACACAAGATGAATTCACTTGTACGTGAGTACGGTCCTGAGTATTTTTGCCTAAAATAAGATAAAATATTTAGTAAATTGTGTAATCTAGAGTTGAAGGGGGAGAGAAGAATTTTTTTATCAAGAGCCATTGCAAATCTAAAACACGCATTGGGAATGTAAAACATAAGGTTGACGATGAAATACAGTCAAAGAGTTTCAGACATTTGTAATCATCGTGAATTTTACAAGGATTTATGCGAAACGATGGTTTCCGCGAATATTCCTTTCAATTAAGTGCAAAATCCAGCTTATAATTTTTTTAAAGAAATATACTGGAAGACAAATTCCTTGTGAAACAAATTTACGCGGATATTATTTATTTCCCTGTTATGAAAACGTTCTGAAATACATTAAAAATACTGTGGCAGATAATAAAATATGGGTGTCAATCGATGAATCCCAGGATGCGACCAGAAGGTCTGTAGGAAATGTGATAGTGGGGATATTATCACCTGAAAACCACGGGGATAATTTTTTGTTAACTACCGAGGTTTTAATTAAAGTCAACCATTCAGAAATCGACAACGTTTTTGAAAATGCTATGTCTCTTCTATGGCCCAATGAAATAAAACGAGACAATGTTTTTTCTATTTGTAACAGACGCAGCCCTTTATTTGTTGAAAGCAGCTTCCAGAATTAAAGAACGATATCCGAATATGATACATCTAACTTGCTTGGCCCACGGACTTCACCGAGTAGCCGAAGGAATTAGGTTGCATTTCCCTGATGTGGACATTTTGTATCAAACGTGAGAAAATATTTTAAAGGTCCCTTCTAGGAAACAGAAATTTAATGAAATTGCATCACAAATCCCTTTGTCGCCTCAATCTGTTTTAACTCAATGGGTGACTTGGTTGCAGACCACTGCATACTACTTACAGCATAATGAAATGATTGTTAAAGTAGTTAATACATTTAATGCTGAAGAAAGTTCGGCGATAAAAATTGTGATATTTCTGATGTCGGGACAATTTTATCACAATTTGCTTGTTATCAACAACGTCTACAAAGATATACCTTTAATAATAATAAAAACTGGAATCTTCACATATAGCATTGATTGATTCCATAAAACTACTAGAAATTTTATCGCGACACTTTGATGAAACAGGAGGTAGTTTTGGCATCCGAAATTGCAAAACAGAAATTACAAAGTATATTGCTGAAAAACCCTGGATACTCAGCTATTTACAGTATAAAGGATTTTCCAATGGACAATAAGAACGCATGTACTGTCTTCATGATATATACCTGTGATATACCGTACTTTCGATTTGCACCTGTTACTTCATGTGAAGTAGAAATGAGTTTTTTCTAAATATAAACTTTACATGAACAGTCACCGAAGACGTTTTTGTTCTGAAACTTTACGTAAATACATTATTATTCATTGTAACAGCTCTACAGAAGCGAAACGAATTTAACTAACAGGGTTTTAAAAATATTATGTACAGTGCACATACTTTTCTTGTGTTACCTCTTTATTTAAAACTTTACGAAGAAAATCATTGTACAGAAATAATGAACTTGTTATTTTGTGTAATAATGTATGCAGCTTTGTATTTATAGATGCACAAAGAGAATTAATGTACGGAAATTGTAAATTTCTTTAACATTTTGTTGTACTTTAGCGTTTAATTTAAAAGAGATAAAACATATTTTACGCAACAAAATAAACTTGTAATCTACAAATAGCTACTCATTTCATTATCCACCTATACCTCCTGTAAACAGTACAGCACAAATCTCATACTAGTCAGACTGGTGCTACTACACTCCCAAACACTCTCTCATGAAGCAATAGTATGTATAGTAAGGCTGCACTTAATCTAATTTCATGTCCGAACCTTAGTTATAAGTTAAATATTTTAATACTGCTGCTGCCACAGCAACTAACATTGTCATAATGTCACAAAATATTGTATAAAGTTAGTAATCATATAATCATAATTTTCAGTTGCGCTGTTTCTGCAAATACATTGAATTACGTAAGTACGAAGTAAATGTCCTATTGCTCAATTGGAAGTATAGACTTTGAAGAAAATTATGGCGCAACTCTTCATGGTGGAAAGTTAAAAGTAATGCACAGAGAAAATAATCCAGCGAAGATAAACGTACTCGAAGAGATGGAAATCATGAAAGCAGCTCACAACGACAGCCTGATAAACGAAAACAAACCCAATACATGCAACCCCCTCTACCAGATCTTCAGTGAAACACCAGTTTTGAATCCTGCCGATGATGGGACAAGTCCCGAAAGCGCTACAGTTAAATGATTAATTAAGTTGAGGAGACGGACCTTTCAGGTGAATATTCTATAATTTTATATTAAGTTAAAAGTATTTAAGAGCGATTCACACTAGTAAGTTGTTACAAGTGCTGTCTCCTTTGAGGTCAAATCCGACGGCATAAGGGGCCAATCATAGATTTGTACCATCGTCATTGAAAGAATTTAAACAAATGGATTTATGAATTCAATATCTAACTTAAGAGAGTTATCATATGACTGAAAGCAACTAATGGACTCTTAAACAATTAAATTAGCGATTTAGTTTGATGCAGTATTTATATCGTTCGCTTCAATAGAGCAGTCGGTAAGATGCTTTCTTGCGACGACGCAGGCCGAGGTTCGATCCTGGACAGGACTTTTTTAATAACGTCGTTATTTTTTATAAGCCTACATGTTACCAGGCTACGTTATAGAAACAAATTTTTTGAATCGAATAGATTTGGAATAGATTTATTTAGCATGGTGGAGTTAAGGCCATGTGGCCTTCTCTTCCACTCGCCAGAACAAACATATGTTATATAGGAATACAAAAAAATTACAATAATATTCATATTAAACAGGACAAACATATGTTACATATGAATACAAAAAAAAGTTACAATAATAGTCATTGAACAATTAATTATCTGTCATATTGAATAATAATGAAAATAATGTCTAATAATACAATGAAACTAAATACAATTAAAATTAAATTAATGATACAATGAATAAAAAAAGGAATAACAGCTCGAATCTACTAAACATAAAAAGAAAAGAAAAAAATACACAGAAAGTAATAAACTACAATGAATTAATCTACGTTTTTTATACAAGGCATTAGGTAAATATATTAACAAATCCTAAGTCTATTTTTATTAAATAATGCAAAAACGCATTATTAATTCTTAAAAAGTAATATTAGTGAGTTTTTCTGTTAGTGATTTTATTTTCAATTTATTTCTGAAAGATGGTAACGTTTGGCAGTCTCTGACATAGGGTGGAAGTGAATTCCATGTTCTAGCAAGAGAAACTGTGAAAGATTTCGAATAATAGGTAGTATGATGAGGAGGGATATAAAGGACACTGTGCTCAAGGGATCGGGTATCTAAGTTATGTGTATCAGAGAGTTTAGTGAAGCGGTGTGATAAATAATAAGGTAATGATGTGTGTAATATGTTATAGAGAAGGCATAGGAAATGGATGGTTCTACGATCTTGAAGACGAAGCCATGGCAATTGTTCCAGGGATGGTGTAACGTGATCAAATCTACGTATACCACAAATAAAACGTATGCAAGAATTGTGAACACGTTGAAGTCTTTGGGTAAGAACAGTATTTAGGTCAGTAAAAAGAGTATCACAATAATCAAAATGGGGCATTGCAAGTGTTTCTACTAACATTTTTCTTAGAGAAAACGGTAAACAATTTCTTATACGATTTAATGAGTGTATTATTGAGTAGATAGTTTTGCAAATGTTATTTATTTGTTTATTCCAAATTAAATGTTTATCCATAAACACTCCTAGATTTTTTACTGTCTCACTATAAGGGATCTGAACCCCATTAAGTGACACATGTAATACTGCATTTGTGTTAATTGAGGATAATAGTCTCTGATGGCCCATAATGATTGCTTGTGTCTTTCTAGGATTTAATTGAAATCCATATTTCTCTGTCCACGCCGTTAGCGAGTCAAGGTTGTCATTAATTTTGGTTACCGCGTCATTTAAAGAATATTTGTCTGAGTGAAGGTAGATCTGCATGTCGTCCGCAAATAAATGATGTTTGCAATGTTTTAGGGAGTCAGATATGTCGTTTATATAGATTGAAAAAAGCAATGGGCCGAGTACCGAGCCCTGTGGAACTCCAGCTTTACGGTAGGTCCAAGAAGAGCGTAATGTAGAATTTCCTACAACATATTGCTGGCGCTCACGAAGGTAGGAGTTGAACCATTGCGTGACACTGTCAGAAAGTGAGAGGTTTTTTAGTTTAAGCAACAATAAGTCCAAGTCTACCGTGTCAAATGCTTTACTAAAGTCAAGTAGTGTAAGAATAGTAAGTTTTCGATTATCAGATGCTTCGCGTATGTCTTTACATATATTTAGTAGAGCAGTATTTGTATTGTGTCCTGTCCTGAAGCCTGATTGGTATTGATCTAAAAGGTCGTGTTCAGTTAGGTAGTCAGTCAGTTGTTTATGGACTAATCGTTCCAAAGCTTTTGAAAGGGTAGGTAAAATACTAATGGGTCGAAAATCGTTAGGAGTTAAGGGAGTTTTTACTTTCGGGAGTGGGCGTACAATTGCTTGCTTCCATAATGTGTGATATATAGAGGTTTGTAGTGAGGAGTTGAAAACATGAGTTATGGTAGGTAGTATTTTGTTAAGTAGAGTGATATTTATACGGTCAGTACTTTCTGCTTTTGTTTTTATTCGTTTGAGAGCTTTCTTTATGTCATTTTCTGTAAGATATGAAAAATGGAAATGTTCTCTGTCTGGTGGATTTGTCAATAGCAGTTCACTTATTGTATGTGTTTTGTCTTTAGGAGTAAAGAATGTGCTTGTAAAATGGTTATTAAGTGTGTTCAGGGAAACAGGTAGTTATTCTACCTGTGTGTCTTTCCTTCCTACACCCATTTTATTCAGATTTTTCCAAATATCTGGGTTATTATTATTAGGTTCAGTAAGGCTGTATAGATGTCTAAGCTTGGCGTTTCTGATAGTTTGTGTAGTCTTGTTACGTAACCGTTTATAGTGATTGAGATTTATGTCAGTTTTGTCGACTCTATATTTCCGATATGCTGCGTCTCTTTCAGTCATCAAGTCACGAATGTTAGCAGACATCCAGGGAGCAGGGTGTCGTTTCACTAGTTTAGTTTTCAGTGTGACGTGTCTGTCATATAGTTGTAATATAAAGTTATTTAATGCTTCAACTTTTTCGTCAACAGAATGCAACATCCATATAGTATGCCAGGGTAATTTTATAGCGTCTTCAAGTAGAGCTGCATTGTTTATATGTTTTAGGTCTCTATATGTGATAGTCTTACGAGCTAGTTTAGGGCACTGCAGTGAATATGCTAAGAATATAATATCATGTGCTGATATTCCGGAAGCTGACAGTGCCCGTGGGTTAGTACTCTGTCTGGATTATTAGTAGCAATTAAGTCAAGTAAAGTCTCAGAGTGATTGGTGTGATGTGTAGGCTGTAAGGGAAGGATAGTCATATCACAAGCTTGGAACGCGGACATAAGCTGTTGTGTATGTCTGTTGCCAGTGTCTAGTATATTTACATTAAAGTCACCCAGGACGATAACGTGTTCATATTCTATACGTGCGTTTTGTAGAGCGGATTCTATTATTTTCATTTTAGGGGGTTGGTACACTACACAAAGAAGGCATTTTTGAAGCTTGCGTATATTTCTATAAACATAATTTCAGGAGATGTCTTGTTATTAGAAAAGTATACAGACTTAGGGCAAAGGTCTGTCCTAACGAAGACACCAACACCGCCCCCTCGACTATGTACACGATCATGTCTAAGAAAAGTATAACCATCCATGTCAATTAAACTAGAATTAATGGAGGGAGTGAGCCATGTTTCTGATACGAGAATGGCATGAGTATTGGAAGAAGAAAAAATCATTCTAATTTCGTCTGCATGTGCAGTTAAACTTTGTGCGTTCAAGTGCACCACATGTAGGGAAGACGGGAAGGGGGAGAATGCTGTTTCTAGAACCTGTCTTGCATTATTGTTGTTTGGAAGGGGTGTGAGAAGAGTAGTGTCCTCTAACCTGTCAGAGACTGCCAAATGAATAGCATTATTTGGATGGAAAATTTTAAAAATATTTTAACTAGAATTATAAGAAAAGAACAAGTCACTAATATCTTAATAAAATATTATATTAATAAATAAAGTAAAATTTCTAAATATAATACTAATAATTAATGTGAAATTTCTAAATATAATTTTAATAATTTATATGAAAGTGCTAAATTGGTTATATGGTATCACTGGGCGTGTTTGCACTAGGTAGATTTACATATCAGAGGCCCGGGTGATGATGCGTTTGGTATCTCCATTTTTCACATGTATTGCGCCATCAATTGTCCACACATTTGTGACGCCAAATTTTGTGATGCAGTCCTTTAACAATTTATATCTAATTTGGGTGAGATCTTCTCTTACTGTGATCACACTGCCCTTCAATTGTTTTTCATTTTGGAAGACCTCCCTTCTCTTTCTATAACTGATGAACTTAACAATAACCGGCCGTGGTCGATCCGACTTTTTCCCAACCCTGTGACTCCTGTCGATATCACAGGTTTCTAATTTAACTCCAATTTTGGAGGCCACGTCGATTGCTATATTGTCCGTATCTTCACCATCCTGTTCAGGTATACCGAAAATACGTAAACACTGTCGACGTTGGTATTGCTCTAGCGAGTCGGTTTCTCACTTAACTGCTGTTCTATTTTTAATATTTTGTTGTCCCTCTCCTGAAGCGAGAGTTCCAACTGGCTAATGACTTCCGTATTACGGTCTATAGTTACCTTTAGCGCCGATACAATAGCCTCACGCACGGAGTCCTTCAACAGCTGCAACATGGCTGGATCCCGCAAACATTCTTGGACCACACGCTTTGTTATTTCTTCTTTGCTTTCTTCACAATTTCTTGTTTTACGTGGAGCCATTATGCGAAAATTAAGCTACAAACAAAATAAATTCGCAATATCGATATTATGTTTATAAAAACAAACTAACACCTGCTGAAAATTGTGCAAAAACACGAGCAACCAGTTTCACTCTTATTCACAATCCGCCATGACACTTGTATATATAGGGAAATTAATTAAGTAAAGAAAACAGCTCACACACACACACACACACACACACACACACATATATATATATATATATATATAATGAATAATGATTGTAAAATCTCGTTACTTGTTTAAAAAAACACAAGGCATAACAAGATTGTTTATTTCCACTACTAATGTAAAATGCGTCTGATTAATTTAAATTAAAACACGTTAAAATATAATTTCATTATACAAGTAAGTCCTGGCTTCATACAGACAATGTGTAGCAGGGAACGGTTGTGGTCTAGTGGAGGGGCTTCTGTTTCCCATGCAGAAGGTCGCACTTTCGATTCCACTGTCGTGCTTCTTTTCTCTCTCTCGTCCGAATCTCAATTAATTTTTATTATTTTGTTTTATTTTTTTGCTTTGTTTTATTTACAGCATTTACAGCACGACTTATATACGCGAAATTATTTTTCATGGCACGACACACAACGAAATAGAACGGATTTTTGTTTCTCAAATAGTTGTATACTTGTGAACCAAACAACTGACCTCTGGTCATGTGCAGTGACTTCGTTCTGAGACTTAAAAAATTAGCTGTGCGTCAACAATTACTTCAAAGGCTGTATGTTAGTAATTAAAACTCAACGACTGAGGTTCAAATTATATTACATACTTTTGTTATTTTGTTAGACCATAATGCATGTAACATATAAAATATTGCTTATTTCCCAAGTGTTATTATATACAAGGAGCAGCTTGTTTTACTATACATTACAATTTTTATTCATATGTGATAATGTGTCAATTACGTGATGCACATCATCTGATTTTAATAATGTAATAACGTTTACAAATCCACTTTCAGTTTTCACAGCTATCCGTGTTAGATCATGACTGTACGTTATATTGTAATCTTATTTTTTAATCCATTATATTAGTTTGTTTGTTGAAGATGATTCTTGTAATATTAGATTCTCTATTTTACGACACAATTTTAACGATTGAGTTGTAATAAAAACTGTAAAGTTTAAAATTAATATATTTATTAATTCAGCATTGTGATGAGCGAGGCATACATCATAAAAATAACTAACCATATTGTAAGAAAACCACATACAAAGAAACCTTTAGGCATAGATATGGCAATACTAGGTTTGGATAAATAAATTTACCACGGTTTGAGAGATGCGAATTATACAGGGAAAAACTGGAAAATGTTAGCTCAGGATAGGGATGTTCAGAGAACGTCCGTTCACGTTCCATGAAACTCTGGGTTCAATGGTCACAATGAAATAGTTTTATTTGTTTAAAATCATAATTATGGAAAACAGTAATTTACCTTTCCCAGTATACTTTATAAGTCCTGCAGATTAATAGTGCAGATGCGCATAATTTTATAGAGCTGTCGCTTAGGTGGAACCACATATCCTACAAAAAAAAAGTTATCGAGCTGTCGCTAGATGACAATACGTGCGGTATGACGAACCTTCGAAACAAGTAACCAAACGTTTATTAGAAATGGATGAATGCTAACTTCTCCAGTCCTAACCTACAAAATATGCATATTATTGATTGACGGGTTCACTATGTACGCTAACTAAACTAACATGAACCTAACAAAATAGCACTAACCTAACAAAAAATGGTTAATTAAGTTGTTGATGGTGGCAACCATGGAAGAGGAGGGAAGAAGGTTTAGTGAGTTTCGCAATATTGTCTAAAAATTTCGTAATGTTACAGTATTTCTCGTAAATAAATAAATATCTATAAATTGTAAACGAATGTTATAAGTATCGTTGAAAACGTTTACAATATTACAAAATTGTGGTAAAGAGAGAAGACGTTCGTTCAGTAACATTTTTACAAGCATATACTGTGGAAAATGAAGGGAAAAGTAATGTACTCTTGAGAAGAATGATTAATATTAAGTTAAATTTTTGGCTCAATAAATAACCTACGACCTAGGTTATTAAAATTATTATTATTATTATTATTATTATTATTATTATTATTATTATTATTATTATTATTATTAATACTATTATTATTATTGATTTTATTATTTTAATTTCTGGTTTTAAAAAATATAAGCCCGCTATGATAGCAGTAAATAAAAGTTACTTAAGTGTAATATTTGTTCCAGTTTGTCATGAGCTAACAGCAAAGTTATTTTTGTTTTTAATTTCGGAGCTTCGTATTATTTAACTTGCTTGTGAAATAATAATTCAAATATTTTTGTTACAATATTTCCTTAATTATAATTGTTATAATTAGGGAAATAATGTAAACATGTTTTCAAAGAATATACTATCTTAAAATTAATCTTCTGAATATCCTAATTCTATATTCATCCAGTTTCTTTAAAACTAAAGTAAAAACCACATTGAATCTACAATCCACGTATTTTAATTAGTCAGATCAAGGTTACTGTTTAGCTGCCACATTGAAACCAGTGATAAGTTGTGTGGTATGAGAAGTTATGTGGTTTTAGATGTCTCACAATATATCATGCACTGAGTTTTTAGACTTGAGGGGAAAGGGAATTGATACTCCAATATGATCTTTATCTGACTTATGAAAATACGTGGACTATGATCGAAATTATATATATATATATATATATATATATATAGAAAGAGAGAGAGGGATAGATAGATAGAGAGACAGAGAGAAAAAGAGAATATAAATTATATTTGTAATATTTCAAAGGAACCTAGAACTTTCGGGGACATATCTCACCAATAAATATGACTTTGTCAATCTCGCCTAAGGAAAAAAATAAAGTATATCCGAGTTTCCTTACCAATTGCAGGTATCCGTAGCTCTTAAGGCAAAATTGTAGGTATAATTTATAAAAACATCATATTACTTTTAAACAGTTTTTGAATATTGTATTTCGCAGAAATACATTACATTACGAGTGATTCTTTAAGAGATGAGTGACGAATTGGAATAAACAGAAGTTTAAATTGTGTTCCAGGTGAGGTTGACAGGGAGGAGCTATCTTCAATGGATGATGGAAAATGTGTGCATCAACAAATTGGGCGAGTATTACACGCAATGAGCCAGAATAACGAACTTGATATTGAGAGGGTGGGAGAATGTAAATCATGTACACTAAACGGATAGTACATGAGTGTGTGTTTATGTTTGATTACAGAGCAGACCAACAACTATAGGATCATGTAGTGTGTAATTAACGTCTAGCCTTCTGACTCACTGGTCCTGCCAAAATGTACCGTCTACATCACTGGCTCCATTGCAAAGATATTTGGTAACACTATCAACTCTATAATTGTGTTGATTTCCTTTCAACCATATCCGCATTAAAATGCTAAAAACTTCCTATAGACTCGTTCATGTATTCTAATACAATCGTCGTATAGAATAACTTTGTATCAAACTATTCTAAATTATTTTAATATACCCTTCACTTACAGCTAGCCTCGTCGTGTGATCTTCTGTGCTTTTCGCTTATCTTTTCGTAGCGTAATGAATTTCATGCTCTTATCAAGAATTATTAAATGAATTAATAATTTTAAAGGTCGCTGCATTGAATTTTCTAAATTCACAAGCTTGGTTTAATTCTTATAATTATTAGAATTGCATCTTTATAATTTATATATATTGCCATGTTTGTTTTCTTCTTGCTTAGATATCCATATGTAGCGGATTACATAAAACGTTAACATGTCTAGAAGTGGGAATGAAATATCAAAGTATCGAATAGTTATCTCTGACCTGACGAAGAGAGTTTTGAAAAAAAAAAGTAATTTATCATAATGTATAGGGGCACTCGAACGGGAATTGGACTGTAGATAAGACGTTTCCTGATATCTAAATAGGTTATAGCTAGTATTCTTGAATTTGGGTGCATACACGAAGAATGTACAAACCGAGTCTTAAAGGAAATTTCTGAAATATCATACGCCTGTCCGTATATCCTCTATATAAAGAGAGACCAGTAAATAAAAAATAACAATTTTATGAACAACAGGATATAACACTAAAAAAGATTTGTTATAATTTTCTCAGAAGATTTGCACGCACGAGCAGAGAAGGAAGACTCTATAAAAACTGTTATTAGTCTGCTCACTTTTCATGATGTTTCCACGGGAATAGTAAGTTCCTGGTCAGTTTGCTGTTAGAAATAATGTTATCTTAAAAAGCACTCACTTTCCTCGCAAGCTAATACATCCAAGCATCTGAAAATCTCCATACGTTAATAGCCTGAATCTAGTTGATCACATGCTTACTAAAGCAAAGCATTTTCCTCTCTTATAGTGTCACAATTTGAAGATGCCGCAACTGTGTCTCAGATCATTTCACAGTTAAGACACTTAGAGAACACCTAAGTAAAATTAAGACGACATACAAAACAGGTAACGTAGATTTCAAATAGGAAAGCTTAAAAAGTTTAAATTAGAACAAATTTATCAGAGTATTCATTAAATGGAAAATTTCGAAATAGAGAAAGAAGATAATGAGCATAATACATGTGACGATATCTGAATCAGAATTTACAAAGTTTGAAAACAGCAGCAGCTGAAGAAAATATAACTTGATAACAACTTGTAATAAATGTAGGAATCTTACTGAATGAAACAATAGAGCACAACAAGAAATATTGCAGAATTAACTATAAGCAATTTTGAGAAATATACTTTACTTAATACAGGCTTTCCACTTTACAGCAGTTTGTCCTTGATTCCTGCTTCCCAGAGATTTCTATCTTCCCATTGTCCTTCTTCCATACCCCTCTTCATAATGGCATCATATATTCCCTCATACCATGTTCTTCTACTTCTCCCCCTCTTCCAGGCACCATCCAATCTAACACATGTTTAGGCTACTGGTCTTCCCACATCCGTTGTATATGTCCATACCACTGTAAAGCTCTTTTTGTTATCCTTTCGATAACAGTCTCTTGTGCATCCATTTCTTGTCTGATATATGTATTTCGAATATGTTGTAGCCTGGATATTCTCATACTTCTCCGTAATCCATCCATTTCTGTCGCCACGATTCTTTTCTGCATCATTTCATTTATTGTCCAGCTTTCTGAACCATACGTAAGTATACTTTCTATCATTGTCTGTATAATCTCTTTTTTTGTTTTTCTGGTCACATTTATATTCCATAAAAGATCATTCACTTCCTTGCACAATTAGCTCTGTTAATAATCTCTTTTTCACAAGTACCAGATTTATTCATTATAGAACTAAGGTATTTAAATTCTTCAAAACGTTTAATTATCATATTCTTTATTTGTAAGTCTTCCGAATTTTCTCCGATTATCATATATTCTGTTTGATATAATTTATCTCCAGTCCGCCTACCTCAAATGCATCTACCAACTTTCTGATCATATATTCTATGTCTTCTTTATCTTGTTCTATTATAATTTGAGAAATATAAATTACGAAAACATAAATTAAATTAAATTTGCCAAATAAATAAAAATAAATTATAAAGGCGAAATTATAATAATTATAAGCATTAAACCAAGCTTTTTAAATTAGAAAATTCGATGCAGCAACCTTTATAATTCGGAAAAGAGAGGAAGTATAAAGATAAACTTGGGAAAGTTTTATACGAACAGAAATAGAAAATAGAATGATGGACACACGATTTGTATGGTAAACATTCTAAGCAGTACAGGTAAACAGTATCCCTCACTATTCAGGTACTGGTACTTAACCCTTAAATCTGCAATGTATTTTATACGATATATCAATTTGGTTTAATGTGTTTGATATTTTAAATAAAACAATAGGAAACGAACGAATAGAAATTACTTAAATATGTGTCAAATTACACAAACTATCTACCAATAAGAGTTATGAATGGTTTCGTTTTCACTGCGGTCCGCCAAATATAAATACCTGATACGAGAATGTAGTTTAGACATTTGCTAGCCTGTTCCGGCTCCAAATTGCTGCAGAGAATGGCAATACATGAATTTAGAGTTAAAACATGTAATGAAGAGTCAGTTTTAAAATATTGACAAGTAGGGATTATTGGTTCAATATTTTTTAAAAAGATGCAGGATGCTGTGACAATTATGGAAGAATAACACTTGTTAATATCACATACACAATTTTCTGGAGTTCTGAATGAACAAAATAAGGAGTATTCGGAACGGGTTCCAAGAGAATGGTAATGGAGATTTTGATCTGTCAGAAGCACTACCGACCAACCTTTTGTTTATCATACGGATGATAGAAATGTTCTACCAATGGAATGTTGATCTACATACTTGCTGTTTGTGAGCAAGCGTTTGACAGTATATTATGTAAAACAGCTCCTTACGAAACGTTGTCTGTACTCCGTGCTTCAAAATTCTTATAAGACTTATAGGCCTATATTACGACTAATAAAAACAGCAAATGTAAAAATTGGATAACAAATGGGGAAGGATTAAATCATAAGTAAAACAGGAAGGCGATCTACCTACAATACTCTGAATTAGTCCATACATAACTGAAATTAACAAATTTGACCGCAATTTAATATATATATATATATATATATATATATATATATATATATATATATATATATATATATAGGCCTATATAGTCAAATATGCGCATATGCTGAGGATGCAACTATTAATACATGCTATTCAATATAAATAACTCACAAGTTTAAATCGAATTCAAAATTTAATTTATATTTTCTGTTTTATAAAGATGCTAAATATTATATAAAGAAAGTTAATTAATAAAAAAAATTCCATGGCACGACAGGCCTAGAAGGCCTTTAGTCTACCAGCCGGCTGCTGGCCTCACATCCACGTGTGTCAATTAGAGAGGTAGATAATCATCCAGCCCATGTAGGGGTAACATGTGGTCAGCATGTCGAGTACTCCAGCCGTTATAGCTGGTTTTCTCAACCCGAAACCGCTACTTATTGCAGCTACCCAAATGCCTCACGATGCTGGGTGGGCACCGGTCCCATACTGACCGAAATTCCATGAGAAAATTTCTTCCCCCATGGAGACTGTAACCAGCGCAAATCCCGTAGCTTCCTGCTTCAACTACTCGGCTATTAACCAATATAATAATAATTAATTATTAAGCCAGTGAGCGATATTTAAATTGGCCCAAACTCTCTGGCGACACCATGGCCCTCGAGTGGACTCAGTTACTTACGGTAGAGAATATAAGGCAACTTAATCAGGAGGGAATGTGGCGTCACACAGTGCTGACAACCCGACTGACAAATAGTGCCGATTCTCTAGAAAAGTGGTAGTCAAAACGTCCTATAACCAATCGGTCTCAGGTGGGGGGTCTTTAGTGGGACCTCTTTGCATTCAAACTTTCATCTAACAGTTAACACTTACTTTCGGTATTATCTGGGACTGCAAGAATAAGTACACTAAAAATTAAAAAGTAAAAGAGTTCCTAAAAATATTACAGTACAAGACATAATTGATGATGTAACACAATTTCCTAGTTTGTGAAAATATGATTGTGAAATAATCAGTTGATTAAAAGAAACTCATATTTACAGAACGTTGTTCCGCCATGTAGTCACATATAGCTAAGAATTAATTATGGATTATGCACAATACTAAAGAAGCACAGATATTTTGAGATAATTTTAACATAAAATCATCCATAGAATTTTGGACCCAAAAGAGTTCGTCAAGGATTGAGAATACGTACAAACTTTGAACTAAATATTAAAATTGATAAACATTATGCAGTGAACTTTGTCAAAGCCCAAAGTATAAAGAAACTAGGACGCCTGAATTTAATTCCAGATTCGCATATATAGCCTATTGAACATATTAAAAAGAAAGATTTATAATAGGAGAGGAAAAGGAAGACATAAAAAGAGGTAAATTGATGAGATAGCTAACTTACTTACTTACTTACTCACTGGTACTATCGAACCCGTAGGTTCTTGGCCGCGCGGACATAAGCTCTCCATACATACCTATCCTGAGCTAATGCTTTCCAATCATTCCCTGTATAATCTACTTCCCTCAAATCATAGTTAATGTTGTTCTCCCACCTCATTCTTGGTCTACCAACTGGGCGTTTTCCCTCTGGCTTTCCTACAAGAAGCTTCCATGCACGTCTTTCATTCCCCATACGTGCAACATGTCCTGCCCATCGCAGTCTACGAGACTTAACTGTTCTTATTATATCTGGCTTCCTATAAAGACCATGTAGTTCATTGTTATGTAGTCTTCTCCATTCACCTGTCTGTTCATCTCTCTTTGGTCCAAAAATTTTCCTAAGTACTTTATTCTCAAATACTCGTAATCTCCTTTCCTCCCTTAAAGTAAGAGTCCATGTTTCGCACCCATATAATATAACTGGTAGAATAATAGTTTTATATATTTTCAGTTTAACGTTTTTTGAAAGGAGTTGGGACATCAAAAGTCTCTGCAATGCATAATAGCATGCATTTCCAGAATTGAGCCTATGTTTAATTTCTTTGTGCATCTCATTCCTATTTGTGATTATTGTTCCTAGGTATTTGAATTCAGCCACTTCTTCAAAATTTCCCTCATTTGTCATTAGCTGTCCATTTCCATTATATACTGAATTTCTACGTGTGACCATATATTTAGTTTTACTGATATTTACTTCCAGTCCTAATTTCTTAGTGTTACTCAATAGTGTGTGCGTGTTGGCCTTTAGTATCTCCTCGCTATCGGCCAGTAGTACTACATCATCAGCATAAACTAACAGCTTATTAATACCATTGAGTTGTAAGCCTTCCTCATTCTCTAAAGATTTAATTGCATGCTCTAGTACAAAATTAAATAGTAGAGGAGATAGTGCATCTCCTTGCTTCAACCCATTCTGGATTTCAAAAGTGTCTGAAAACTGTTTGCCTACACGCACCTTACTCTTTGAGCCATTTAGACACATTCGTATAAGTCTAACTAACTTTTTAGGAATTCCGAACTCCAGCAGGATACTATACAACTTCTCCCTCTTAATTGAATCATATGCTTTTTGAAGTCTACATATAGTTGATGTACAGTACCATTATATTCCCATTTCTTTTCTAAAATCTGTCTTATACTAAAAATCTGATCTGTTGTAGATCTGTTTCTTCTAAATCCACATTGATGATCTCCTAGAATATCATCAATATAGAGAGTAAGTCTGCTTACTAATATATTTGTTAGAATTTTGTACGAAGTTGAAAGTAATGAGATGCCCCTGTAGTTGTTGCAATCAGTTTTATCTCCTTTCTTATAAATTGGTACGTTATTTGATTCCTTCCATTCATCTGGAAGAGCTTCTTTTTCCCAAATCATACTAAGCAACCAACGTATCTTGTCCATCAATTTTTCTCCCCGTGAATTTATCAGTTCTGCTGGGATCTCATCTGAACCTGATGCTTTACAGATCTTCAACTTTTCAATCGCAATTTCAACCTCTAATGAACTTGGTTCTGCGACTAACATTTCTGCTGTCTGTAACTTATCCTCCTCAATGTCCTGTTCTGTATGTACATTTAATAGCTGATTAAAGTAACTTTTCCATTTTTTTAAATATACTCCTGGAATCTGCAATCATCTCCCCATTTTCATTCCGAATTATGTTTGTTCTAGCCTGAAACCCTTTCTTCTATATACTAATTCCCTGATATAATTCTCTAATGTTACTATTTTTTGCATAGATTTCAAGATCATTAATATTCTCTCTCAAATATTCCCTCTTTTTACTCTTTAGTAACTTGGTGGTTTCCCGTCTAACACTACCCAATTGCTCTAAATTTACCTCATTTGGCTCGTGTAATCATTTCAATTTTGCTAGCTTTTTTTCTTTACAATGTCGGCACATTCCTCATCAAACCATTTCTTGTTTTGCCTCTTTTTTAAACAACCAATGCTTTCTGATGCTGACAATTTAATAGTATCTCTTATAGCCTCCCATTCTTTATTTATATCAGTGTCTTCTTCGTTTGCCACATTGTCATCTGAAGATTCCAGTACATCAAATCTATTAGCAATTTTATTTGGTATTCTTGCCGCATTTCATCATTTTTCAAGTTTTTTAATTCATATTTTACAGAATGATCTTTAGCGTTTGTCCCTGTCATAAGCGATAGCCGTTGACAGATTTTCACTCTGATCAGATGATGATCCGAATTGCAGTCTGTCCCTCTAACAGATCTAACATCAATGACGCTACTGTGCCAGCGTTTATCCACTAATACATGATCTATCTGGTTCCGAGTTTCTCCATCTGGGGACGTCCAGGTGTATTTATGAATATCCTTATGCTGAAATGTTGTGCTCTTAACAATGAGATTCTTTGATGTGGCAAATGTAACTAATCTAACCCCGTTGTCGTTACTATCTTCATGAAGACTGAATTTGCCTATTATTGGTTTGAATATATCTTCCCGCCCCACTTTTGCATTAAAATCTCCTAAGACAATTTTCATATGATATCGTGAAAGGCTATCAAATAAGCATTCTAATTCTTCATAGAACTCATCCTTGATCCTGTCATATTTATCTTCTGTGGGGGCATGTTCATTTACAATTATAAAATCATGTCGTTTACCCTTTAGAATTATGTATGATATCCTATCACTAATAAACTTAATATCTCGGATAGCGGATAGGATCCTCCTTCTGACTAAAAAACCCGTTCCAAATGCAGGTCTTTCTGCACCCCCATAGTATAATGCAAAGCTTCCTGATTCCTGACTACCTTCTCCTGGCCACCTAACTTCCTGTAACGCGACTTTATCCAAGGGCGATTTATCTAATTCCCGCGTTAATATCTCTAGTGCCCCGCTATTGTATAAAGTCCTAACATTCCTTGTTCCTAGGAACATTTTCCTGTGTTTGAGCCTTTGGCATGGGTTACCTGAAGTAGTCCCCGCCCGGAGAACCGAATGTGGAATATTTGACTTCCGGAAAATTTTACCCCAGTAGAACCTATGTCCGCATTTCTTGACGGTTGTATTTTTACGGTGAAAGATCTTCACTCGTTCGACCAAGGTACTTATTTCGTCTGGCTTATCACCTTCGACCAGTCCGGCATGGGTAACCCTATCGGCAGCAATGCTACCGCCGGCATAGCTCTTAGGATCATTTAAGCACGCAAGCCACTCCACCACGACAAGGTAAATATACCATGGAGGAATGAGATAGGTAAGGATCGTGAAATAATAGAGGTCAAAGTTTGTAAGAAATTGGTCTTTAACAGATAATGATGGGAAAGTGTTGCCATAGCGGCCAAACTCCACCAACGGTTGACACATACATATTATGATTTTGACAAATCTAATTAACAATATAGAATGTGGGTTAATTATTTTGTACACTTGATAGATTTTATCGTCATAGATTCGTGTCCTTTTTCTTATGGATCTTGCAAAATTATTTTAGATATTTTGCAAGTACAAATATTTTGCATGACATGTGAATATTTATAATTTGCAGTTCTTTTATTTAGTTCTCTGTTTAGTGAGTTTGACGTTTTGGTTGCGGATGTGGTAGTTAGAATTTACACGTACAATCACCGTGATATACATTCCCGTGTGCATTTAGTGTTTGTAATACCATGTTTCGTTTTATTTACACGTCAAAACGAATGACAACAATGATTCGCATAGCATAATGGTTTAAACATGTTGAAAATTATACAGTATCATTCTACCATAAACTATTAAAATTAATTCGTTCTGTTGCAAAACAGAATTGCTGCAGAAAATGAAAATTATATGAAATGACGCTCAGTAAATTTTACCATCTTTTACGATAACGCATTTTAAAATCTGGAGCAAATTCTATTTATCACATTAACAAAAAGGGATTACATGCAAATATTATTGAAAATGTATCCGCATTTATTTACCACGAACACTTAAATTTCAGAAAAAATTATATAGAGTTGAAATTATAGAAATGTGATTGGATAACCAGAATCGATATACTAGAGTTTATGAAACAGGTATCCACAGAAATAAAATTTGCATTACATATTATAACACTTGAAGCGCCCATAAAATATGGCAGTGAAAACTATATTTTGAATTACAGACATTAAAAAATTGCCTTCTGCACATATTCGATTTTAAAATCCTCTTTCGGATCTAAGTGGGTTCGTTAAACACAGACATGTTGACATTAATGAAAGTATAAGAGTTGCAAACTTAGTAGAAGATATTGGACATTTTATGAAAAGACCTAGTTGCATCAGTTCTACATTATTCATTCAAATTATTTGCCTGAGGAGATATTCTAGTATTAACCCAAAGGACACGAGAGAGGGAAAGACTAAAGAACCCAAGAGGAATTAAAAATATATATTGAGATATAGGAACAGGTTGAATTAAGCTTAAACCTAAAATGTTTATCATGATATAGAATAAAATGGAAAACTCCACAAAATTGGAAAATTTTATTTTGATGATTTACATTATTTTGTTCTACTAGGTTAGATAAATTTAAAAATAAGGACATAAGAAAATAATGCAATGTAATATCATTAAAAGAAAGGATTCATCATTATAGAGATCGATGGATTGAACACCTAGAAAGAATGAGCTGAATTCGTATTTCTAGAATATTTTTATTATAAATATGAAGGAGAAGAGACTTGGGAAGATCCTGGAAACGTTGAAGCTGGAATAGGCTTAAGAACCTAATCCATGATTGAAAAAGAATTTTAAAATTAAAAAAATCGATCGATGATGGAGTTAAATGATGCATATTAAATGAAACTTAGCTTATTTAATTGGTAAATAATAGAAACATTCATTCACAGATGGAATATTTTTATTCAGGTTAGCAGAGTACCAATTGCATTTATCATTAAATACAGGCCTCAATGAATTCATAAGTATAATTTTATTAAAAAATAATACATGTAATATTAATAATAACAATAAACATGAAATGACAGCAATAATAGCAATAGTAATAGCAATAACACTAATAATGATTTTGATAATAATAATAATAATAATAATAATAATAATAATAATAATAATAATAATAATAATAATAATAATAATAATTTGTAACAATACGAACAAAGGAATAAAGTGAAACTGATTTAAAGTCGAAATAGATAATATGGTCTAATCAGTGTAATTCTTGATAAAAAACAAAATAATAATAATAATAATAATAATAATAATAATAATAATAATAATAATAGTAATAAATAGTAACGAGCGAGTTCGTTCAAGTGATAGCATTTGAAACAATTTTTTGGGAGTATTTGGATTAAATCCTAGAAGGGACAAATCTGCCTTTTTTATGATTTTGCTCAGCCTTTAAGATAAAAGCTGGATTCTAGTTTCGTTCTCAGAGTTCGTTAATTCATAACCTAATATTGTCCACCATCCAACTTATCCGTCAGCCTCGGTGGTCTAGTGGTTTTGTACCTTCCTTCTACCCGAAACCCGCCCAGGGACGATGGATATTCAGGATTAAACAAATTAAAGTTTTTCGTCCTCATGGACGGAATATAAAACCTAGGTACCGAGTATTAGGATTTTCGGACTCGTCAAAGAACCGCAAACCTGTATAAAAACTCATATGTGCAAAATTTAACCGACCTTCATACATTAAAAATACATTAGTTGCCTACTAGAAGCCTCATTGAGAGGATATGCTAACCACATATTACTCTTTTATATCAGGAGGTATATAGCCGCATGTAATTGAATTGGTTAACAAACTCCCGATAGAGAGCACACGTGCCCAATTGCAAAATAAATCTACAATACGTTACCCTTCCTCCATTGAAGAGCATTCCTTTAGGCATAACAAGTATGCGAACAGTTAGCTCAGTTCCTTATTGTTTGTTTCGTATGCAAGAAGTCGCAGATTCGATTCACGATGAGGTTATTTATTTTTAATTGTTAAATAATTTCTACTTTATTCTCTGTCCACTCTTAAAAAACAAATTTATTATTATTATTATTATTATTATTATTATTATGTGCCAATTTTCAAAGTCCTTTTTCTTAGCTTTAATCGTCCTAGAGTGTTTTTCTGGATGGGCAGAGAGGAATGGCGTTTGGTTTCCCGACGACGGCGGAAGCTGCCATGATACCGGATGATGATGATGATGGTGATGATGATGATTATTATTATTACTATTATTATTATTATTATTATTATTATTATCATTATTATTATCATGAAAGTAAGACCTCGAAACTCGTGGATTCAAGAAATAAGAACTGGAATGAGAACAAGAGGACTAGAGTTCATGGAGTGGATAGATAGAGACGAGTGGAGAACTACAATTAAACTTTAGGTACAAAAATATGTGTAAATATTAAAAATATGTATATAAAAATAAATAAATATAAAATAATAATAATTATTATTACTATTATTACATTATAATTAGATTACCAAATAAAATCTTCCATTATTTTCCAAGAGTATAAAGAAATGTCGGACGTCCTCGGAAGAGATGGTCTTAGATCTATTAGTGAAGACGGAACAGGGAACTCTTGCCTAAACCAGGAAGTGAAGAAGAAGACTATTATTATTATTATTATTATTATTATTATTATTATTATTATTATTATTATTATTATTATTATTATTATTATTATTATTATTATTATTATTGTCCTTCATCTATGAACTATTATTACGCTCGGCTTGACCTATATAAACTAAATATTTTAATTGGAGGGTGATACATTTTCCTCATTAAAACGTAATAAATAAATAAATACATAATTAGCTAAAGAAAGAAAAATGTATGCGGAATTAATGTCCAGTCCATATACCATCAGCGTCAATGACAAGCATTCATTCGCTGTGTCATGGAAGTCACCAGATTGTGGAATAAGTCTTTCATCCATAGCGACCTCCTCCCATGTATGAATAACCCTATCCCATAAGTCATCACTGCTTCAAGGTGGGTCTGGCCAACTAGAGTTAAGGTATATTCCACCTTGGCCCATATATTTTCTATCGGTTTCGATCAGGCGGTTTCGGAGGGTGTTCGACGAGGTCGATATCTTGCCTCCTGCGGAACCACAGTGAACCGGATGTTTATCTTCTTGATATGCAAGTGTATTACTTTCAGGAAAATGCATCCGGGCGGAAGGAACCAATGCGTTATCTAAAATATGTAAATATTTATCCTTGGTAAGTTTCCCTTCGATGCGTTATAGATATCCCACCCCTTCGTATAATATCCACCCCAACATGATACTATTACGCGACCTGAAATGTACGTCCAATCACATAGCGAGCATTAAAATTGGAAGCCATTCATACGATTAACACGGACAGATCCGTCGTTCGTACTCGAAAAGTTACTTCATCGGAGAAAATAATGTTTCTCCAACCGACGTAACTTCGACTACTAGCGAAAGCTAGACGATCCACGATCTGGTCATCAGTCAAGCTCTCCTTCATTGCAACTCGACGAGACCGTATACCTTGGGTCCTGAAACGATTCATCATGGTTTTTGCGGGATCTGACCTTCAATTCAGAAGCAGTTAGAAAATGTGTCTTCTAACCTCTCTCATTAAAGCCCGATCTTCTCTCTGTGACGAAATCCCTGGCCTTACGGGAATCGCACAATTTTGTACAGTTCCAACAACATGAAATCTTTGGACCATCTCCTACCTGTAGACAAAGGTACTCCTGCCATCCGGGCGAACGGAGGAGTGGAAAGCCCGGAACGAATCAATTCTATCAATTAATGACTTACATCCTGCCTGTCAGCAATTCTCAAGCGTAATGAAGAGGTATTGCATTATAACCGACTTATACATACAAACGGCTGGGGGTGAGACAGTGAGGTTAAGTTCTGTATTGGTTAATGTTCAGTAAATATGTTAAGATGTGTCGCCACATTATTCTCCAGTGCCATGAAATACCGGTACCTAATTTTATGTTGTTTAATATGTAATTACTATCGTATTAATATACATTATACATTGTGTTACTATTAAAATATATGAATCTATATTATATTTTATTACATAAATACATAGCATTATTATTAAAACGTAATAATACATACACAATTAAATATATACCAGAAGATAAATAGTGTTATAGGCAGGAATATTACTTACGATAGTGTAAAGTGTCGTAGCTTAGGTGGCCGGAATTAAATGTTATGAAAAGTATTTTGCGTAAATAACGTAAATTAAAAAATAATTGTCGAGGGATTTGAACCCTTCCTCTCATATACATTTAATTCTTTTTGTAATTGGTTTAATTATCAACGCCTCTCGAACGTCGGTCTACATCCTGGTTGTCTTGTTTACTCTAACACTATACAGGAGAGTTCAACTCTATTTGAAATGTAATTTGAGTAATATTGTGTACGTCAAACACTCGTAAATATCTACAAATATGTCACCTACAGTACTATTTAACTTTTTAAGACCTATAACATCAAATACAGTGTAATTAAAAATTTAACAATGCGTTACCTCCTGGACACAGCTGATCTCTTCGAGCATTCGCAGTGGGTCGTAACAGGGACTCTGCGTTTTGAAACCGCTCATTTTTTTTGCTAAGTGTACATACATACAACAACCTCTCAGCCTACCATCTCTCTACTCCCCCATGGCGAGACAGGCCTAGAAAACCTTAGTCTAGTAGCCGACTTCTGGTCTGAAGCTTACAGATGTGTACGATCATCCTGTCATTATAAGTGTGATATCAGTAGGTCGGGTCCAAACATTTCTAAAGCGATTGACCAACGTACCGGTTCTGTATTCATAGTATAGAACAACAATCACTGTAAAATCTATTACTTCCATAATTAAAATTTACAATAGTACACATGCATTAGTGGGTGTAGGGGAACACTTTATTACAGTTTAATGAAACAAAATGCATTGGTTTAAAAGTAGAAAAAGAAGTTTAAGAGCATTAACTCTGTAAATATTACCATGAAACACGATAGGCCTTGATGGCATATGAGTTAAGACCTTGTCACTAGTCCCAAGGACCGCAGTCTCAAACCAGGATCAGTCATTGATTTTTTTGTATACAATGAACACATTTTGTGGAAGGGATATTAGTTCATGGGACTGGCTCGAGTCGCAAGATTTTCGGGCTTGTGAAAGAACCTCAAGCCTGATTTTAGACCTTACAAGCAAAATTTAATCAACATTTCCCATATAAAATTACCTATTTGCCTAATAGGTGTTTCATTGAGGCGATGAGCTACTTACTTACTCACTGGCACTATCGAAACCTTAGGTTCATGGCCGCGCGGACATAAGCTCTCCACACATCCCTATTCTGAGCCAATGCTTTCCAATCATTCCCTGTATAATCTACTTCCCTCAAATCAGAGTTAATGTTGTTCTCCTATCTTATTCTTGGTCTACCAACTGGGCGTTTTCCCTCTGGCTCTCCTACATGAAGTTTCCGTGCAAGTCTTTCATTCCCCATACGCGCAACAGGTCCTGCCCATCGCAGTCTACGAGATTTAACTGTTCTTATTATATCTGGCTTCCCATAAAGACAATGTAGTTCATTGTTATGTAGTCTTCTCCATTCACCTGTCTGTTCATCTTTCTTTGGTCCAAAAATTTTCCTAAGTACTTTATTCTCAAAAACTCATAATCTCATTTCCTCCCTTAAAGTAAGCGTCCATGTTTCGCACCCATATAATATAACTGGTAGAATATAGTTTTATAAATTTTCAGCTTTGCATTTTTTGAAAGGAGTTGGGACATCAAAAGTCTCTGCAATGCATAATAACACGCATTTCCAGAATTGAGCCTATGTTTAATTTTTTTGTGCATCTCATTCCTCATTGTGATTATTGTTCCTAGGTATTTGAATTCAGCCACTTCCTGAAAATTTCCCTCATATGTCATTAGCTGTCCATTTCCATTATATAATGCATTTCTAAGTGTGACCATATATTTAGTTTTATTGATATTTACTTCCAGTCCTAATTCCATAGTGCTACTCAATAGTGTGTGCGTGTTGTCCTTTAGTATCTCCTCGCTATCGGCCAATAGTACTACATCATCAGCATAAACTAACAGCTTATTAATACCATTGAGTTGTAGGCCTTCCTCATCCTCTAAAGATTTAATGGCAAGCTCTAGTACAAAACTAAATAGTAGAGGAGATAGTGCATCTCCTTGCTTCATCCTATTCTGGATTTCAAAAGTGTCCGAAAACTGTTTGGCTACACGCACCTTACTCTTTGTGCCATTTAGATACATTCGTATAAGTCTAACAAACTTTTTAGGAATTCCGAACTCCAGCAGGATACTATATAACTTCTCTCTTTAAATTGAATCATATGCCTTTTTGAAGTCTACATATAGTTGATGTACAGTACCATTATATTCGCATTGAGACGATGAGCTAACTACTTTTAATTAAATTATAACTGTATGCAAATATTGATACCTAAATTACTTTGGTTAACTCTCGTAATGAATACCCTTCACCCACAATTGGTTGCCCGGACAGATACACTGACTGTTGAAAACTAATATTGATTAAAAAACATAATCTGTATATAAATCCAGCACATAGGATGCTGACAGATAAAAGTAACTATTAAAATCCTACTTTGGAACCAAATTAAGTTTTCATATGGTTGCTAACATTAAGGGTCTCTACAAAAGAGAACACTTCCCTTGAAATCTGTGGAATATAGAGAGCGAGGAGAGGTTTAATGTTTAATGAAGTGGCCGTATGGATCCTGTCTTTATATCCAGCCCGTAGCCAGCATATGAAATGAGTGTGTGTTAATCTGGTGCAGTAAGTGTCTAGAAACTGGAAAACAAAGCATTTTGTAATTCTCAACTTATATTAAGCTCCTCCAGTTTTTCTCAACAACGCTACTTGCTATTTAAGTAAAAAATTCACGCGAAAATTAAAAATATACAGCTTGGCACATTAATTAATCAGAGTTATAACATAAAAACCTGGAGCACTTTTTTAATTTGCACACGAATATTGCACAATTCGTAATATTTGATTTCTTTTGTTCCGTTTCAGAGATATTTTTTTTTAAATATCAAAATATATCATAATTTTTGACACGTGATTTTTAATAAGAAAAATACATTTGCAAAGGAAGTAAAATTATGTCATATTTGGTACACATATATTTATACCTAAACAAATCTAAATATAATTTTCTATGAGTTTATATTTCAAATATATTCATCTGAGAGAAAGATGGTTCCTAGGAATAACCCAAGAAAACAGATAGATACATAGAGATATAAAGATAGAAACATGTTAATGTTCATAATAATAATAATAATAATACCAATAATAATAATAATCATAGATAGATAGGCCTAGATAAGGGAAGATGCTAAGAGGGAGGAGAGTCTCTAATTGCTTTAAATTCTAAGACTTAGAGGAACCGACCTTCACATCTTGCTAGTGTCCAATCCCACCTTCACGTGGTGCAGCTGTTAGTAACCATATAAGTTATACGTATAACTTATGTGGTGAACGGACGGGATGGGCTACTCACCAATTGCACTGGTCAGCATGGTGAGATATTGACCGATATGGTATTACTTCCACTTACATACCATATCTCTTTTTCATTTTTCCTATCCAGTCAACACTTGTTGTTTTCCGACCCTGATGGTATTAGAGTATTCAAGGCCGAGGGGATCATTTCATCTTATCTTTTCTGTCAAATTCTTCCTATAGGGCAGATCAGGCTCTTAGTTGTAGTGAAAGCAACTGATCTAAGGATGGACACCTGAAAAAAAAATCCCTGTCCTCCAGGTTGGGGGTTGATACGGTAGGCCAGCTCCCTCCCATCAGAAAAAAATTGCAATGCTAAAAATCTAATAGATATTAGCCGGTCAGATTAAAAGGAAGACGAATAAAGCTACAGAAACGAACTCTGCTAATTGGAACATGGAACGTACAAGGCATAAGGAATAAAATGGAGGATGTCCTTAAACAGATGGAGGATTTGAAGCAGCACATAATCGTACTGACAGAAACAAAGAAGAAAGGAGAAGGAATGGAAACTTTAGGATCGTATGTTCACATTTACAGTGGTGTTAAAAAGAATGAAAGGGCTAAAAGAGGGGTTTCAATACTTATCAAGAAGAGATATATCACAAACTGGGAAGCAATAAATGAAAACATAATAAAATTAATATATCTCTTTTTGGTATAAAATGTTCTATAATAGGAATATATGGAATTAGTGAGGATGGAAATTATTTAATAAAAGATAAATTTTATAGTACATTAATTTCTATTATGGATGAGATCAGGACCTCAAGAGAAATTATATTAGCTGGCGATTTTAACAGCGGAATCGGCAAAGAGATAGATAATGGTGTAGTCGGACCATATGGAGAATTGGAGAAAAATGACAATGGTAGAAGATTGATAGGATTTTGTGAACAATATTCACTTAAAATCCTAAATGGATTTTACCAACATTCATATATTCATAAGTATACTTAATTAATATAAAATTATGGAATATTCACCTGAAAGGTCCGTCTCCTTAACGTAATTAATCATTTAACTGTAGCGCTTTCGGGACTTGTCCCATCATCGGCAGGATTCAAAACTGGTGTTTCACTGAAGATCTGGTAGAGGGGGTTGCATGTATTGGGTTCGTTTTCGTTTATCAGGCCTTTATCCACCTTCAGTGAAACACCAGTTTTGAATCCTGCCGATGATGGGACAAGTCCCGAAATCGCTACAGTTAAATGATTAATTAAGTTGAGGAGACGGACCTTTCAGGTGAATATTCCATAATTGTATATTAATTTTGAATAATACCTCAACGGAACACATCATGAATCTTATAAAAGTTGATAAGTATACTTGGCACCAAGATACTCTTAATCTACAATCGATAATAGGTTTTAAAGACCCAGGATGTAAGGGCATACAGAAGATTATCATGCGGAAGTGATCCCTATTTACTGAATGCAGAAGTAACGTTTCCATTCCAAAGTAAAATGACAGACTAAATCAAACTAAAAATGAAGAGGGCAGTTTCCATGACTGTCAACAACTCTATACAACTTGGATAGTTTGGAGAATGAGAGCACATCATATCTATATAAGAATAGGTTAGATGATCAGTTACTAATCTCTACGTTTGACAATGCTCAGGAAGAATACAACTATATAGTAAAAAGTATTCATCAGGCGGCAAAAGAAGCTTTAGGAGAAGCAAATAGAAAAATAAATATATTCAAATATTTTTGGAATGAGGACTTAGCAAAAGAAATAGCAAACAAAAAAGAAAAATATTTAATGTGGTTGAATACCAAAGATCTGAAAGACAAAATACAATATAAAGAAGCTCAAGCAAGAGTTAGAAAGAAAATTACGGAAGCTAAAAATCAGAGCTGGAAACAAAATTGTTTGTAAATTCAAACATATATAGGAGGAAAAAGAAGTTCTGAATCTTTGAAAATTAAAACAAAATTTAGAAATAAGAGAAGTGGACAATCAAATGTATAAACAATACCTATGACTGAATGGAAAATTATTTTAAAACGTTACTATCAGAAAACAGGGTATTTAATTTAGATAACGTTCAAAATATTCCAGAAATAAATGAAGATGAACATATACAATTGGACATAGACGCTATTAAAATGAATGTTCAATCATTAAAAAATAAAAGATCTAGTGGTCCAGGAGTTATACCAGCAGTACTATGAAAACATGGATCTGACCATTTATTTGAACGACTGAGAAAATTATTTACAATTTTTATGAATGGTGAAAATGTTCCTGAAGAATGGAAACTAGGATACATTTCGACAATCCATAAAAAAGGAAAAAAAAAGACCAATGTGAAAATTATAGAGGTATAACAGTGACAAGTACTATGAGTAGACTCTATGGACGTATACTAAAATATTATTTGGAAAAAAACTATAGTGATATGGAATTAGAGGAACAGTTAGTATTTAGAACAGGTCGTTCCACAACCGACAATTTATTTTGCATTACTCAGGTAATAGAAAAGAAAATGCAATATGGACAACCTTTGCACCTACTATTTGTAGATCTAGAGAAAGCATGCGACAATGTCCCTATAGAGAAACTATGGATTGTTTTAAGACCTATGGGAATTAAGACTATAATAATTAAAGCTACACAAAATTTATATGACAATTGCATGTCTAAAATTAAAATAGGCAGTAAATTGTCACATGGTTTTACGATAAATAAAGGTCTTCGTCAAGGTTGTTGTCTATCACCGACTCTGTTTAAAATATATGTACATGAAATAATAGAGAATGGGAGGAGAAAAGGGTCAAGCCAGGGAATGCCTATGGCAAAAAAACAAAACGTTAGACAACGTACATTTTGCATATGATCAATTGGGAATTGCACAAGATTGCGAAGATTTAGAATATATGACGAGAAAAGTAATAGAAAAATATGAAAAAAGGGGTTTAAATTTGAACATAAAAAAAACAAAATATTTATCATTGGGTGAACCTGAAACAAAATTTTATTTTAGAGACTGGAGAAACAATAAAATCTTGTAGTGAGATCACATATTTAGGAATTAAAATAAATAAAAATGGGAGTTATGAAGAGGAAATAAGAAATAAAAATAATAAATGAAAATTTGCAATTGCTTGCCCCAATGGAATATTGTGGGATAAAAATATAAGTAATAAAAATAAAATGAATATATATCATACAATTGTTAAAAGCATCACTACTTATGGAGCAGAACTTTGGTCATTAACAACAAAAACAAACAAGTACCTTTTGGAAATGGAAATGGCCGCAAGAATTTCAAGAAGAGAAAAAATTAGGAACTCAGTTATAAGGGAGAAAATGAAGATTGAAGACACTATTTTAGATTATATTAAAACTCAGCAATTAAAATGATACGAATATATCCAGCAAATGGAAGAGGATCGACTAACAAAATCTGTTTTGGAACGGAAACCTGAAGGAAGACGAAGCAGAGGAAGACCTAAAACCTCCTGGATTCAGGGAATATGTTTATATATGAAGGAGAAACATCTAAAACCAGGAGATTGGATGGACCGACAAAATTGGCTATTAGGAATCGGACGATTTCAAAGAAATTAATCAACCGCTGATCTATCTGTAATAATAATAATAATAATAATAATAATAATAATAATAATAATAATAATAATAATAATAATAATAATAATAATGTCTCGTAGACTGCGATGGGCAGGACATATTGCGCGTTTGGGGAATGAAATATGTGCATGGAAACTTCTTGTAGGAAAGCCAGAAGGAAAACGCCCAGTTGGTAGACCAAGAATGAGGTGGGAGAACAACATTAACTATGATTTGAGGGAAGTAGATTATACAGAGAATGATTGGAAAGCATTGGCTCAGGATAGGGATGTGTGGAGAGCTTATGTCCGCGCGGTCATGAACCTACGAGTTCGATAGTGCCAGTGAGTAAGTAAGTAAGTAAGTTATAATAATAATAATAATAAGAAGAAGAATAATAATAATAATAAATAATTGAAATAATAATAATAATAAATAGTTTGCTGATGAAATTAAGTGCGAATCGTCTTCACGTCCATATTAAATAGAAATTAACCAAATTAAATACATAACAGGAATTACACTAGATATAATCCCTATATATTTAGCTGTTAACATAAGTAAAAAAAGTATGGTTTGTTTATATACAGGGTGTTAATGAATTACACCGACTAACTTTCAGATATTATAGAGGAGAATTAGACGAACAATTTGAGATAAGGAACTAAGGGTGTGTGAAGCCAAATTTTGAAGATATATGCCTTATTTTAAACTGGGCGTTCGTTCTCATTAATCAACAATGAAACAAACTACGAATATGGTTTGCCTTCGGAATATTTTAGTTCTGCTCCAATAGTAGAATAACTCTAGTTTTAATTGCAAGTATAGCAGAATTTCCAATATTCGCCGACGAGGCTTATTTTACAAGGCAAGGAGTTGTTCTAAATCAGAGGAATAGCCATATTTGGGAACATGAACATCCATTTGCCATTGTAGAGGGAGACTGTCAACACACGTTCGCCGTTAACATATGGGCAGTTATAATTTCCAATTACATCATTGGTCCCTATCTTCTGCCCCCACGGTTAAATGGTCATGTGTACAAATAGTTTTGATACATGTGCTTCCTGCATTCCTGGAAGAAGTCCATCTTAATATCCGACATCAGGTGTGGATCCAGCACGACGGATCACCCTCTCACTTTGACAGGAATGTAAGGAACTGTCTGAATAATGTCTTCCCAGAATGCTGGATTGGTCGCGCCGGTCCTGAAGCGTGGCCTCCAATTTCACCTGATCTCACTCCTCCAGATTTCTTCCTAAGGGAAACCTTAAGAGCCTCGTGTATCAGACTCCAGTCTACTTAGATGAGGAGTTACTGGCAAGAATGTTTGCTTCCTGTGACGAATCAGAAATACTACGGGAATTTTCGAATGAATGAGATTATCATTTATGCGCAGATATAATTTGGCTTATTCCATCAAGGGAAACATTTTGAACAGTACTTACGATCTGTTTTTGAAGGAAATGTTAATAAAGATATTTTATATTTCTCTATATTTAAACCATGCCTCAATTACTAAGTCTACTGCAATGTAATATAACAAGTTGATTTTCATTTATCATCATCTTCTTCTTCTTCTTCTTCTTCCTTCCAAGTATTAGGCCAAGGCCAGTTACGATCCTATAGAAATTTTTCCCTCCAGCGTTTCAGAGGATGGCCCTGTGATTTTCGTCCTCTTGGTATATAATTATAAACAGCATTGGGGATCCGATTTGAACTCATTCTTTCTAGATAGTGTTTCCAATTTAGTTGGTACTATTTAATATATTCCAAAATTTGCGTACTCTTCGATTCTTTTAAGATATCGGTGTTCCTTTTCAGATCCCATCTGGTGTAACCCGCTGTTCTGCGCATGAATCTCACTTCACGAGCCGTTATTCTGCTTTCACATTGTCTTTTTAGTGTCCATGCTTCACTACCACAAACAAATACAAGGAGCGCCAAAGGGATCACCTCTTTCGCCTGTTATGTCTAATTTATATGACTTGTTTAGAAATGAAAGTTATTGAATCCTTAACACTTAAGCCAAAACTATGGTTGAGAGACGTTGATGATACTTATGTAATCTGGCAGATCTGCTTCAACGAATTCCAGGCACACAAAAACCATGATTAGATAAAATTCACCATGGAAGTCGAATAAGAACAGCGGCTATATATACTTGTGGTGCAAACACAGTATACCGAAAACAGACTAATATTGATAGATCTGCACGCCGTAACACACCACCACCCGGCACAAATAACTTAATTAATCAACAGCCTCTTCATCCCATCACTACGACTTACAGACAAAGATCACCTTCATGAAAAAGAAAAATATCTGAAATAGGCACTTCTAGAAAATCTAGCAAATTGCTATTCCGAACATGCAGTAAAATAGTGGTTTAAAAGAGCACGAAACGCACCAAGCACATCGGATAAAAATGGGAAGACCTTAGGCACTGCATTCATACTGTATGTACATGGTAATACCGATACAATAAGACGAATATTACAAAAACATTAGATTAAAACGGTATTCCGCTCGGAAAACACCGTCACCAACTTACTCAGGTGTGCTAAAGATAAAATACCTTTACAATCACAAGGCATCTATGAGATCTCTTGCATCTCATGTGAACGAACATATGTAGTGCGCACCAACAGACTAATTTCCTGCCGAATACAAGAAATTAAAACTGCAATAAATCGTCAAGAATCTACTTCAATTCTGGTGCAACATATAAAACAGAAGGGTCACAAGATCGATCTCACCGGATCTGGATCTTTGGCTAAAGTAGATAATGAAAAATCAGGATTCTACAGGGAAACAATAGAAATTGAGAAAATACCTCTTCTAAGAACACCCGAGATGATGCTCAAAGATTACCATATACATCGAAAAGTGCTCTCGCTGTCTACTATGTCATCCCTAGAATAAAATAGAATATATAAAGAAAATCACGGTTGGGCAACATGGAGCGATGGTCGACCACTGAATGGGTGTGCGGCTTCCGAAACGAACCGCAATGAAATATCAATATATTTAATTATAATATATGACGTAATCCAGTGATTCGAACCTATCATTCCTTGATAAGGGCATGAGGTTTCACGCCGAAACATCCGAATCATTACCCAGAGTCCGACCTTGAATCCATGTATGTATGTATGTATATATATATATATATATATATATATATATGTATGTGTGTGTGTGTGTGTGTGTGTTAAAGTAATAAATTGTAGGCAAAGGTGGAATGAACATGTAGACATAATGAATGAGGAACAATATCCACTACAGACAATGAGCTAGAGAGAAGAGGGCAACGAGATATTGGACGTCCTCTAAAACGTTGGGCTGACGTTTTATGAAGCCGAAATGGGCAATGGCCTAGTCCTCGAAGTGAATACAAGCAGTATGTATGTGAACATGTTTGAATATGTAACAAGGTATAGTACTTTACTTCCAAAACTGCTATTTCTGTAAAAATATAACGTTAACGTGATTATGTAATGGGACAAAACACTTTTCGCATAAGTACTAATAACACTGGTCAACATGATTTTTGTCTCGTGAGGACCAATAATTGTACTTAATACAGTGTTTTATCGTGTTTTCAAATATGTATTCGGAATTTCTCCATCAGCCACAGTTTGTTTTTTTATTTCAATGTCAATTGAATTTAAATAATTATTTTTAATAAACGTTTTTTCGTCCATGTGTCCATTGTAAAATAAAACGGGGAATATTTTCATCAGGAGATTTCAGCCATGGAAAAGATATATGAAGGCAAATGGAATCCTAATATGCTGGCCGATTATTGTTGGCCCATCAAGAGGGATGCTCCAGAAGCAAAATATAGTAGAAAATCGTTATTTCTTACTTTCTAGGTGAGTTCGAATGTTCGAATATTGTGTAGTTACCAATGTAGAAAATATTTAGTGTTTGAAATTATAAATGCCTGTCTCTCGGAAATCTTGTGTGACGGAGAAAACCCGATATCATATTTGAATTCAAGAGAACAAATGCTATCAGAATCACATATTTTTCTTTCTGAGGCAAAAAGAAAGGTTTATATTTTGTTGCTCAGTGTAATAACAGAATGAAAAAGCGATATTTTCTTTCTGTACTGTACATGCTCCTGCGAATTCAAACCATTTATGTTAATGTATGTAATTACATTCTAATTCCTTTGCCTCAGTACGTTTACCGTCATCTTCGTTTAACCCTGTAAATCACAGGACACTATAGACTTTGTACCCGGAAACGTGTCACAGATTGTCCCAACGTGGCTATACAGTTTCGCACGTAATAAAAGCATTGCCTGTTCTCTAGTTAGTAAGAATATATAGCCTGGACCATGGTTCAGTTGAAATGAACCGTACCATGCTTTTCATGAATTATTCAGCGCCTGGAATATTTTGCCTTATATATGCAAGACAGTGTTATGCAACATGTTCAACTAATATCCAATAAAACAGTTGTACCGAGTGAATCTGTTACGGAACTAATATTTCAGACTCATATTCGGTATGTCGCAAGTTGGAGTCCCAGTAACGACCACCAAGGCGGTCTCCATATTTTATGGTTACCATTCACGCTTCTGGCTGTTGGGTTCGCAAGTTGAAACTCTGCCGAAATCGGCTGATTATTAAGGACTTTAAAATCCTTATCTCGGAAGGATAATAAAGCGTAGATTTACGGCACATAAAAGAACCTTCAAACTAAAATAAAAAGTCCATCAGCAAACTTAAACGGACATTTTCAAACCTATATTTCAATTGTGACTTTAATGACTAGAGTTGTTAAAGAAGTTGTTTATTAATGAAGTAAAATTGAGAATCAACCTACAAATATCTAGTAGTGTAAAAAGTCAAAATAATAGATTATATTACATTTAGTATTTTGTGTTTTTCGGTGGGTTCCATAAAATTAAAGAACGCAGAGTTGAGTATGAACGATAATCTGAGATAATAGGAAAAATGAAAACGCAATCGTTGATTTTAAGATCATAACAGTGTGGATATTGTTAATAAAACTGAAAATTATATAAAATACAAATTATGTAAATTTGCTTAGTGTTTATTCATCAGATAACTACAGAGGATAGAGAAACAATTATAAGACTATCTCGATGAAATTTCAACCGAACGTATACTGGGATATCCCAATCCCAGAATTGGTAATTAAGTGCTACCAGGAGGGAAACAACGATTTAACAAATAAATTATAAATGAAGTAAATTCCGAAATAAGGGAAATAAATAAAGATTGTTGGGAGGCAAATACAAAACAAACGATATCGCACAGTAAATTGGAGACAAGGGTTATATGTGTAACAAGCTCCGAGATGAGTATAAGAAGTGAGGATTAAAAATAAATTTGAATAAAGCAGGATATATGACTTGGTAAGGTTGCATTTTATCACCAATGCTATTTAATCTATTCGTTGATGATATTGTAGACGTAATGCTAGAAGGAGATTTTGAGGCTCCGGAGATAGGAAATGTTAGAATCCCAGTCCTGTTGTATGCAGATGATTTAATTATCTGTTCCAAGACAATCAAGGGATTGCAAAGAGGTCTTGACCTACTGAAAATATACTGTAGAAATTGGGGATTGACTGTAAATGTTAGTAAGACAAAAAAAAATACCTTTAAAAATGGGACGGTTTATGGTAGAACAGAGGAATGGAAATACAGAGATCAAGTTATTCAAAACGTGAAACATTTTGAATATCTTGGTACGACGTTTAAAATGAACGGAAAGTGGAAAAAAACACATTGATTATGCATTATTTAGAGGGAGGGACAACTTAACAGTGTACTCGGTATTCTGGGTCGAGTGCCTGATATTCCAGTCAGCACATTAGAAAAAATGAATGGAGCGATGGTCAGGCCAGTAATGCACTATAGTAGTGAGATTTGGGGTTTCCAAAGAACGGAATATACTAAATTAGGTATATACGCATTTTCTAAAGTATATTACAGGACTTAGTAAGGGCGTTTATAACTGTGGAATTTTATATGAATTCGGGTCATTCCAGGACGACATTAACTGTAAAATTCGTTGTACTCCAAATACTGGTTGCGAGTAATGCAAGGTGAACAAAACAATGCTTAGAGCAATTTGTTACGACCACCAAATTAAAAACATAGATGTTAAATTTTGGGCAGACGAGGTTAGGAGAGAACTCCAAAAGATTGGGATGGGCTGGATATGGGAAAAAGGGACAGAAAATCTCAAGAACGTGTGGAGAAAAATAAGGAGGAGGGTACTTAGATGTGTAAACCAACAAGATACCTTCGCCAAATGTACAGGAAAACGCTCACTGTGTTTACAAAGAGACCCTAAAACACGTCTGGGGAAAATAATCGTATATACTCAACCTTGGATTTTAAGGACAGAATCAGGGCTTGCTTGGTTTAGGCTAGGGGCATGGAAATTTCTAAAAATTAGCGACGATCACGATATGCGAATATGTCCAATGTGCGGGAAATTTGAAGATGAGATACATATATTAGGACAAGTAATGATTAGAATATTGGAGACGTCAGTTATTACCGGAAAGATTTCTAAATTCAAAATCGGGAAAGATTGGCATGCTACGAGTTATTGGTAAATCCAGAAAATTGGATAAACCTCGGTTAAATTTCTGGACAAAACGCGAAAATATAAGGACAAACACTCATTCATGAATAAATATATGTTATCAAAATGCAATACCATTAATTATTAACAATTATATATAATTAATTAGTGTATAATGCTGTTGTGTTATTATTTAATTGAAATATTAATGTCTTTTCTTTATGTAATTGTAATGTTAATGTTTTTTTAGTGTATAATGCAATTGTGTTATTACTTAATTGTAATATTATTATGTTTTTTATGTAATTGTAATGTTAATGTTTTTAGTGTATAATGCTATTGTGTTATTATTTAATTGGTAATATTATTTATTGTGTTTTCTGTATGGTAATTGTAATGTTATTGCTATTGTGTTATTACTTAATTGTAATATTATGGTGTTTTCTATATGTAATTGTAATGTTTAATGTTTTTTAATGTATAATGCTATTGTGTAATTATTTTGTGTTATTATTTAATTGTAATATTATTATTGTGTTTTCTTTATGTAATTGTAATGTTATTGCTATTGTGTTATTACTTAATTGTAATATTATTGTGTTTTCTATATGTAATTGTAATGTTAATGTTATTTAATGTATAATGCTATTGTGTAATTATTTAATTGTAATATTTTTATTGTGTTTTCTTTATGTAATTGTAATGTTATTGCTGTTTTTGTTTATTTTTCTTTACACTAGTACCAATTATTACTTTATTGTAACGGACTGTCAACAGCACGTACGGCTTACTGCCCGTGCGACCCATATTTGTAAATAATATTGTAAATATCTTACTTTTTGTCTACTAAAGTCCTACTACTACTACTACTAATGGCGAAATATAAATCTAAGAACAACAAATAGCAAAGTTAAAAACTTCAAATATTTGTGATCGGTATTCAGGAAGATGGATAATGGAAACTTAAAATAGATAAACGCACATGTCAAGGAAGAGGAGATATGGGGTGTTAATAATTCCATAACTTGAGGGAAGAAGAAGAATACAAACGAATGGAGGAGCATTTTAAGAGCTGTCAAGGCCCTACCAATGAACCGATGATGACGATGATAGTATATTAATATTTTGGATAAAACAATGGAATTAATTTACAAAATAATAGTAGAGATTATGGGGCCGAAAGTTGGACAATTAATTGACAAGGCGACGAAAAATTCAGAAATACTGATTTGGACTTCTGTAGAAGACCTCATTAGAACAAAAATTAAAGTAAATAAGAAATATTATTGTTAATGTTATCAGTATTATCGTAATAATTATTATTATCACCATTAATGTCAATATCATTATTATTATCATTAACATTGTTATTATTATTATCATTATTATAATAATTATTAATAGTAGCAGAAGTAGAAGAATGAGAAGCAGTAGAAGAGGAAGTAGTAGTAGTAGTTGTAGCAGAAGAAGTAGTAACAGTAGCAGTAATTGTAATAGCATTAGTTATAGTAGTAGCAGTAGTTTTCATAGTATAGCAGTAGTTGTAGTAGTAGGAGTAGTTGAATAGAAGCAGTAGTTGTAGTGGTAGTAGTAGTAGTAGTAGTAGTAGTATTTGTAGTAGTGTCAGTATTTGCAGTAGGATCAGTATTTATAGAAGTAAAAGCAGGATTAAATTGAAATAAATTTCTAGTAAACACTTGTATGAAAAAATCTAAACCTAAAAATTATGAATGTTAAATTGTATAATTAAGAATGAAATATACATACTTGTACGATGTAGTAATTTATGACACATATTTACATTTTAATTTTAAAATTAAAATTATTTTAGTGTCCCTTAAGTTTCGGAGCCGTTCACCATTTACGATATATGTATATGTACTTGTATTTACATTATTGTTTATTCATATGCGTGTGCAAATTAAATGAAGTTACCCCTCGATTCCATCCATCCATAGTAATTCTGCCCGAGGGCAGGTCTTTCACTGCAATCATAGCATCTTCATGCTATGCTTTGCAGCTTTACTAGGGAATTGTTGATGTGGTGGCTTCCCGTTGCTTTCCACACCGGTGAAGGAAGATGATGATTATGAACATAATGATAAGGATGATGATGATAATGATTTCCATATGATTTCGGGGACCGTTTGAGCCTTAACGTTTTCCTGACATTTTCCTATAGGTGAGGAAAAAACCTCGATAAAAACCTCACCCAGAAAAACTGCCCCGACCGGCGATCGAACCTGGGCCCGCTACGTGACAAGGCAGCACGCAACCTCGAGACCACAGCGGTGGATTATTCCTTAATTGATATAATGAAAATCAACCTACAGGTAGAAGACGACCGTGACGCTTATCAATAGCATCTCCAGTTGAAATATGTATGGCGGAGGAAGAAGCAGGTTAACATAATGAAAGTAATGTGAAGATAGATACGGAAATATTATAAATAATGGTGAAATGAAACATTATATTCAAATTGTAACATAGCATTTATCTTTACAGTTAATGCAAATAACAGTCAATTTTACCGACCCCAGATATAGGAAAAGGCTCTCCAATTCGAGTCCCTAAGCCACATATCACGTTATACACTGCTCAAAAAAATTAGGGGATATTGTAGAATAACCTGTTAAGACTATGTTTTTTGGAATAGGATTAGATGCAATCACTTTCTATTACTCCATGATAATGTAAACAAGAGTTTGAAGTTGTTACGTAACCTCGGTACCACACTAGAGGTCAGTGTCTATACTGTTGATGTGAAAGGGTGGTGTGGGGGTGAATGTTTTGTTGCTGTTTTTAAATCCAGTCCAGTTTTCAGTTAGTGAATGACTTGCCTTAGGGACAATATGATTTACCTGAACCAATGGCTTGGAGGGCCATAGGAAGGATGGAAGCTGGACAGACACAACAAGAGGTGGCACAAGCGATTGGGGTGTCTCAAAGCGTGATTTCCTGACTTTGGAATCGTTTTGAAAGAACAGATACTGTTCACAGAAGAGCCGGACAAGGTCTACCACGGGCTACAACAGCAAGGGATGACCATGACCTATTATTAACAGCCCGTCGGAATTGACAGCAGAATGCAACTCAACTGCGAAATACACTTCAAACAGCAACAGGGCGCAGGGTGTCAACACAAACTGTCCGTAATCGACTGCATGGAAGTGGTCTCTATGCCCGTAGGCCCATGTTGTGTACCAGGTTAACTCCACAACACCGTAGAGATCGCAGAAACTGGGCGGAGGAACATCGTGGGTGGAGGCATGCCGAATGGAGATCAGTTCTTTTTTCTGATGAGTCGCGATTGAACGTGGAATGTGATAGTCGGCGTGTATTCATCTGGAGGGAAAAAGGGACACGAAACAATCCAGCTTTTGTACGTGAAAGATCCCCATATCGTGGCGGTGGATTGATGGTTTGGGCAGGAGTCAGTAGTGGTGGACGTACGGACCTCTACGTCATCCAAGGACTGCGGTAAGGTATAGAGATGAGATTCTCCGACCTTTTGTCGTGCCTTATGCTGGTGCCATAGGTGATTCTTTTCTTTTTATGGATGATAATGCACGATCCCACAGAGCTGGCTTGGTGGACGACGTGCTGGAAGTGGAGGGTATCGAGCGTATGCAATGGCCTTCTTCCTCACCGGACTTAAATACGATTAGGCATGTGTGGGATGCATTAGGCAGGCGCATTGCAGGCAGACCAGCACCTCCCCAGAGCTGCACATTGCTCTTATGTAAGAGTGGTCACGTATCCCCCAAGAACTCATTGCTAACTTCATTGCATCAATGCTACACAGGTGTGAGGCAGTGCTGGCCGTTCGAGGAGACCATACACCATACTAAACAAACATTTCCACCCATGTTAATGTTGCTTTGTTTGTTTGCCATATTCCTAATCAGGATCTCATTGACACCTGGTGTGGTACAGAGGTTACGTAATGACTCCAAACTCTTGTTTAGATTCTTTTGGAGTAATAGAACGTGATTGCATCTAATACTGTTCATAAAAACGTAGTCTTAATAGGTTATTCTACAATATGCCCTAATTTTTTTGAGCAGTGTATTTAATTTAATTCTCCAATTTATAATGTATTTAGTATCTGAATTCAACGAACGTCTAAATTACTTTTTTACACCCTGCGGACTTGTGTAATTCTATCATCGTGTTTGCCATGATTTTATTAAATTTTGCAGATACATCTTAGTGAATTCCGAAGTATGAAGCTATCGGTGTTGTTGTCATGAAAATAATATTATAATAAATATACAAATATTCCCGCATTCCAATTTATATGAAACCAAAATAGCCATAAAACCACACACAACAACACAAACACACACATTCAAAACAAGACATACACGCCAACCCACCGACGCAATCATACACCAATACGTACACACATATCAATATAGACACAAATACGAACACATACTCACACATTCCAACACGTATAAGCATACATACACACACTTACATACCTAAAAATTATCGCCAACAAAAACACGCTAAAACATACACACACGCTTACACCAACAAATATATACAAATAAACACAGACACAAATACCAATACGTACACACACCAAGAAATTCCTGCCATCACATACACATACATTCCCATTAACGCCAATACAGCAACACATATACACACCAATATTAACACACACACATCAGCACACTTACAACAACATTCACACGCCACAAACATAGACACTAACGCGCACAAATACACGGCGCCACACCCTAATAAATACGTACACAATCACCTACAAGTACACTACTGACACACTCCAATATATACATACACAATCACCTACACAACATATACCAAAAATACTCACACCAATACACAAACGTGTACACACATAGACACATACACACTATACACTAACACATACACCTACCAACATACTCAGCACAACATACTCACCAACGCACACACACAATAAAAACCATACACATGCACACCAATATACACTTACACACTTATCTATGCACCTTCACATACCACATATACACACACATAAATGCACAGTAAATCACACACCAACACATACAAACCAACACACATTACGCACACACAAACACACAGAAATAAATATCAACACTCACATACCAACACATACACGCCAAAATGTACACGTCAACACACACATACACACCAAAACATACATATCAACACACAGAAACAAACGAATACACACATCGACACCAACACTTGCAGACACCTACAATTACATAAAACACACATTCATGCACATCAACACACATACTTACACATCACCTTTTACACATCAACACGTACTCAAAAGACGTACTCAACAATTCGTATACTCCAACAGACACACATCAAATCTTACACACCAACCTTATGCACCAAAACGTACAAAACATTGCACTTAATTTCACATCAACTTCCACATGAACATCGAGAACCACATGCACACCGACATACACACATATACAGCGACATACATATCTGCACACCGACACACATACGTGCACACGACACACATATGAGCACACCAATACATACACGTGTGCACACACACATTCACACCAACGCAAACCACATGCACGCCAACGCACATACACACCCATGCACACCAGCGTGCACACCCACATTTACACCAACGCACATAGGCATGCCCACCAACGCACGCACACTCACGCGCAACAACTCACACACATACAATCACTCCAACGCACATACAAATATATACCAATACGCATACACAACGCACATACACTTTCACATCAACGCACGCACTTGCACACAAACATTCGTAAACATGCATACCAACGTACTTACATATATGTACAACGCTCGGACATATACATTTGCACACTGACGCACACATGTGCACATGCATAATGACGCACACATGCACCAACACTCACACACACACGCACGCCAATACACACGCTCATCAATACACACACATACAAATCCAAAATACACACACTAACATATACACACAACAAAAAACATGCACATACACGTAAATAAACATTCGTACACCATGCACACATACATACACACACTCACACAAACACACCATACATATATATAGTGCGTATATCTGTATGTTTACATCCAGACATCCCACATGAGACAAGGATGCTCTCTTGCGAATATTACTTATCCAACCTTATTATTTATTCAAAATTGCATACATTTATCTGTTCTTAATAAGTGGTTAGCACAACGCCTCAAAGCGATAACTAGTAAGTAAATAAGTTATTACATAGAAGGAGAAAGCGTTTTAAAATATTGGTCAGGGGATATAAATTAGTCAAGAGATACTTTAAAGAGCTTGAAAATTCACAAATTCGTGGTCTATGGCTCTAACGTTCCTCCCGGAAAATATGTCGCCTTAAGTTTCCCATATTCGGCATATAGCAATTAAAGACATAATATCGATTTTGTTAAAAAGCTAAATTGTTTGTCTGAAGCAATTATTCAAAAAACGCTCTAGTAACCGCACTTTCTATTTATTCAACGGAACTTCGTATGTTTTATTGCAATTTAACGCGAAAGTTTTTTTTCCAAAAATCACCGTAGTAGGATTATTAGATGCGGGATTTTGCTTGAAATGCATAATTTAAAAATCGCTGTAGCGGCCATCTTATTTACATTCTCGTATTAAAACTGAGTACATCAGGTTTTATTAACAAAACAGAGATAAGGAAAACATGGCTTCCAGGTAAGTAGACTTTAAGCAATGGTTAGAATACTTGGAGAGAATGATATATTCCGTAAACTAGAAAAATCTAATTACTGAGGTATTCACTCTGTTTATGCAGCTCCAGCGAGACGGAATTTTACTAATAAATTATGAAATTATTTTTATGATAAAATGGTAATTTCAATGACGATACAAACCAGCATTCTTATTTTATGGATATATTTTAGCGGTGGTTTAATTAAGATATTTAAATGATTTAGGATTTTGTTTTGTTTTACTTAATGAAAGGGAAATTCCATGAGGAATAACAAGTACGCGTAGTTTGCTACGAACTTTGAACTCTTGACCTCCCAAATATTTAACATTGAGTAAGTATTTGGTAAATCAGGGTTGTCTTCATTTTGTATCTAATTAATTCCTATTGTCACCATGCATGTGTTTAATGGTAGTTAGTTTTTTATCCCTTAAGAACAAAACAAAGCAATTTTTTGTTTTAAAATTGAGCAACAGAAATTTGAAACACGTAGCGGTTGCACAACATAAAAAACGTCGACAAACAAAAGCTGCATTCATGGCGGCGGTACGTGCGTTCCAGTGACCACGTATCCTATGTGAATGAGACACAGCCGCAGGGACATTTCAAGCCGCCCGTCCTCTCTCTTATTTGCGTGTGTACGTGTAAAACAATGCGTGGTTACTCTAGCATCGTGTTGCTCACAGATTTTTTAAACCATATAAAGCTTCAAAAACACATCAAAGAGCAAGTGCTTTCGTAGTTTCAATCTCGTCTAGAATTTACAACCTCAGTGTAAAATCGACTTTGTTATTATTTTCAGAAATCACAAACAAGAGTTTTGGTTAAGGAAGAACATCCTTATTTTTAATTTTTGCACCTCGTGTCCGATTCTAAGTCGAATAATTCTGCTGCTTGATAGTTTTATCTACTTTCTTCAAAACATTAAACATAATTATATGATATATGTGTAATTTTAACTAACGCATTGGCATCGAATCCATAGGTTCATGGAAGAGCATACATGAACTTTCCATGCAACTGTACATGAACTAATGCCCTCCTATTCTTCCCTGAACAATTCACCTCCATCAAATCATGCTTAATATTATTCTCCTACTTCATTCTAGGTCTGTCTGCTACTCGCTTCCCTCCTGGTTTTCCTTACAAAGATTCCATGGTTACATTTATTTCCCCATTCGTGCCATATGCCCTGTCCATCGTAGTCCACGAGACTTGACTGTTCTTAATATGCGTGTTCTCATATAAACAAAATAATTCATTATTGAGTTGTGTTCTCTATTCGTATGTCTATTCGTCGCTCCTTAATTCAATTTTGTTTCTAAAAACTTTATTTCCAAATATCCTAATATTTTCTTATGTAAATGACCACGTTTTCCAACCAAATAATATACCGATTTGTATATTTTGATTTTGTATTTTTAGAGAAATTTGTGTGAGAAAATTTTGTGCAATTATATTAGAATGCGTTTCCGTAGTTGAGCGTATATTTGATTTCCTTCTGCTCCTCATTCCTCTTCAATGTATTGTTCATAGGTGTTTTAATTTAGTATCTTCTTCAAGAGGCCCTCATTCGTTATGAACTATCCATTTCCATAATATAATATATTTCTACGTGTGCCCATATTATAAAGTTTATTGAAATTTACTTACAGCTTCCGTTTTTCAGTATTGTTTAATAGAATGTGGGAAATGTACAAGTACGAGTTGGAGGATAATCACCTGGCAGGTTTCCTCATTCAAATACATATTTGAGTCATGTTGCAAAATACACAATTTAAGCACTTTTAATATCACAGATTTCACCATATAATGTGTCGATCTACATCATAAAGAGCTACACCTGACATGAACTCAAACAACATGCGATAGACATGTATAATATTATTATAAATCACACAAATCCAATTGTTCGCAATATAGGATACGTGATACAACAATGTGCTGTTCACCAGGTATATTTCTCCAGCCAACTTGATGGATCCTTAAAATGAGTGCTGTGCTACAGCTCAAGTAGTGTGGCTCATTCCTCACCGAGCTTTCGGACGCTCTCCATGTCCGGTGAGTATGGTTTCTGTTGCCTCGATCTAGAGGGATAATACCGCACTTCTACCGTATCTACGTCGTCTTACAGCTCAACACCGATGACGTTAAATACGCAAGAGTTAAATGGCTGAACCCCTTATTGATAACACCCAGTAAGTTGCCTGCAAAGCAGCCTCAATTTCTTCCAGTATGTAGCACAGTTGGCGATGCATAGACTCCTCTGCAAATAGAAAGGGAAATACACCAGGTCGAAAGTCTCAAACCGAGTGCAAACGAGTTTACAATACGGAGCTGTGCTTGTTCTACCACCTTTCATGGTTATTTATCTGTAAAATTTAGCAGTTGTGTAAAATCGATATTTGAAGGATAATGAATCTAAAGACCAGAGAAGCACAATTCGCTGAAGAAATAATACCGAGTAGCAGAGAGTTATATCTAGCAGATCCACAAAAAAGGAAATGAGGAGTTATCTGGAAAATCAAGTACGCGACAATTGCTTTAAGCAATATAGTGTATTAACAGATCTAGTACGTACCTCTCAGCAATTTCCAAATTAGAGGACGCAGTGTTGTGGAACCTTGTTCCTTCATTCGTCATCAGAGTATAATGTGGAGTTTCAATTAATTAAAACAAAACGGAACGGAGTAGTATGCAAACTTGACAAGGCTAACATGTGGACATGCTACAATATGTGCATCCGCATTGCGATAGTCAAGTATGAAAATCCTATGTGACCACGCTGTCAAATGATGCAATAAGTATAACAACATCGTATCAGGAACATTGGCATCCATATGTTAATATAGGTATATATTGTAATATCGATTTCTACCCTTACTTAATCAATTGCATAATCGCAACCAACGACACAGCATCACAAACTACCTTTTCTGTAGTACATGTTATATTCCCTGTGTTCTGGAAACTATAAGCCATTTAATTGCATTATTTAAACGTTAATAATAAAAATAAAATATATTCGAACAATGCAGTTACTTCGACCACTCAGGGTAATTCCGATCAGTACTGATGGGAGTTACCCTAAAGTGCAATTTTGCAAATAACTTAACACCACTTCGTACTGGAGTTTTATATCGAAATTATGAACTATGATTTGATATTAATTTTCATCCTACTATTACAATCTGTTAACCATATGTTTGATTGATAGATATCTGAAATATCTAGCATAAATAAGCTTAGCTACCTTATAAGAAAAGTGTAAAAAACACAAAATGTCAACCACGCTGCAGAGTTGCTAACCAATTAGTATTTACATTATACAAAATACTTGAATCACTTTGCAGAAAATGCCATCAATAAGCAGAAAGCGGCTCTAATAGTAATTTGTGAATAAAATTGTGATCGTAATTACCTCTATGATCGGAATTACCCCACTTTAATCCTACGTACATTTAATATAATTCATTTAACTGCAGAAAGATCGTAATAGTAAATGTACCCTAACGTATCCTTTACCTCTGGTGAAAAAGAAGAGGAGGCCTTACGGTCTTAAATCCATTAGTTAAAATATATTATTATTATAATTATTATTATTAAATGTATACAAGTAACCTTCACTATTAAATGTGTTATTTAATTTAATTGAAAACATTTTTAATTTTCCAGTTCGGATAAACGGACATTCGGATTACGGGGAATTGGATTAATGACGTTATAGTGCATTGATTGTTTAATTTTATATAAAATAATAAAAGTCTTGTAGGTGGTTAGAAAAGCCCATACCGTATTTATTGCAATTGATAGTTAAAATTTAGTAAAACAAGAGAACTAGGATGTGGTTAAAAAAGCTGATAGCATTGATGTTGAATCTGATTTTCGTAATCTGACTGTACATCTCATTTCCTTGGAAACATGTGTTCCCATCGCAATTGCAAGGGGTGTTGACCATGTATCTGTCCAAGGTTTACGGCTCGATACTCTATTTGACTGCTGAGAAATTCATATGGCAATTAGTGCTATGATGTCCTGCTGTTAATCGCAGCTGTCAATAGTCATGTCGCTTCCAGCGTCTCCAACAAAATGCGGTAGTACTGATATTCATGTGCTCAATATTACACCTGCCTACATTTGAAAACAACATTTAGTTTTCAGTTTACTACAACAGTCTGCTGATAATCTGCTCGTGATATTACAAGGATTCGGAGCCCTGAGTGACAGCCGTATTTACCCCTACAACATGTTATACTCAATTAACTTACATGTCCATTCGACTACAATGGGTAATGTACACCCAAATATTTAGGCGAGTTTAAAGATTCCTTTCGTATTGACAATCGAACAAGCGACTTACTGGATTTTAGTATAGTACCTTAACCAATTCGCTAATGCAGCGTGCGCCATAAATACACTATATACAATATATTAGGCTTATATATATTTTTTTTTAAATAATTTTTAAGTTTTAATGTCATATTGCGTTCAATATCGTTAATAGTGAGAGTTAGAGAAAGAGAGAGTGAGAGAGGGGGGAGGAGGGGAGAACGATTATTGGATGGTTGAGTACATGAACTGTCATTTTGTGTTTAATTTTAATTATAATCTTGAAATGCACATACGACATCCTGTTCCGAGATTATGCATAATAACAGTTTTTTTCAGACATTACAACTCTTATTTTCCTCGGGTTTATATTAATATTTTTTTACATCCATCCATAGTACTTCTGCCCGAAGGTAGGTCCTTCACTCCAATCATAGCATTTTCAGGCAATGCTTGCAGCTTTACTAGGGAATTGTAGGTGTGGTAGCTTCCCGTTGCTTTCCACACCGATGAAGGATGATGATGATCATCATAGTCATATGATTTCGGGGACCATTTGGGCCTTAAAGTTTTCCTGACATTTGTGTTGCAGGTGAGGAAAAATCCCGATAAAAACCTCACCCAGAAGAACTGTCCCGACCGCGGATCGAATCCGGAACCGCTGCGTGATAAAGCAGCACGCTACCTCGAATCCACAGCCGGTGGACTTTTTTTTACATATACGGTGATAATTCGTTCTTAAAATACAAGTAAGTAGATGTCATTGCTCTTTGTATTGTTGTGTTTTGTTATATATTCCTGTTAAATGAAACGAATTACAAATCTATTACTTATTATGAACGAATTGTTATAATAAAATTCCAATATAACTTTTACTTAATTACTAAACAAATTGAGAGAATAGTCACAGCAAAATTAGTAGAGTAGGTATTCAAATCTGGGACCTTCAGACAGGAGCCTCAAATTCTACCATATTAGCCAATTCATTAAGAAATAACAGACTTATTTTAGTTATCAATTCAATTCAGAAGGTGTAGTAAATTTAATTTCTGATGAGTATACCATTATCAATATTTTTGTTTATTTATTAAAAACTCATCTTTTCAAATGATATAAGTAAAAATACTCGAAATAGCTAATACTAGTATTAACAACAGTTCAATTATTTGACTCATCAAATAAATTCGAATGATTTTAATGGTTAGAAATGTATTTATGTGGAGAAATAAAACAAGTCTAATGTTTAACCACAATAACGTAAGTAACCATGTGCAATAATTTAACTTCATTGATTATTAATGGAGAAAAAATACTTTTAAAAAGAATACACAGTAGTTATTAAAAGTTTTGAATGTAGAATGAACTATTAATTGCGATGCCTGTATTCTCGCACCTACACCTAGATCATTATTTTTTTGCACCCACGGAAGAGTGAGGTAATTTATGATTGTACAATTACGTATAATTATTGCTTAATGCTGTGTTCATTTCATTATTTTTATCAATTGTTTTCAGATATTAACATATTTTTGTTTGTAAAAAATAATTTTTGCATACAAAATCATTAACCTACACAGGTTATAAAATTATAGAATTATACCTATATCGCGGACCCAATTTACACACCATATAACGATTGTAAATTTAACGGCACTTAATTTTCTTACGTCCAATTCACAGTACTTCGAACAGTGGTAAAACAGATTTTCACTCTGCCTTTTTCGAAGAGGTGTGCAGTTAAATAACCTGTTATATAAGCTCTGTCTGGGTATTAGTTCGAAATTCGTGAGATATTTTTCTATATTATTCGATTTATCTCAGTGATAACCATATTAGGAAAATATTTGGACCAAATAGAGAGATGAACAGACAGGTGAATGGAGAAGACTTTTACATAACAATGAACTACATAGACTTTATAGGGAGCCAAATATAATAAGAACAGTTAAGTCTCGTAGACTGCGATGGGCAGGACATGTTGCACGTATGGGGAATAAAAGGCTTGCATGGAAGCTTCTTGTAGGAAAGCCAGAGGGAAAACGCCCAGTTGGTAGACCAAGAATGAGGTGGGAGAATAACATTAACTATGATTTGAGGGAAGTAGATTATACAGGGAATGATTGGAAAGTATTGGCTCAGGATAGGTATGTATGGAGAGCTTATGTCCGCGCGGCCATGAACCTACGGGTTCGATAGTGCCAGTGAGTAAGAGTAAGTAAGTAAGATAACCATATAATGAATTTTAAATGCTAATAGTAAATGAGGGAAATGTTAAAGAAATGGGTAAATTAAAATACTATGAAAAATTATAACAAACAGGAAGGAGATGGAAAAAATTTAAACAGAGGCTATGGAAATGCATGTAATTATGCAAAAGAGGGAGTCTTCTTATTCCAATCTCTATGAAAAAAATGTTAAGCTGAAAATGTGTAAAATGTTTATGCTCCCTAAAATATTATAAGGTTGTAAAATATGAACGCTTGTTTTAAGAAAGGAGAAACGTTTGCGCGAATTTGGTAAACATTTCTCAGAAAAATATTTGGACAAAAGAGATACGAACAGACAGTCGAATAGAAAAAGACTATAGACAGTGAGCTGGGTGATTTTATGGGAAACTCTATGTAATAAGATATATTGTATCTCGTAGACTGCAGACGGCAGAATATGTGACACGAATTCGGAAAGAAAGATGGCCATCGATACTCGTAGGGAGACCTGAGGAAAAGTGTCCAGTAAGTAGGCGAAGAATGAGATGGGAGAATAGCATGATTTAGGGGAGGTAAATTAAACAGGGGACGATCTGAAAACTTTGGCTTACGGTAAGAATATATGAGGAGCTTATTTTCATGCGGTCGTGAACTTACGGGTTCGATAGTATCAATCTTCTTCTTCTTCTGCTTCATGAAATTAGGCCTTTTGACCTGTTTTCACATCAAGTGGGATTTAATGAATTGGGCGTCCAACATTTCTATGTCCTATTGGTTTGTACTTTAGTAACAGCTGAGGGATTCTATCTGTAGGCATTCTCTTGACATGTTCATACCAGTTGTTTCTCATGTTGTCAATTCTATTTGTTAAATTGAAAATATTTAAGTCATTCCTAATAACCTCACTTCTTTTCTTGTCCAAAATTGTCACACCCGCTACTGAACGTAGGAACTTCATTTCGATAGTATCAATATTTAGTTTAATTCGTAGGATGATGTAAAATTCGTTGAAAAACAACATAATATGCAGCCTGCCTAGATTATCATAATCTCCTTTTGACTATCTCTCGTCTTCAAACCTGACTAGATAAGAAACCCTACATAACTGAGAGATTTAACGTAAACCGAGATATTTTAATGTCTACATGGAATTTCGAAACGATTTGTAACTTATTTGAACTTGCATGAACAGTCTTAATCGGACCGGACATCACAAGTTGAGTCCTTCTGTGTGCTAGTTTTATTGCGTGTTGTACACGCGGACAGGCTTAAAATATAGTGAATGCTTTCTACATATCTGTAAACGTATGTACCTCGGTAGCTTAGAGTATTACTAGATATTGGATTAAAGGTTTCATGCCTACATATTTCGTAAAAGAATGAAAAAAAAAGCCAGTAGTGTCGATACAAGATTCTTGAAACACCTGACACAGTTTAATTATGTCTAAAATTACCTATTTTACCCACTGGTAAATATTTATACTTTTAAAACCATTCGTTTTTTAATATCGCTGTGTCTCAAAATCCAATGTTAATCCTTTAGTGTTTGTTCTGTGTTTTTAACCTAAAATAATATTTTTCAAATTTAATTTACATACTTCGTCCCAATTCAGATTTGCCAGATATCTGTAAATCTGTTTATTTTTTATCAAGCCATTGATATAACATGAAACATGGCAATGTTATTTTTTGTGGGAAAATTGATATGTCGTAAGTAACAAGATTTATTTTATTCATTTCATTTTTTTTTCCATTTGTTATTAAATATAACGTTATACATTTTAAAAGCCTAAAGTAAGTATTTTAGAAACCGTTTAAAGTCTAGGTCTTTTAAAATCTAAAAATCTAAAAAATGTGAGGAATATCTTAGTTATATCTTAGTAGGCAATAGTATCAGGACTTGAATGTTTCAGCAGGTCAGTCAACTTGCGCGCCTACATGATTGTCCGTAAGTAGTGAAAGTGCAGGTAAAAACCTAGAATAGAAGGACGAAAAGCGGATAATCTTATTCCTGCGGAGAAGCATTTCTTATGTGCCGTAGTCATAATATAGGAACGTTTTAGTATTTTAGTAAAAATCACTTCCATTAGGAGAAACGTGGATCGAAGAGCTACCTTAGAGTATACGGGAATTTAAAAAATCTCACTAACTGAATTTGGCCTACGACAACACCGACAATTCCAAATTAAATTATCCTTCTAAACGAATTGCGTGAATATAAAATTGGTAGCCTATATTAATACCACTCGTGCAGTTCGGCGTTAATATTTTGGAATATAAGTAGTAGTAGTAGTAGTAGTACTAGTAGTAGTAGTAGTAGTAGTAGTAGTTGTAGTAGTAGTAGGACTTTACTAGACTAAAAGTAATATATTTACAATATTATTTACAAATATGGGTTGCACGGACAGTACGCCGTACGCGCTGTTGATAGTCCGTTGCAATAAAATAATAAATGGTAATAGAATGAAGAAAAAACAGAAATAAAACAATAATATTACGATTACATAAAGAAAACACAATAATATTACAATTACATAATAATAACAAGAAATCACGATTGGCATGCTACGAGTTATTGGTAAATCCAGAAAATTGGATAAACCTCGGTAAATTTCTGGACAAAACGCGAAAAATAAGGACAACACTCATTCATGAATAAATATATGTTATCAAAATGCAATACCATTAATTATTAACAATTATATATAAATTAATTAGTGTATAATGCTATTGTGTTATTATTTAATTGTAATATTAATGTGTTTTCTTTATGTAATTGTAATGTTAATGTTTTTTAGTGTATAATGCTATTGTGTTATTACTTAATTGTAATATTATTGTGTTTTCTTTATGTAATTGTAATGTTAATGTTTTTAGTGTATAATGCTATTGTGTAATGTTATTGCTGTTTTTGTTTATTTTTCTTTACACTAGTACCAATTATTACTTTATTGTAACGGACTGTCAACAGCACGTACGGCTTACTGCCCGTGCGACCCATATTTGTAAATAATATTGTAAATATCTTACTTTTTGTCTAATAAAGTCCTACTACTACTAATTGTAATATTATTATTGTGTTTTCTTTATGTAATTGTAATGTTAATGTTTTTAGTGTATAAGGCTATTGTGTTATTATTTAATTGTAATATTATTATTGTGTTTTCTTTATGTAATTGTAATGTTATTGCTGTTTTTGTTGTTTATTTTTCTTTACACTAGTACCAATTATTACTTTATTGTAACGGATTGTCAACAGCACGTACGGCTTACTGCCCGTGCGACCCATATTTGTAAATAATATTGTAAATATCTTACTTTTTGTCTAATAAAGTCCTACTACTACTAATAATAATAACAATAAGATTATACATTAATCAAGTTATGTAGAATTATTAAGAACTAGAATATAAGTAAGTAAATTAGCTGCGTTACAAGAGCCAGGCAGTGAAAGAACTGTAAATATTTAAAATTCTGCCCCCTCCACTATTTACGAACCTTAACTGAGAGGGTTGCTGCTTCCATTCCTCACATGGCCCAATATAACCTTGTAGGTATTTAGAGTCTTTGGCAGTTTCCTTGTATACGGACACATTTAATACCCTGAGAGGTGTAAGGTAAGGGCAGAGCACAATTGATATTATGTGACTGAAGTCTCAGCTTAGGCTTCCGTGGGTACCTAAAATGAAACTAGATGAAAATGTGGTAAACGGTCAACTAATCCTGGCTAATCGCCTTATGTGACACGAAGACATCCCGTGGTGTTATTTAACCTCAGACACCACACAGGTACGTAAAGCTAATTATGGTGCAGAATCAATTCTATCTACGATATTTGAAAAATAGACAAAAATGTGGACAGTTCATATCCAACGATTGCCAAGTTGGAGAATACACTAAAGAATAATTTAAAATAAAAAGGAAGGGATATATATCGACCTTTGAATATATGGTATTAAAACTAATTTGGGTCGAATCTGACCAGAAAGCCTAATCCTTAGTGTCAAGGTTGATGGTGTTGATGATGATTAATAAATCTTTCAATGATTAACGAATGGTTTTATAATATTCATTATTTTTTTAATTCGGTTGCATCCAATATTTTTTCATGTGAAGAAACAAATCCTAAGCTTGAATAGCATACCGGTAATTTTACAGTACAGTATGTAAGTAGATATATAGTTTTGTCACCCCTGTTCTTGTCAAAGAAGGGAGAACGTATGCGGACTCTCACAATCTCTGCAAGTTACAATTAATTAGGTCGTGTTTCCTAGAAGAGAGGAGAGCACCAGTTAAGTCTAAGTACCAAGAGCACTAATTAAAAATGATGCAGAACTTTCCTTCTCTCGCTTTATCCCCCACTAGTTCTCACAAAACGAGTTTTATTCGCATTCTTAAGTCACGGAGGGAAAAAAGAAGCTTCTGATTTTAATTGACAAAGCAGCTTCTAGTAAAATGCAAATAAAACCATCAACTTTGAAATGAGGGATACTGTGAAATAACATTCTTGTTGCCAATGTTTTAATCTAATAAAGGTACAGCTTCTTTAATCAAATCTAATTTGAGATTCCATTCACTTGTTTCAGCAATCGACAAATTAATTTTAAAAAGTGTTGAATTAATACGAACCAGCTAATTTTAATCATTGTTTCAAAATATGAAATGTTTGTTTTGAAATATTAAATGTGATATAAAATAAGATTCAATAGATAATTCAATCTCGGCTGTTCTAGTCCATAGCAGTGAACTTACTTCCTCTGAAAGTATTTTATACTTGGTGCTCAAATGACCCTGAAAGTTATCCCAGTATTACCATCCTTTGGCTACCCATGCCGGATTGGCCAAAAGCGATAGGCTAGACTGAAGGATACACCATCGTCAAAAAAGTGTCGAACTTTCATCGTAATAATCAGCCGACAGGAAACACTTGGTTTTAAATATTCTGCAGATGAAACTAGTCCCACATTCTGATCTCCGGGAAAAGACTAAAACTTAAAACGTAGGCACATATTCTTGAAAAATGGAGTTTTAGAACATTATATTGTAGGGAAGATTAGAGTGGCAATAATGGGGAATGAAAGAGAGGCATGGTAACTTCTTACAGAAAAACTAGAGACAGAAATCGCAGTACATAGACCAATAATGAAATTAGAAATTAATCATGATTTCAGAGAGGTGAATTATACGGGAAACTATTGAAAATATTAAATCACGACAGAAATGTATGGAGAATTTTTTATTCCGCACGATCAGGAAACTCCAGAACTCATAGTGATAGTTAGTTACATAGTTAGTTAGTGTAAAATGAATTGCTCAGCCGATACCAGCTTCTTATATGCCCTACTTCTTGCATTAAGTAAAAAACATGAGATAGGAGGATTGAAAATTATATTTTTCTAAGGAAAGGTTCCTGATATTAACTCAGAATCAAGGCTTACTCGTTATGTTTCGTAAAACGTGAAACATATTTAACACATTTTACGAGATTTTAATAATTTGTTTTAGGAGTAGATAAACACGATAAACACTTTTATAGACAAAATGCTAACTGCAATTTATCCTAACTTCAATTAGATGCGTTACAATTTGCATTTATTATTATATTTGTATAAATTACGAGCATGTTCTATGAATGGAGACCACGGACTCCTCCAAACGTTCTAGAGTACATACTTACAGGTATGAAAATAAGAAGACACCTAAGTGATTGATAGATCAGTTGGACATAATTTGAGGTCAGAACAGGTCAAGTGGTCTGAACCTTGCAATTGATGATATTTTGTACCTTTTTGGGCTGAGGATATATTTATATTTCTTGAAATATATTTATTTACAACTTTTCTCCAGACTAATTATTTTGATTTATTTGTAATTTATTTTCTCTTTATAAGGCAAATATACAATATACGAGTTCATTCAGATGTACTGAAATGGCAGTACTGTCACTAACTTTAACTTGCGCATCACTCATAACAGAACCAAAGGACTTTATTTAAACTGATATTATTCCTACTAAGGGTCGATTTCACCAACAGAGGAAACTGTATTTCGCCAGTTTCCCTGTGTATAATGAATAGATTAAACTGGTGTTAAACAGTTACATATGTTCATGAATCTGGCCCTAAGAGCCAGACAGTAGGACATAAAATTTATTTTGAGTTGGAAGAGGCGAGAGACCTGATATTTGAAGTATATGATTATCTATATTCTATCGTAAATGTGATGTTAAACTGACATACTATAATGTTATCATCAAGGCAAATTACACAAGTCTTTACATATTGTCGATAATTCACGACTGGAGTTTATTGTACAAAAAGATGAAAAGTCGCGAAATATTTTAAAATTATGTACTATGGATTCTTTGTGAGACTATTTAATGAATTCAGTTTTAATAAATAATATTAAATAATATGAAAGTAAGTTAACGTATCTTATATAATATTATGTAACAATTTTTCACAGTATGCGCTTCCTTGTACTCCAGCTCAAAAATCAGAAACATTTAGGAGTCAATTGGACAATTTATGAATAGTTTTAAAACTCATATTAAAGCACCGTTGAGGTTATGAAATAAGATAATGATTGCAAAATTGGTACCCGGTAAATCAGTCGTCTTCAACTATATTATTAAACTTCATCAAGTAGTTCCAATAGGGAGGCCTTTCAAAAACAATATTTCATCTTCTGCATTTTAACAGGTACTGATTCTGTTGTATAAGTTGTACAACGGGTTTAGGTCTGCGGGTGTGTTCTCGTCGAGTAGGTCTGTATTGGTAACTTATTTTACAATTTCATATACATCCTAATATAAGCTTAGAATTTTGTAGAAATTCTGAAAGAAGCGAAGAATACAGACCAACTCAAAGAGAACACACCAGCAGACTTAAACCCGTTGTAAAAGTTATACAACTGTATAAGTACCAGTTAAAATGCAGGAGATGAAAGGCCTCCATATTGGAACTACTTAATAAAGATTAATAATTTAGTTGAGGACGACTTATTTATCAGGTACCAATTTTGTAATCAATATCTAATTTCTGAATAGTTGCGCAACATTTCATTTCGTAAATATTATAGTGATAGTAGACAGTGATTGGTTCAACCTGATCATATTTTGTCAATATTCAGTGCTTAGTGAAAATATAAATTGTCATTTTAATTTACCAGCTGCATTATCTTACTTCGCCTGTTCTCAGGATCCAACGATATTACAATTACTATTGATGTAGGCCTACATGCAAATAATTGAAGTCGCAAATTAAAAAAAAAATAATAAGCTTCAAACATGATAGCATTTCATTTTAATTGTATGTTATAATTAATAATATTAATAATAATAACAATAATAAAAGTAATAATAGTAATAAAAAATAAAATAATACTATTGTAATAATACTGCAATGGTAATAATAAGTTTTGTACCAAAAATATTCCACACTACACTGGTTCTAATTCAACCCAAAGAGAGTTGTCGCCAAACGTTTCTGTCTAAAGCATCTTCTTCCCTCAAATCTCCAGCATCCATACTTCTCCAACGATCTCTAGATCTACCTCTTACACTTCTTCATTAGCTTACTAATGAAGGATTTTTTTTTGGTAATCTATCTTCTTCCATTCTAATGAAGTGTCCATACCATTTCAAACGTTATTCTTGTATTTTTGTAACTTGCATAATTTGCCTTATTATGCTGTTCCTGACTTAGCCCCTTCTAGTCGATAGCCTCCAAAAATTAATTTCTACTGTTATCGGCTTGTTTCCTACTTGCTCTCTAGGTTTTAGAGCCATATAATAGATTGATATGTAACAGGGCTTGGAATATACTAGTTTTCTTCTTTCTGTATAGTACTCGTATATTTCTATTCTAAAGCACTAAGTTTAACTTACCAATGGCTTTTCTTCTAACAGTTACTCTTCTTACAATTTATGTAGTTGAATTCTAATTTTTATCTAAAATAGATCCTAAATATTTAAAATGTTTAAAATTCGGTATTATTCCTGAGTTTAATTTTAACTCATCTGTTGTATCCAATAAAATATATAATACAGTAATTATTATTATTATTATTATTATTATTAACATTATTATTATTACTTATTTAAGCTGGCAGAGTTATAAGGGGACAGGGTTCGACTTAGAGGGATGATGTGCTCATCCCCTCAGAGTGGTGAATTATCGTCATATGATATGAGAATGAAGGACATATGAGACACTCCAAATTAATTTTATATAGCCTATCACTGTTTATTAAAAACACATAAGACACACTGTTATAATAATGACACCCAGTTTGAGATAATTAGAGCAAAGAGTGTGTTTTATATTCTGCAACATTGATTATATATTCCCGAATATTAATGCTTTGATATTTTTCCACTTATAACTCACTGACACGCTCGAACCCATATATTCATGGCCGCGCGGACATAAACTCTCCATACATCCCTATCCTGAGCTAATGTTTTCCAATCAGCCCCTGTATAATCTACTTCCCTCAAATCATAGTTATAGTTACTCTACCACCTCATTCTTGGTCTATCTGGGCGTTTTCCTTCTGGTTTTCCTACAAGACGCTCCCATGCACGCCTTTCATTCCCCATTCGTGTCACATGTCCTGCGCATCGCAATTTACGAGACTTAACTTTTCTCATTATATCTGACTTCCTATACAGACCATATACTTCACTGTTAATAAGGCTTCTCCATTCACCTGTCTGTTCATCTCCCTTTGGTCAAAAATGTTCCTAAGAACATTATATTCTCTCGTAATCTCCTATCCTCTCTTAAAGTAAGAGTCCATGTTTTGCGTCCATATAATATAACTGGTAGAATAGTAGTTTTATATACAGTGAAACATGCTCAAAGCGGAATCGCATGGGACCATTTTTTCCGCATTAGACAAAATTCCGCATTACAAAAAACTAAAACTTATTAATAATCCTAGATTATAGAGTACCGTATATGTATTTTTACATACCTGGGAATAATTGTAATTCCGCTGCCTTAGAAGCGTGAAGTATAGTATGTTTGAGCTACTTCGGCGGTAACGCGCAAAATCAACAGTCCCGTTTCGTGAGCGTTAAATATGTCTCTTAGTCGCGTATCCTGAAATGAATGTATGCAGTTTGGGTTTCCGTTCACTATCTACACTTTTGTCCAAATCCTTTGATTTCCCTCAAATTGTATTCATTTTTTAAAACTGTCCAACCAACCTGAAGATGCCTTCATATCGTTATTCTCTAAGGATTTAGCAAGAGCTAGAGCTTGAATTTGGAGCAACGGTCCCAAAATTTGGTGATTCATCTTCAATCACTTTCACTTTTTTGTTTAATGGTAATGATGCTCAAGTTTTAGCCATACTTATTCCGTAAATTCAGAACGCTACATGTGAAATATTGGTCTCATAACATAAACTAATGTAGGATTTTACAGTGAAATGGTTATTTGTAAGACAGGTATCTGTATTTCAAATACCGGGTGTGCAGTGAAGCCGAAATAAAATTTCAAGTACATATAGAATCTGTAATTCAGCCAGCGGCTGGAATCATTCCTTATTGTTTTTTTTTTGCCAAACGGGAATTCAATGAAGTGGAAACTAATTTATTTCTCTGTCTTTCGGCTTTATAAATGTGTTTTTTCATGAATTGTTTAGAACTATCCTTCCGTTTGCGCGATGGACAGAATCCGTTTTATTCAAAATAAAGGCACGTAAAATTACTATTATTTCGCGGGAACCAATAAATTTGTTCACATTGGACAGATCTCCGCATTTTTCACGTGCTGGATTAAACACGTTTTACTGTATTTTCAGTTTAACGTTTTTGAAAGGAGTTGGGACGTCAAGAGTCTCTGTAAAGCTATTAGCACACATTTCCAGAATTGAGTCTATGTTTAATTTCTTTGTACATCTCATTCCTATTTGAAATTATTGCTCCTAGGTATTTGAATTCAGCCCCCTCATTTGTCATCAGCTGTCTAAATAATATACTTCTATGTGTGGCCATATATTTAGGTTTATTGATATTTACTTCCAGTCCCAATGTCTTAGTGTTACTCAACAGTGTGTGTTTTTAGTATCCCCTCGCTATCGCCCAATAGTAGGGCCTACTACATAATTAGCATAAACTAACAGCTTATTAATACCAATGAGTTGTAGGCATTCTTTATTAACAAAATATTAGATGGCATGCTCTAGTACAAAATGAAATAGTAGAGGAGATAGTGCATCTCCTTGATTCAACCCATTCTGGATTTCAAAGGTACCTGAAACCTGTTTGCATACACGCACCTTGCTCTCTGTGCCATTTACACACATTCGTGTAAGTCTAACTTTTTAGGAATTCCGAACTCCAGCAGGATACTATATAACTTTTCCCTCTTAATTGTCTCGTATGCCTTTTTGAAGTCTACATATAGTTGATTTACAGTAGCATTATATTCCCATTTCATTTCTAAAATCTGTCTTAAATTTAAAAAATTGATCTGTTGTAGACCTGTTTCTTCTAAATCCATTTGATGATCTCCTAGAATGTCATCAATATAAGGAGTAAGTCTGCTTACTAATATATTTGTTAGAATTTTGTACGAAGTTGAAAGTAATGAGATGCCCCTATAGTTCATATACGACCACAAAGTTGTCAAATTATAACTTCGCTAAGTGTTTAATCATTCACAATCAGTCGAAGCACGATAATCTACGTCACGCCAAGATGACAAACAACTCATTTCTTATAAAATCACTTATACTTAGTTATCAGATTCTGTATCTTATAGGGCAGCTTATCACATTTTAAAACTGGTCCCGAAAGTTCCTTATACACATTATATAATGGTATATCACGTGATAAGGGGGCACGCCGTAGCATAGTGGTTAAGGCACTGCCCTGCAAGCCGGAAGGTCGAGGGTTCAAGTCCCGGTGGGGTCAGGATTTTTAAACTGACCCAAACTTTCTAGCGGCACCATGGCCCTGGGGTCAACTCAGCCTCTAACGAAAATGAGTACCTGACACTTGTTCTGGGGTAAAGGCGGCCGTCACGCAGGGCTGACAACCCGGCTGACATGAAGTGCCGATTGTCTAAAAAAAGTGGGAGCCTTAACCTCCCACTACCCCAACGGCCTCCTGAGGCCTGTAGTGGGAATACTTTACTTTACTTTACTTTATATCACGTGATAAAATAGGCTTCACATCCTCCGCCTTAAAATAATGTAATTCTACAAATTAATATTATTGGTTACAATAGATAAACGCATATTCTAATGGGAGTGTTTCTCAGCATCTAGTCGTTTATGATATTCGAGCACGAGTAAGGTAAAAATTTCCCGCTACAAAACATATTCTAAATATACTACCGAACATTGACATAAGTTTAAGATCTACTGCCCATTCCTTTCAATAGGTGTTTCTTTCTTTACGTCAATTTGGCTCTTGGACGATTTTCCTTCTTGCCAGAGTTACGCATTTGGCATATTTTTTAGGGTTTTAATTAATTTACATGATCACTCAGAAAAAATCACATATGATCATTTCCAGACTTCGGAAATAAGGTGATATAACTGAATTACTGGAGACTGGTGGAAATATTTGTAATATAGGATACTCCCGACCTGTTACAGGTAGAGGCGAGAAATATTCCCATTAAGTGCGATTGATGTACAGTATGTTTGGCGGTAATAGTTGGAAACTGGATAATTAAATTTAAAATTTCTCTATTCTTTAAAAATTATTACCTTTACCCGTGGAGGGGTGTCCATAAGCATCACACAGTTTGTCTTATCTATTACTTTAATTGAGACATGTTAAGACCTGTGAACCGCTCTCATCAGGTTTCTTTAGATAGGTTAAGACGGGCGTGAATATAAATATTGTAGAACTGTATCGTGCTGCAGAAAATAATATAAATATAATAATTGAGGTGTTACATAAAAATAAACGTACAGACGAATGTGGTGCGATACTATTCTTCAAGCACTTACACCAGTCAAAACTTCTCTCAACATATTTAGTGACAAATTGATCATTGAACGAGATGCATCAAATCCTAGCAATGCCGACATTACAAACCAGCGGAATGAAGTTTCACAAAGTGTTGTCGTAGTGTCGCCTAAAGATCCTTCTACTGTTAATGACGCAGTTACAATTAATGCGTGCTGTAACACACAACAAATTACGCATTGGTGCAGATCGTGTCAAGAAGATCAGAAACAAAAGTGCGGTTATATAACTCCTAAACGGTAAGAAATGCGAGGATTTTGTGCGTACGTTAGTAACTTCTGAACCGAAATTAGCAGCAAAAATACCTCAAAAAAGGAAATCCAAGAATTATGATACATGGTATAATTGTTTATTTCCCTGAGGATGAAATAAATAACGCTTTAACACATCAAAATCCATATGTCAGTCACTGCATACAAGATCCAGATCAAGATATGAAAATTATATTTGTGAGAAGATCGCGGGATCGAGGAACAAAGTGTGCATTCTTGAGATGAGTCCAATCATCTACCATGCAGGGATATCAAGTGAAAAACTATACATTGGATACTGTCGCTGTGCATTGAAAGCTCATCACATGTATGTGATCAGATGTTATAACTATTTCGGTAGCGGGAATGTGGCGGCAGACTGCAAGTCTCCAAAAAGCTGTTCACACTGTTCCGAAAATCGTGATTCTGCAGAGTGTCCTAAACAAAAGTTGATTGCGGGAATTTTAAACATTAGAATTTTAACCTCACGCACTATCAATACAAATCATGAAGCTACCTCTGTTAGTTGTCCAGCATATCAGAAAATCGTAGAAATTCTTAAACCACGAATCAGCTGTGGCTGAACTAACAATTTATCACCAGAATTTACATAAACTAAAGAATTGCTGCTGAACACTAATTTTCAAGCCCAAAACAACGCTAATTATTCTAACTTTGTGTACAGGAACCGTACACTGTCAACAATATAGTTTCTGATTTTCACTAATATGGTACTGTCTTTAGCTCTGAAAATTACAAAGAAAGTATTCGTGCTTCAATTGTTTCAAAATCTAAAGATAATTTAAAAATTGCTCATATCTATTTCCCTGCCTGGCCTATGTTTAATGTCAGCATTTCAGGTTTGAATGTATAAATCTGCAGTGTTTATTGTTCTTCTGAGAGCGATTTTGGTCAAGATCTTAATAGACTGAATCAGATCTGTATGGATCCAAGAGATAAACATCTACTCATAACAGGAGATATCAGTGCAAAATATGCAACTTGGGCCAGCCCTATTACCGACATGCGTGGTCGTAAATTCTTCGATTTCTACAACAGTCATAACCTTTCTATTTTGAATCAGGGAGACAAACGTACCTTCACTCGTGAAAATTCAAACACCTATATATATATGTGAGTGTGTGTACTGCAGGAATAACACATTTTATGAGAGAATGGGCAGTAAGTGATAAACACTCCTTATCTGATCATCAGCTTATTGTTATAAATATTTGTTATCACTTGCTTCGTAGCATTGCTAGTAATACGTTGTATCTAACTCGAGTTTACTAAACAAAAATGTATTTTGATCCCATTCTATGGGAGCAATTACACGCAAACAAATAATTATACAGTCCAAATATTGAATATTTGCAATCCTTCAACAATAAATTAAACTGTCCGCTGTATTGATAAGATTCTCTGCGAGAAAATATGAAGAGACATATTATAAACTAAAGAAAAAATACAGAGGAAAAATTGTAATGGCTAAATCTAACAGTTGGAGAAATTACTGCATAATACAAACATCCCAAAATTCGTGTAATTCATTATACAAATTCTGGTAAAACGAGAAAACTTTAACTGTTCACTTCATCAATTGAAACTGACAACGGTTTCACAAAAAATCCTCTAGAGATAGCTTCGATTTTAGTACAAACGTTATTCCTGAATGATACACAAGACACACATGATCAGGAATTGATTCGTAATTGTCGAGACATTGATCCAGACACTCCTGATGGCTGCACATATGAAAACGTGAATCATGCTATTATGAACATTATTGACTCAAGGCTCCTGGAATTGATCATTTATCTGCAAATGTTATAAATAATTTGCATATTACTCTTCCAACACTTCTTCAGGATATTTTTAGTAAATACTTGGATGCCAGCGTCTTTGCTGACTGCTGGAAACTCGCAGTTATCAAAGTCTTACCCAAAGCGCACTGTATGAACAAACATTTAGAATCTTCCTGTAGACAGATTAGTTTATTACCTATTTTGGCTAACTTTTTTGAGAAACGTATTATTGACGGAGGTATGTTCTCTCTGTACTATAATAACTCATTAAATAATATTTATTTTGGAATTGTCCAACAACGATCGACGGAAGATGCAGTTCGTAAAGTAGCGGATTGGTGCATACAAGTGTTGAAAAATAAAGAAATAGGAATATTGATATCGTTAGATATAACAGGTGCCTTTGATCACGCCTGGTGGCCTAAGATAATTCATCAATTGAAAGCAAAAAATTGTCCCACAAATATATATGATCTCATAAGGAACTATTTTACAAACCGAAAAATACAATTGTCTATAAGTGAAGCAACGCCCACAAAAAGGATTATAAGATGTTGCCCGCAGGGTTCAGTATGTAGCCCAGGCTTCTGGAACATCTTATATGATGATCTTCTTCAACAACATCTTCCTGCTAGGTGTAAATTATTGGCATATGCAGATGATGCGCTATTGTTGGTTAAAGCCCGTACTATTGGACCTTTGCAAAATAATGCCAGTAAAATACTTCAATATACAGGTTATCTCAAAATTAGACCAACAAACTTTGAGAGCTTATAGATAACATTATTTTAACACTTTTTGTTAAAGAAGGTTTTCTGGCTGCGGTGCTTCGTTTAAGCGCTGGAAGAGTTATTGTCATTACTGGCTCCCACCCAGTTGGTTAAATACGTAAATTACATTTGTGTACACTATGTATTTTTTAATGAAAACGCGCGAAAGAAATGAAACAGACGTTTTAAGGCAAAATCATTTATTGCATTTATCTGAGTAAGGCAAATAATCTAAATCCAAGATACAAACACAGAACACATAAATAAAACATACATCACTTTATTATTCAAAGCAAATACTGGAACGCACTCCCATTGCTATTAACACAAAGAGTGTATCGGCATGCCATATTCTGCCATACTCTCGCAAAAACACCGGCCAATTCTCTGATTTCGCTAGCTGCGCAGGTTATTCTTGTCTCAAGCTCCTCTTCAGATTCAGCAGGTGTTTCATACACGATAGTCTTCATGTGCCCCCACAAAAACAAGTCAAGTGGAGTAGGGTCAGTGGTGCGTGCCGGCCTGGCAATGGGTCCACCTCTGCCTATCCAGTAATTGCCATATCTACCCTAATATGACGTCGTACTTCAGAACCAAAGTGAGCTGGTGCCCCACCATGTTGAAACCTCATGTGATGTCTGATATGAAGGGGAACTCTTTGCATTAGATCACGTAAAACCTGTTGCAAAAATACTACGTAACTGTAAGCATTGAGTCGGGCGGGCAAAATGTATAGTCCTATTACGAAGTTATCCACAATACCGGCCCACACATTAATACAAAATCAATGTTGATGTGACCTCTGAAATGTAGCATGGGGATTTTCGATGGGCGAAACATGTGAATTCCGACTGTTAAATAACTGCTCACGTGTGAATCATGCTTCACCTGTGAACATGACGTGGAATGCAAACAGTACATTGTTTTCCAATTTGTCTAGGTACCACTGACAAAATTGCTGTCGCAGAGGATAGTCTTGAGGCCTAATTGCGTTGATCTTTTCAAGGTGAAAAGGGTGCAACAACCTTTCCTGCATTATTCTTCCCTAAGTGCTACGACTTAGGTGTAATTGTCGAGCGATGGCGCGAGCACTAGCTGCAGGATTGTTCTCAATGCACCGCAACACAGCTTCCTCATTCTCAGAAGTCCGTACAGAACGTGACCGTCCTTGATTTCTGCTCGTATATCCAAGGAGACTCTTTTACGCAGTCTACGTTCAATGCTGGCACGTGTAGTGTGATAAGAAACTTTTCGGTTTCGGAATTGTTCTTGGTAAAGCCTTAGAGCCGCACGACCCGAACGAGCTTTTCCATATACCAACATCACGTCCGTCTTCTCATTCCAAGTGTACATTTACATGTTGTAAATAAACTAGCATGCAACAGGCATTCCAGCAAACTAACGCATAATGTCAAGGAAATACAACGATGAGCTCAGGAAGTAAACATGCTAAACAAATTGAAGGGTCTTTGCTTCCTTTCTTTCATGTGTTTCCTTTAAAAGATACATACTGTTCACAAATGAAATTTACGTATCTAAACCTACTGGGTGGGATGCAGTAATGATATTAACTCGTTAAAGCGCTTAAACTAAGCACCGCGGCAAAAAACCTACACTAACAAAAGTGTTTAAAATAGTATTATCTGTCAGTTCCGAAAGATTGTCGGTCTAATTTTTTGACACTCTGCATAAACGTATGGGGTAACATACATAAGCTGAGTTTTAAAGTTTCTGAAAATCATCTATGGTTTTCACCAGACGGAGAAATATTTCCCCAATTAACCTCCTTATAAATAATCAGTCAATTGTTCTTGTTGATAAAATTTCCTATCAGGGTGTTGTTTTGGATCATAAATTAATTTCTCTGCATCATTTTGATTTTCTTGCCTCCAAAACAAATAAATTACTCACCAATTTAACAAGACTACCAGATCATCATGGGGTCTTAATAACACCATTCTAAGAATTATTTACCGAGGAGCGGTCGAACAGTTGATATTATACTGTGTAACAGCTTTTCATAATGTACTACATAGGAAAAGGGCTCAGAAGAAACTTCTTCAAATTCAGACGGCTTTTTATTGAGAATTATAAGAGGTTATAGAACAATCTCCACAGATGCTGAACTGGTTGTTACTAAAATTGAACCTGCGTGTAAGACTGGTCTTTTCAAAGCCTATATTAGTAACATCAAAAAAGGCCGCTACGTTCCTGCACTTCTTTCCAAATTTCATCTTCACAGGTCAAAAGATTTTCTGATTGCGGGTCACCCGGCTAATTACAAAAGGTATTAGAGATAATCTTTTGAGAAGATATTGACGAATATAAGATCTTTACTGATGGATCGCGATATGTGGATGAAATGTCGAAGAGGTCAAAGTGGTCTGTCCTTTTATTATTATATAAAGATGGTGTATAAATGTTATCTTCTCAATTCAAGCTTTCGGCACAATGCTCAATTCTTCAAGCAGAATTATTTGTTATAAAAGAAACTATTAAATGGTGCTCAAATATACATGAAGGAAATCGCCAAGAAACGACATAACACCGGTCGACCAGAGGCTACTGACGATGGAGATAAGCTCCGAAACTGCAGTATAGAAGAAAAAAGGATATGAGGTGAGGTAATAAAAACATTAATTTAATTATTAAATTAAACCTCATAGTGTTCTTTCCCTATGAAAGTTAAATATATATACACGAAACTGTTAGTATAATATGTACTCCAAATCAGCTCTACTAACTATTGCTGACACATGTAATTTTGATCCTATTGTCTGCAAAATAAGAAACTTGCTTCAGAAGAATTCAGCACACATTTGTTTGTCCTGGATTCGAGGACACTCCGGAGATACTGGGAATGAACAAGCAGACAGTCTGGCAAAGTCCGCTGCCAGTTCAAATTTACCAATTAATTATGTCTCGTATCCTCTTACTTACATAAAGTGGAAAGTCAAATAGTGTATTATTACCGAATGGGATATATTATGGCAAAATATTAACAATACTATGATAACTCGAGAATTATTTTTCCCAACAATCTACAATAGACTTAAATGCCCAAATATAGTTCCCCAGTTTCATACTAACTTAATTTTTAACCGGACATGGAAAGTTTCAGGCATATTTATACAAATTTGAAATATCACCAAATGCAACATGTAAGTGTGGAGAAGATATTCAAACAGTCTACCATATTCTATTTAACTGTTCAATGTTGTGGTTTATAAAGTTGAACATATTTGAATTTTAATGAAAAAAATTATTCCAATCCTCTTTGTCATATTCTTAACGACAAAAAATGTTATAATTACTGCTTTTCTTTTGTAAATTGTGTTTATTCTCAACTGTAATTTAAATTACTCTGTTTATCTTTGTTATAATATTATTATATAATTATATTTTATTGTACTGCTTTATGTTAATTTACTTGTTAATGTTATATAATTACAACCCTTATATACCGTAAGCTAGAAAAGAGTTTTAGTATTTGGACATAATAAAAAATTAAAATAAAGAATAAAAAACATTTTCTTTCTTAAGACAATGAAACTGTAATCATTTGATTTTGAGCAGATAACACGAGAGAAATCTCTATTTGATTAAGTACTAGCAAATATATCTTTTTCTTTTAAACTTTCTTTTCCTAAAAAATTTGTTACTTCAAGTGTTACCCATATGTCAATAGCCATCTGAAGTTGGACATAAAAATATTGTCGTATTGTAGAAAAGTGCACGTTTCTTACATTTTGAAATTCAATTAAACGTGACAAATTGACGAGTGTTGTGTAGAGTGTATACCGGTACTTTATTGGAGGTCTAAATGCATCCGGTACACACATCAGGTAGGCTACCTGACTTTCATTACCATATAATACAGTAACAAAGCAAAATTTGCAATTGCTTGCCTCAATGGAATATTGTGGGATAGAAATATAATCAATACAAATAAAATTAAAACGATATGTGTCACACGATTGTTAAAAGCATCATTACACATGGAGCATTTTCTCAAAGGAAATAGATTTTTTTACGAAGGGCAGGAAGATTTTCAAGAAGAGGAAAAATTGGAAACTTCGTTATAAGGGAGAATATGAAGATTTAAGACTCTGTTTTAGATGCTATTAAAACCCAGCAATTAATACATGTCCAACGAATGGAAGATGATCAGCTACTAAAATGTGTTTTGGCATGGAAACCTGAGGAAGACGAGGCAGAGGAAAACCTAAAATCTCCTGCTGTCAGGGAATATATTTATACAGAAGGAGAAACATCTACAACCAGGCGATTGTATGGACCGACAAAATTTGTTATTAGGAATCGGACGATGTCATAGGCATTAATCAACCGATGTTCTATCTATAAAGTCATTATTCATTTGTCTCCCTATTATCCTGTAAGGTTCCCGATTGCCTTATTACGCTTGGAATCTTAATTTTAATCTGGTTTAATTGAGTATAAACACCAATATTCTAGGATAAATATCGATTGATACATTTATTCTGCCACAGAGTTAAAACCATAATATATTTTGACTACAATTCATATAAAAAATAATTATAGGCTAAAAATGTACAATGCGAATTTAGTCTAATATTAGTACTAGAATAGATAATGAAATAAAATAAAAGTTATTTTATTAATTTAAGATTTTATGCAAAACTATAATTTACATCCTACATGCAAGTACAAATTTCTGAATATAGTTGTTATACAGGTAATATTTTCATTATGTATACTTAACATACCTACTAATTTATATTAAAATAATTATATTGATCGAGGTTTCTTGATTATCAGCTCCATATAATTATGAATTCCCCCACATATCTTCTGATGTTGCCACATACTTTACACTTAGCACAAACTCAAACCACTTTGTATACTGTATATACTAATAAACCTTAGTGGAATATTTAAAGTTGTTCATCTGAAGTTGGTTCCCCTATTGTGCGTTGCGTTAAGGTAGCACTCGCTAATGAGAGAGTCATTTTATGACCTGAATTATCTCGGAAGACTGATCTTCAATCGTCCCTAGCATCATTACCGGCTCGGTTGTACTGTATACACACTCTTATGATTATCTAAGAATTCCTGGATACCTCGACGGAAGATTGATCTATGTACATCCTTCCCATTATCACTGTTTTGTTTAACGTCATACACAGATACTGCTCCGTGCATAACAAAACGATCTTGAGCTAAATTCAAAATACAGTTTGTGACACTATAGTCTGACTGGCGTATTTTCCTAGGATATTTCCTACGTCACATCAGAATATATACATATATATATATATATATATATATATATATATAGGGTTTCTTTCAACAAATGCAAACCTTATCTCGTCAAGAACTGTAGGATAGTAGTATCATCATAGTTCGGAAAGTCGGTATTACTAATTAAAAAAGCGATTAATTAATTCATCGTCGAAGGTTCATTCTTTTAATAGAAATAATATGCCTTAAAACGCAAGGCACTTCTAACGAACTCGTCGTACTGAACTTCATATACGAGTTTGTGGCGTTCACGGTTTTTTCTTCATGTGGAAAGATATAATTTATTTACTACTTGATTATATGCAGAATACGTGCTCGGTGCTGACACACTTATATATTCTGGTGTAATTTTCACCACAACCTGAATGGCTAATGTGGGATATATTTCAAAAATGTATTTCAAAAGTAATTAAAAATAATTTGTTTCCTTCCGCTTTCTAAACACTTTCGTTTCCGATGTTTTAGAAATTTTACAAAAGCGGCCATTTTGAAACATCGGAAAATCCAACGTATTCTGAATTTTACATACATTAGAATAGAACGATGAAATGCTTATTTAATCTGTTAAAATTCAAATTATATATTTATTTATTTTCTTTATTTCGAGTGGTAGAGAGCGAACTACATTTTCTTACATCCTAAAACCCTAATTTGACCTATAAAAATGCAATACAACTGGGACTTAATTTGTAGTTATTATAGTCGAATTTGGTGGGATTTCCCGTTATCACCTGGTTTACGCGTACTATAATTTTGATGACATAGTGCTGAAATACATAGCAACTTTTGTCAATATGTCTAAAATATAAAAAAATATTATGAACAAGAACAAAGTGTAGACGCAGAAATTGTAATAATACTATCAGTATCCTCACTTTCAGTTCCGATTCCAGTGGTGATATCAGTTCAAGCGATAAGGATACTGACTCCGATTTTTAAAAAATGAGACACATATGAGAACACCGGTCGATTAGAGATATGATGTGAAAGTAAGAATGTATTAGTACTGTGTTTTGTTCGCTGCGAAGCTACAGTGTTTGTGATATTATACTTTGTGTGACTGCAGTTCATCCTGACATTAATTTTAAAATAACTTGTCTTTGTTTCTTGAACAGGAAATGAGCTACATTCATTTGTGAATACTCGTGTTTTCGTGTTAAGAGGACTGTGGGAAACGTAATAAATAGTGAACTCCACACATCTAAATAAGCTTGAAAAAATGGTTTGATCTGTGGGTGGTCTGAGTTTTCTGCGCAAAGAGTTGTAGATAAGCCTCTGCTACTTTATTTCGCTACATTACCCTTTATGCCCTTGTTTCTTTTGTTCTTGTCGCTTCTTGCTGTAGGGAACTCCCACTACGACTTCCTAGGAAACACGAGTTTAGGGGAAGAGCATCCGACACGATGGGTCAATATAAAGAGTATTGCGCCAGCTCTAAAATGCAATAAATGCTAAAACCTGACACTTCTACAGTTCGAGAACGATTTTTTCCTTTTATCGGAGCGCAATACTTGCTACTATTTCTTTAATCATCTTCCTGACCTCATTTATTGAGTTTCATTTATAACATTTATCCCGTAAGTTCCACAGTGAATTTTTTTCCTTATCTACAGAATGAAGAAATGTATCACAACCGACGTTCTCTGTATAAATTAATCAATGCGATTTTTTATTCACAAAAACATCCTTGTTTGTTAATTTGTAATTTTGATGTTTAGTTAAATTTTAATTTAACGTCGGTGTTAAACATTTCAGTAATTAGCGACGCAATTGAAATATTGGCGCAAAACCAGACATATTTTAATCAGAGGCCTCTTTTCGCAGGTTTCGTGAGGTTTTTTTCATTTCTTAACTTTACGGCTTTACGTCCCTTCCGACGGAATACATTCTCAGGATATTATAACATTAATCAACGCTTTTAAAATTCTTATTATCGCACCGTTGAGGTAATGTAATAAGATATTAAAAAATAAAATTGGTACCTGCTAAGTCAGTCGTTCTCAACTAAATTATTAAACTTCATCGCGTCGTTCTAACATGGAAAGCTTTCAAAAAACAATGTTTCATCTTCTGCATTTTAACTTACTGATGTTGTGTAAGTTGTACAACGGGTTTAGGTCTGCGGGTGTTTTCTAAATGAGTACATCTGTATTCTTCGCTTCTTTAGAATTTATATATCTTCAAGGAATGCTAACCTACACAGAGAGTATAACAACAACAAAAAGCATCATTGCAGATATATAAAGATTCTAAAAGAAGGGAAGAATACAGACCTACTCATTGAGAACACGCCCTGAGACCTAGACCCTATGTACAACGTATACCAAAACGTCAGTACCAGTTGAAATGCAGAATCTAAAATATTGTTTTTGAAACGCCTTGATGACGATTGATAATTTAGTTGAGGCGACAGGTAACAATTTTATATTGAATATCTTATTATGACATTAAGTACCCATAGACCCCTACCTGGTTTCAACCTGTAAACTTCGTAACCAGAAGCGAACATGGTAACCTCTAGTCCACGGCAAGGTGGATATTATAAAGAAGTAAGAACACTGTAAAATTGACCATGGTTATTCGCATTACTGAAGATGACATCGAAATATCAATAAATCACTAAACGACCAGAAATTACCTTATGAAGTAAACTATAAAATCGCAAGTTGGACACAATTATGCTTCGCATGTTTTGTATTGTTGGTGTTCTATGTTCTCTTTTGAAATAAACCATCCAAGATATTTAAAAAGGCGGTAAGTGAGGAAAATATAAAACTGACACTCATTATATTGAGTAACACTAAGAAGATGGAGCCCAAAGTAAATATAATTATAATTGAGTATATGGTCACACGTAGAAATTCGTTAGTAAATGGAAATGGGCATTTATAATAAATGAGGGAAATATTAAAGAAGAGGATGATTTAGAATTCCTAGGAATAAACATTAAAATTGGAATGAAATGCGTAAGGAAATTAAACAAATGCTAAACTCTGGAAACACATGCTATTATGCATTACACGGACTCATATAATCCAAAAATGTATCAAAAATATTAAACTAAAAATATATAAAACATTTATTCTTCCAGTTATATTGATGTGAAAAATTGCCTTATGCTCTAAGAGAGAAGAACATATTATGAGAATTTGAGAATAAAGATCTACTACGAAAACATTTAGATCGAGAAGTGACGAACATGTAGGTAAATGGAGAAGACTAAGTAACAGTAAGCTATATGATATTTGTGAGAAACCAGACTTAGAAAGATTAGTTAATGTTAAAATGATCCCGCCACAGCTTAACAGAATGTCAGCCCTTCTTGATGACTCCTTTATCCCCACAACATATTTCGGATACTAATTTCTATTAGAGGATGAGTCAACGAAAGAAGGTTTAGACTAGTTTAAAATTTCTGATCCCATGCGGAATGAATACTCCGATCTAATTAATTGTAGCGTATTGCTTTAATCAATCTCTCTACATTGTGCCGCCGATAATAACAATAAAGTAACGTAAACTGCGATGGGCAGGGTATCTGGTACTAATGGAGTATGAAAGGAGGCGTGGAAACTTCTTGTGATAATAAATTAGTTATAGAATATGAGTGCCGTCGGATAATTACATATACAAAGAATTGAAGGAGGTAAATTTTATCGGGGATGATAAGAAAACATTAGTTTAAGATAGCAGTCTATAGTGGGCTTATGGTCACTCGGCCATGAGCATCGGTTTAGACAGTGCCAGTAAGTTGGATTACTTAGTTAGATACGAAAAGTAAAGCATACATATTCCACTGAAGAATCTGTCCCAATTTCACTTTCTTTATGAATGGATCATAACTACTTACATATTGTAGAAAATTAGTCAATTATTTAACTTACATCTCAGCAGATCTGCATACCTTTCTTGTTTCATTCTAGTTTGTGAAATAATCGTACATTCATAACATATTTCCTTATATTTTATGTAACTACATACACATTTTTCTAGTTTCTATATTTAGACTGGGAGGGCAGACAGCCCTAGTAACGAAACCTGAAATATTTACTGCATTATTCGAATATTGTTCAGATGAGTGGAATGAAAGTACACGTTACGTTGTTACGTAAGTTATAGGTCGTCTTTTTCAGGTCCCATGATCCATATCGACAATTCTTGGGTTGGGACCGTGGCCGCGAAGTGTGACTACAGCCCTCCCAGTCCCCACTGCTCGAAATCATGGGGGACATCACCAGATACCGACACCTATGTATATTTAACACCTGTGGATCGCCAAACAAACTATTTGTTGACGTAATATGAAAGGAGGTGAAGGATGGCATAAATCGAATCAATACTTACTTACTTACTCACTGGCACTATCGAATCCGTAGGTTCATGGCCGCACGGACATAAGTTCTCCACACATCCCTATCCTGAGCTAATGCTTTCAATCATTCCCTGTATAATCTACTTCCCTCAAATCATAGTTAATGTTATTCTCCCACCTCATTCTTGGTCTACCAACTGGGCGTTTTCCCTCTGGCTTTCCTACAAGAAGCTTCCATGCAAGTCTCCCATTCCCCATACGTGCAACATGTCCTGCCCAACGCAGTCAACGAGACTTAACTGTTCTTATTATATCTGGCTTCCTATAAAGACCATGTAGTTCATGAGTTAAGTAGACTTCTCCATTCACCTGTCTGTTCATCTCTCATTTGGTCCAAAAATTTTCCTAAGTACTTTATTCTCAAATACTTGTAATCTCCTTTCCTCTCTTAAAGTAAGAGTCCACGTTTCGCACCCATATAATATAACTGGTAGAATAATAGTTTTATATATTTTCAGTTTAACGTTCCTTGAAAGGAGTTGGGACATCAAGAGTCTCTGAAATGCATAATAGCACGCATTTCCAAAATTGAGCCTATGTTTAATTTCTTTGTGCATCTCATTCCTATTTGTGATCATTGTTCCTAGGTATTTGAATTCAGCCACTTCCTCAAAATTTCCCTCATTTGTCATTAGCTGTCCATTTCCATCATATAATGAGTTTCTACGTGCGACTATATATTTAGTTTTATTCATATTTACTTCCAGTCCTAATTTCATAGTATTACTCAATAGTGTGTGCGTGTTGTTCTTTAGTATCTCCTCGCTATCGGCCAACAATACTACATCATCAGCATAAACTAACAGCTTATTTGTTGTATTCAGTTGTAAGCCTTCCTCATTCTCTAAAGATTTAATGACATGTCCTAGTACAAAATTAAATAGTAGAGGAGATAGTGCATCTCCTTGCTTCAACCCATTCTGGATTTCAAAAGTGTCCGAAAACTGTTTGCCTACACGCACCCTACCCTTTGTGCCATTTAGACACATTCGTAAAAGTCTAACTAACTTTTTAGGAATTCCGAACTCCAGCAGGATACTATATAACTTCTCCCTCTTAATTGAATCATATCTTTTTTGAAGTCTACATACAGTTGATGTACAGTACCATTATATTCCCATTTCTTTTCTAAAATCTGTCTTATACTAAAAATCTGATCTCTTGTAGACCTGTTTCTTCTAAATGCACATTGATGATCTCCTAGAATGTCATCAATATAGAGAGTAAGTCTGCTTACTAATATATTTGTTAGAATTTTGTACGAAGTTGAAAGTAATGAGATGCCCCTGTAGTTGTTGCAATCAGTTTTATCTCCTTTCTTACGATAATTGATTCCTTCCATTCATCTGGAAGAGCTTCTTTTTCCCAAATCATACTAAGCAACCAGCGTATCCTGTCCATCAATTTTTCTCCCCCTGATTTTATCAGTACTGCTGGGATCTCATCTGAACCTGATGCTTTATACATCTTCAATTTTTCAATCGCCATTTCAACCTCTAATGCACTTGGCTCTGCGACTAGCATTTCTGCCGTCTGTAAATTATCCTCCACAATGTCCTGTTCTGTATGTACATTTAATAGCTGATTAAAGTAACTTTTCCATCTATTTAATATACTCCTGGAATCTGCAATCATATCCCCATTTTCATTCCGAATTATGTTTGTTCTAGCCTGAAACCCTTTCTTCTCTATACTAATTCCCTGATATAATTCTCTAATAAAACGAATCAATGGAAACTAAAATGTCGTGAACGAAACAGGAAAAGGTAATCGAACATTTAGGTGAGATGGATTTCGGGAAATCCCGAGAAAAAACCGAAAATCGCATGTGTCCCACCACCAATTAATGTCTGAAACCGCCAGGATTGGAACTTAGTTTCCCATTCGGAGCAGCCTCGCGCGCTACCTGGCGTCTCCTGAGACGGCTTTTCCTAACTTATTTCGGCCGAAATCCTTCTCCATGTCTCATGCAATCGATACCGTTGCGTTGGTTTTACCACTCTCGTGATTGTCTCTGATTTAGGCATTTCCGATGTATTGATAGCGTTGTTGATGCATTTGTATAGAACTTAAATATACCGAGAGTGGTTTATTTTGACAGGAAATAAATGCATTTACTCACTCTCCTATATTTAAGGAAAGTACGAAACTTCGAATCTGAAATAAGAGGACAGAAATGTGCTGTTCGTTTATAATTCATGTGAGTTCCTTACCTTAAAATTAAAAGTGAACACAAACAAAATGCTAGTCTTTCAAAACGAAATGAGTTTTTTAGTTAACCAGCCAGATCTGGTGGTAACGTCGTTATCACAAAAGAAGCGGGTCTGCGTTTCATCTCCGGTCGGGACACGAATTATGTACGAAGTATGTATAATCTATAAGATAGATGTCAGAAAACGGTAAAAGCCCTATAATTCTCGAACATTATCTACACATCACAATCATCGATATGATATTTGCCTTATTTAGTGTGAAATATGCGTAAATAGTGTATTGTCTTCAAATATTCGTGACTTATCGGAGGTGTCGCTGGAATTGAGCTGATCACATGTGCAGAGTGGCCCTTCATGCCGTTGTGTTCAAAACGTGTAAGTATGATCAATAGTTTAAAATCCTCTCTCGATAGTTCGTGTCATTCCAAGGCTCGATTGGGTCGTGTAAAATTAACTACAAAGGGATAAGTTAAATTGAGATAACGAAATAAACGAAAAAACGAAATAAATATATTTTTATTATGTAACAATATTTATTCTTCGAGGTATATATGTGTTTCTATAAGCTTCTTGTAGGAAAATCATAGGGAACACGCCCAGTTGATAGAGCAAGAATCAGGTGACAGAATGACATTATCCATGATTTGAGGGAAGTAGAATATACAGGGGATGATTGGAAACATTGGCTCAGAATAGAGAAGAGAGCTTATGTCCGCGCGGTCACGTACGTATAGGTTCGATAGTCACTGTGAATTAATTAGTTACTTAGTATAAATATGTTGGCGATTTTGTGTCGCTTTTTTTTAATGTGCAATGTGTTTCTGAATCACAAACCATGCATATTATAATGATCCCATCATATACATAATATCCTGCTGGAAATTCTCACAAAGAGTTTTTTTTTTGGCATGGCAAGCACTGTACTTGTTATGGATCAAGTAATTTTGATTCACTAAAGGAAGCGAACTGAGAAAACATCAGTTAATTTTTATTCCTTGTCACAATATTTTAAATATCAATCTGAATAAAACTTGTTAAGAATTAAAGTGTGTAAATTCACTGTTACTGATTCAACTAAAATTAGATATAAAAGAAAATATAGTCGTCGAAACTGAAGTAACCATTAATAAACTTAATATTGACGACAAAACACACGTAAAATATCAAACAGCCCAAGTCATAAATAATATAAGTAATAGTAATTTATAATATATAAATAAAAATGAACAGCGGAATACAAAATGCCTAAAACGATTAAATACAAAACTTAATACTAACAATGTAATTCATATGTAAACTGATAAAGATAATTCAATAGTTTTATTAAACAAAGAAGATTACATAAACAAAAGTAGACAATTTATAGACGAAAACAAAATTCTGGAAATAAACAAAATCCAATAACCAAATACCAAAGATAAATAAACGTTATTTTAAAAATAATAACAATATAATTCAAACCGAAATTAAAATAATAAATCAAACAATCCTGTAACGAAACATAAATTAACATACCATAAATGGACCAATAGTAATCCTAATTCACGTACAATGAAAGCATTGCCTAAGATACAAAAAAACATACTTATTATCAATTATATAAATGCTCCAAATTTCAATTGCTAAAAAAACTTAAAGAAAAAAACACTAAAATATACACACACAATCAGAAACTCATATGATCTAGCAAACTTAATTAAAGCATACATAAACGACAATACAAAAATATCAACTTTCGATATCACAAATCTGTACACATATATTCCAATTGAATAAATTACAAAATAATAAAACAACATTTAGAAGAAGAAAATTTAGATTAAACCTATATTAAGCAATTACGTTATATGATCAATATATCGCTAATACAAAATTACTTCAATTTCAATAACGAATACTTTATCCAAAATGACGGTATACTAACGGATAGTCCTACTTCTGGGATTTTGTCTTAAATGTAATTACAGAATTTACAAGAAAAACGTTTTGAAGTATTGAAGGAAAAGTTTAACATAAAACTCTAACAAGATATGTTGACGGTTTCCTAATGAGGTGATAATGAAAATTCAATAGAGAAAGATATTTTAATGGAACTGGGTAGGATATGTAAAAAAGTAAAATTAACATAGAAAACGGAAAATAATTTTAAAAATTACCTAGATTTTACCATAACAAATTTTAAAATTACAATAGTTTCGGCATCGGTATATATATAAAACAAGCTACTCAATCCCTATCCATAAAACATCCATACATCCTGCGAAACAAAATTATCACTTTTATCAGCTTAAACAACATAATAATGAAATTACCATTTACGCAAAAAAATTATAATAATTAACTAAATTATTTAAGACTTCTATCCTACGAAAATGCGTATAATGAATCATTTATTAATAAATTAATTGTAAAACAAAAGAAAACAGAGGAACTAACAAATATAACACAATCAAGTAAGGAATTGATAAAAATAATATTAAGTGGGTAGCATTAACATATACAGGTATAGAAGCACAAAAGCTAGGAAAAACAATCTTCCAAAAACTTGATAAACATATAAATTGCCAACAGAACAAGTAACCAACTACGTATTATAATTTAAAATAAAACAATGGAACCAAACATATATATAAAAATAAAGTAGTGTATAATTTTAAATGAAATAGCTGTGACAAAAGAAGAAGAAGAACTACTAGAAACGTCACTTCAAGGTTTAATGAACATTTTAAAGATTTCGTGAACAATGAAGGTAAATCAAGTTTTTCAAAACACATACTAGAAGCAGGTCATTAATATATCACAATAGAAATGTGTTATCAATCTTGCATAGAGAAAACAATACATCGAAAATCAACGTCCTCGAACAGTTAGAAATTATAAAGGAAACAACAACCAAATATCTGTTAAATGAGAACATACCCAATAACGTGAACCCTCTGTAAAAAATTATTACCAGTAACAGTCTGTACCAAACTCAAAGCAGAAGATGAAATATAAATTTTCGAAATGCCTCCTACAAAACTACACTGCTGATTGTTGAAAACGATTGAGATCTCAGGTGCTGCTTTGTATTTCTTAAAATATTAGCATAGTGACCTCAATGGAGTTTCGTAATAAATTTTAGAAATCTTCACCAAAATTACAAAAGTTAAAACTATACTATTTTTATGGGTGTAAAGTATTAAAATGTTGTTCAGTAACCCCGTCAGCTTCACACCTACACCCTTGTTCATGACAAGCTGACATGAAGTTAATTCAATATATATATTAGAGTAATGTAAATCAATTTCCAAAATTAGCTATCAAATTAAAAAAAAATGGTAAAAAAATATTTTAAAAAGGGGAAAGTGGATTATGGACAGTATGGGGGAAACAAAGGGCTATAGTTCACAAGAAGGTGAAAAGGTTACAAAATACCTACATTCCTAATTTTAGACATCTTACTAGTTGGTTTTCTTCGGGTAGGTTTAACGTTCATAAAAAAAGTGCGGAATCACGAAAATTAAGTTCTTAATGATGTAATATTAACTTTAACGTTGTTATGTAAAGACATTTTTCTCAATAATCTGGATGGTTTTGTTATTATTCTTCCTAAAAAGTTGTCAACATTATCGTAATCAAAAAATGTCTATCGTCATCAGATACAATACCTTTTTGGAAGCAATTCTGCCATTAAAAAACCTCTATTAAAAATCTTCAAATTTCATTTCTGGGAAACTGTGGCCTTCGTGAGTAATTGAATATCTTACAGTCGTAATTGTTGTCAATTGTTAAGACTGATATTCATTACATTATGGCTCTCGTGGTTAGGTAGAATGGGAACATGATTCACAAAATTGGAAGATATCATCCTTCAAATTGGTTCCAATTAAGGAATGAATTTTGATGTCAGTTTCCCCTATACACATATTACCATGATCGACATGATTTCGATCATTGAATTTCTTAGGATAACAGCTTTGTTTATGAAGTAGGTGCATACTTTTTCGGCAAATTTAAGAAACATCCGCACTTACATGCTATACCAAGACTGTGCAGGGACCAACGTTTTTGTGAAGGGAGTTATATTCGCTTCTCTTTTAGTTACGTTTGTGTTTATGCTGTCGGCCCTTTTGCCCCATTTTTTTATAATATCCTTACAAATATAGAAAAACTGCATTATTTGCATTACGTTTATATTAACCACCGATACCGAAAAGTAACACTTTCAAGATGAGTCATGTAGCTAGAAGATAGGTGATCACGTGACAGCGCACAGCTCTTTGTCGAATACGTCAAAACTTTTCTTTTGTTATATTCTTCTCTATTGTTGTATTCCAATGCAAATTTCAGATTAGTAGAGATGCGTTTAGCATTAGTAAGATATTCCATCGTCTATTTAAGTTTATATTTAAAAAAAATAGTAAACTAACATTGTCGAGTTAGTTCCTAATATTCAAAACGCCTCTATTCACAGTGACTGCACTAGCAGAACCAAGTTACGGAAATGGCCATAATAAGAAAAAATCTTAAGACACCTGCCTGATGTACATCATCTATTGAATAACTGGGAAAATAGTTTGGGAAATGCAACTGAACAATAGGTTTAACGTAATTTCACATTTTTAAAAAGAAAATATAGTTATCGCAAAGTTACATTGTAAAAAATTTAAGTTAGGATAATAAGTTTGATAGTTATAAACGAAGTACATGTGTTAACGAACCTATGTAACACACTTTTTAACCGAGAGATAATGCCCATGATTTACGTAGGATCATTGAGTTACAAACAACAGAACTAAATTCTATATAGATATAATTTAGAAGATTTAGAATATCACAAACGTCATACAGTATTTCTGGTATAAGTCTTATGGATACTATGCTAAATAATATGCATAAATTATATAGGAAAAGAAACAGGTAATTTGTGTTTTTCTCTATGTGGGGTTTGAAGCGTCTCCACGAAAATAACCATGATTTAGAAGAGTTAAACATAAAGTATACTGTTACGTCATGGGTTAGTAACTTCCGCATTTTGAAATACAGGCAAGATAGTTTGTATATTGTACAACAAAAGATATGTGACTCTTCTGGCTTTTCCGTGAACTCTTCAAATGTATAAATACATTTTCATTCTCACATAAATATATTCAAGTTTGACTGTGGAACTGTGAGAATATTTTGCTGAATCGTTCTGCTAAACGTTTCGGAGATGGGCCAGATAGCTTTACCAGTTTACCATCTCGCACATAATTTATTTTTAATAGCCACGTAAGGGCATTCATATCTTTCGTTTGTTTCCTTTGTTTCCAAGAAGAACGTGAATTTTTGTTTCATACTGTAACAATCCTAAGCTTCGTTGAAATTAACTAATAACAATTTTACGAATTGAATTAATAATTTTTATAAATGGAATAAAATTAACTTTGTTTTCAGGGAGGTTCATTAGAAAAGATTAGCTGAGGATAGGGATGCATCGAGAGCTTACCATCATGCTGTAATTTATTTCGGGATTTGATAGTGTCACTGATTTAGTTATAATAATGTAATTTATAATTTAACATATTCTTTGATAACAGAAAAATCAAATTAAAACGTGTTTTCTGACCGAAGTTACTAAGTCTATGTGACAAACACCAGTTTTTTTGCAGATTCAATATATATATATATATATGTTCATATCACATCTACGTAAGTGGTTTGGTGTAGACAGAGGTATACACGAATGCCACTGTGTATACCTACGGTTGTCTGCATTAATGCATCTTTTACAAATGTAACCGATAAAAATACAATATGTTATTGGCAATTAGTGAATAATTCATTTTGGTAATGACATTTCTGCTATCAACTTTTTGCCTAACTAGAAAAATACGAATAAATAATACAGGCTTGCCAGCACCGGGATTTAATCTTGATATCTTTTGAATACGAGTTCAGGTCTACTCGTAATTTAGAATACTGTATTCAACATTAATTTGACGATCAAATTAATTGTTAATAAATACTTAAGATTTTTGAAGAGAACAAAATGAAGGCGATATTTGATCTTGTGATAAAATGTTTTACTCGCCTTGTCATACTATCCTCCTACGTAAAGAGCAGCTTTTCTTTTCCCTTCTCGTGTGAGCTATTGTGTGAATTTCGCTGTCAGTGACATTGCAATTTTTTCTACCCTTTGTTTTTTCTCCCTTCATCCACGGGGGCGTGACTGTTTGGCAGAAACTTAGAGCATCGTGGCAAGAGACGGGTAGAAAACCACTACTTTGAGCTCAAATTGTCAGCTATGGATGTGCACATATAATTTGACAATTCTCTGCAGGGAATATACGTGGTATATTTGTATCTATCGAAAACAGCAGTACACGTTGAAAAATTATAATCACAATGGAATGGTAGGTTAGCTTCATATTTCTACTTCTTACAACTTGATTAATTTTGACTGCTTTAGAAATCAGAACAACCCCGGTTTACCATGACATTTTAAATGTTGTGTGTTTGATTTATAACCAATAAGACGCAAGTTCCGTATGAATGAGAGATTTATCGCTACATTAGTACTTAAATTCTTAATTATCTTCAACGTGAAAATGAATTTTCATAGTTTACACACCTTGACTTCGTTCATTCCTTGTTGCAAACAATCGCATCTTTGGTCTCCCGCAGCTTCTCCTCTCTGCCTAAGAGTAACTACTTATCATTGAATATTTACATTCTTGCAGTGTTATGTACGATATGAAAATGTATTTTAATATAATTTATTTTATTTTTATATAAAATATAATCTACCTAATATATTTCAAAGTCACTTAAACTAATTCAACTATTCATCGAATTCCACAAGATGTTAAAGTTATCTCCTTAAGCTCTACGAAGCAACTATATCAAACGATAAGTTATGTTGGCTGCAATGAACCAATCATCACCAGTATTTCAGTATCGTGAGGAAAAATTACCTCTTATGAATATGAAAAAGTCCTTCATACATTCTTTATAAAATATTGATATCTAAATTATATATAAATTATTACACTATATACAATAAAATAAAACAGAGATCCGAGTTTTTAGCTGAAAGAGTTCACATATTTGGAACTTCTACAAGTACCTATAATTCTATAATCGTTTAACACTCCACAACGATTCACTATTTGAGCAAGGATAATCCTTACGCGACTGGACACTATGTAATCAAGTATTACGAATATGCGATAAATATATAAATAACTTTAATCTGTATAAATATTCAAATAAATACTTGCTCTTGTTCATATACTGTTGCAATTTCAACCTAATCATGTGATATATAATACAATCTCGAGCTCTAAGTCCCTCATAAACACAGATTTTTCAGAGCAATATTATGTAACCTGCAGCGGGTTTTCATTCAGTTATGTCAAATAAAACAGCAATCTGCTCATACGATTGAAATCTCGTTTGTACGGTGCTGACAACACAATTAGACTTAATAGCATATCATCAACATAGATTAAAATAAGAAAATGGTAGGTTGGATCTATGTACACTTGTCTTTGATCATCCGATCAAATGGAATAAATAAATAACTAAAACTGAGAAATTTTGACCAGAGCTCAGTATTTAGATCAGAACGGATAGCAATGAAAAGTGATTTAAATTATATTGCAGGTAAAATAGACCTAACGTATATCTGGATCCTCACCGACAACTATAGCTCCATGTAACATCTTCAGAGCTACCAAAGATTATCAGGATGCAACAGGAATAAGTTTATCGAAACAGCTAAAATAACTATTCCAAAACTTTTAAATACATTTCCAATGGATTACATCATGTGTGGTTATTCGAAGTAACGAAATAGCTGGCAAACGAAGGGAGAAAAGACAGAACACCAGAAAGTTAACAATTAACTTTCAGTGAGATATATTCAAAATTCGAAAAAAATATTAACAAAATATGGAAATTATCACCGCAATACAAAGTGTATAATACAAAAACACTACACACTCCATACGAATTACACTGCTACGAAAATACTTAAAACAGGACATCTTAGACACTTAAAATAATTGGCGAGAAGTCATTATCAATACACCTAATGTGTAATACAAAAGAAACATTAAATAAAGACATACTCCAATGCATCAACAGCTCAGCAACGAATCTCTGAAATCAGCGTGTAAATGTATAAAGTTACTATGTTACTTCAAAACAATAACCCCATGGGCATGGTTCAGAAGAATCTGAATAAGCAACATCAAGAAATCCACAAATAAATGAGGTACTAATTTTAAGAAAAAATCGTAAAATTAAAATTAAGTTCGTTTCAATGCTATATGCTCCATGTTTAATCAGTTTTTGATAGGCTATACGTTAATGGTGAGGATATATTAAATGTCAACACACTTTCTGTTAAATTACACTCAGGAACTGGATTAGAGGGTATTATAAAAATAAGTACATGGTCCCAAGTACAAATATATTGTTAAATGATAATAAGAAATGTACAACAAAGGAGGGAAATGTTGAATAAGTAACGAAATTAAAATACCTAGGCACATTAATTACAAACCGGAATAGGTTAAACTCTAGACTTCCATGTTATTGTGCGTTAGAGGGATTCTTGTTACTTCACTTCTCTCAAAAAAGTAAATCAAACATGTATAAAACGGTGAATCTTCCAGTTATATATATATATATATATATATATATATATAATTTTATAATTGGAGAAAATATTACAAGTAATAGAGGATATACTGTTTAGTGAGTGCTTGGCTCAAACAGGTGATTTGAGACAACTTATGTAATGTGTATGGTAAGCCAGATAAAAGAAAACAGTTACGCATTGGTAACTGGACTGGGCAGGACACGTGGCAATAATAGATAATGGTGGAAGAGAGTGGTAAACTCTTGTAGCTCTTGTAGGAAGAAAATCAAAATTAATGCGCCTAGTTAGCGAACCAAGCATGAGGTAGGAGAATAAAAATAATTGTTTTAGGTTGATGAATTTACAAGAGATTATTTTAAATTTTGAGATCTGTATACGAATGCACGAATAACATTAACCATGTGTGCGATAGTGGGTTAGTTAGTTGACCTCTTGAAATCTCATTACGAGTGTAATAGTAAGATGTCGCAGACGTTATTTGAGATGGTGGTCGGAGAGAGATATGTGTGGACGTGTTCGCTGGGAGATAGGAAATTAAAAAAAAAGAAGGAAAAATGTAATAAATGAAGCAGTGCTTGCAGTGTGGAATATGGTAGCACTGGAAGTGGAGTACGTGATATCACTAACTTCTTTATTTTAAGGTGAACTTTGAGAAAACTCTTTTAGTGCTATATCTATTATCACCACTGTCTGGTACATGGAGTACATACAAGTTAAGATAACATAACCAGGAACACCGTTACATACAACAAACGGTATTTACCTTACAGTAGATTTAATTCCGTAAAGTAAAGATAGGTAATAAAATGAACCAAAATTAAGATTGCCGTATAATTATCTTTAAAAACCGAACCCATTTTTACTAATCTAATCTAATCTAATCTAATCTAATCTATGATAAACTAAAGCAAATATTTACTATAGTTCTCTTCTGCCAAACATCCCTCCGTATAATTAACAAAACTTGAACATTTCTCTCATTTAACCGCGTATTGATGAACTTTATTTTTTTAAGAATATAAATACAGCATATAATTAATTTGATGAACATTTGAAACAATTTCATTTTAAGGGAAATTTATATTTTTAAGATGTCTTTTATTCCTTGCTTAATACTTTTTGTTACGTGCTCTATATTTCATGCAGGGTTTTATTTCATGGATTTCACATTGCAAATAGTGCTACTGAGATATTTAATTATTTAAATTTAATTTAAAGTTCAACTGTTTATAACTTTAGAGTATTTTATTATGCATTATGTGAATGTTTTATTTTAACTATAATCATTACTAAGTCCACCGCTGTGGTCTCGAGGTAGCGTGCTGCCTTGTCACGCAGCGGGCCCGGGTTCGATCACCGGTCGGGACAGTTTTTCTGGGTGAGGTTTTTATCGGGGTTTTTCCTCACCTGTAAGACCAATGTCAGGAACACTTTAAGGCCCTACCGGTCCCCGAAATCATGTGGCCATCGCAATCATCATCATTCATATTCATCGTAAGCTTAGGATTAAGGACTCGCCTGGCGCACCACTGTCATCATCACCCATCATATCATCGGGGCAACGTAACCCCGCCTTCCAGGCGCCCCAAACTCAGAAGTGGGTTACAAGTACGCCATGCCAGGAGAGAACACCAGGAATGTCTAAAGACAACCTGGGGCATTTGCAAAAAAATAAATAAAAAATCATTACTAAACACCCAGAAAATAAAATATAAAGCATTTTCATGGAATGGCCGAGTCTAAGTTCAGTTATCGCAAATAAGTTAGCATATATTTATCCCATTCTAAGTACATAATGTACTTGTTTTGTTTTGTGAGAATTTACAGTTCAGCAACTCTTCACTACGACACATTGTTCGGACTCTTAATTCGGGTCATCTTTTATGAATTACGACACACCGTTTAAGTCACTACGTAAAAGATTATATTACATACCTGAGATCTCAGTCGTCAGTACTGTTTCAAATCATATGATGGAAAATTTTTCGAAAGACCAACAAGATATTTTAAGATAAATATATTTAGTAGAGGATGACTAAGAACGTAGACACGAGTTTTATTATTTGAACGTCCTTTAATTGGGTTTTAAAGAGAAACAGAAAAAAAACAATTAGAGCTTTATTTCAACTTTTTGATTTACATCAAGGTATATTTAATGCAGTAACCCCATAAATGTGCAAATATATATAATATGTCAATTTATTAACGACAAAATTAAAAACACTTTAAATCAGGTAGTATTGAGTTTTGAAATCGGTACAATATCCCAATCATGATAATTTTTTTCTATATACTCAATTCCTTTGTCATAAGTAATGCCACGAGTGATTTCCAAATTATCAATAAATTCACGGCTCACGACATGAGGAGTGAATTTATGTAGAGAATTTGGAAATAACAGTGGCATTTGTTAGGACTATTTAACGAATAAAATTAAGTTGTTTGCTCACAAACCATTATTTATAAGTAGTTATTCTAAAATATTTATATATTTAATGTAAACGGCGATGTTTAAAAACAAATGAAAAACGATTGGTTCGCTTAATCTGCTTCTTTTGTTCATCACTGCAACCAGATTATATTATTTATTGCCAAAGGAACGCAATATTGCAAGAATGCACTATAGTGGAGAAAACATGAAACACATCAAACTGTATATTAATTCATTTCTGATGTCCTATGACAATTATATTTTTCTGGAATGTTATTGCCTGGGACAAAATACATTTACGAAAGTGCTAACAGTGTTTTTTTGTTGTATAATCAATTGCTACAAATGTTTTTATATTAACTGCTGCATGCTCTGCGTGTTGACATTCGCAGCACATAAGAAATATAGACTCGACAAAACAGACACAAATTTCTATCAATATAAACAGTTACGTAACAAGACAAATCAAGCTATAAGAAACGCCAAACTTAGACATTTATACAGCCTAACAGATACCAATACTTCAGAAATCTGGAAAAACTTGAATAGAATGGGAATTGGGAGAAAAGACACACAGGTAGACAAATTACCTGTTTCCTTGGAAACACTCAATAATCACTTCACAGGTATAACTACTACTCCAAAGGATAAAGAACAAACAATAAATGAATTATCACTGACAAATCAACCCGACAGAGAACATTTCCACTTCTCATATGTTACAGATTACGACGTAAAGAAAGCCATCATGCGAATAAAAACCAAAGCAGAAGGAACTGACCGTATAAATATTACATTACTGAATAAAATAATCGATGCTATACTACCTACTATAACTCATATTTTTAACTCCTCACTACAAACTTCTACATATCCCTCATTGTGGAAACAAGCCCTCGTATGCCCACTGCCTAAAGTTAAAACGCCCTCAACCCCGAACGACTTTCGACCCATTAGCATTTTACCTACCCTTTCAAATGCTCTGGAACGATTAGTCCATAAACAACTGACCGACTACCTAAATGAACACAACCTTCTAGATCAATTTCAGTCAGGCTTCAGGACAGGACACAATACAAATACTGCTCTACTAAATATTTGTGAAGACATACGCGAAGCTGCTGATAATCGAAAACTTACCATTCTTACATTACTGGACTTTAGTAAAGCTTTCGACTCGGTAGACTTGGACTTATTGTTGCATAAACTTAAAAACCTCTTACTCTCTGATAGTTCCACGAAATGGTTCAATTCCTACCTCCATGAGCGCCAGCAATCTGTTATAGGAAATCATACATTATGTTCTTCTTGGTCCTTCCGTAAAACTGGGGTTCCACAGGGTTCGGTACTTGGACCTTTGCTTTTTTCAATCTACATAAATGACATATCTAACTCCCTAAAGCATTGCAAAGATAATTTATTTGCAGACGACATACAAATCTACATCCACACAGACAAATATTCACTAAATGACGCTGTTGCCAAATTAACGAGGATCGTGACTCACTAATGACTTGGACAGTTAAATATGGACTGCAGTTAAATCCTAGAAAGTCGCAATCAATCAATATGTGTCACCAGAGACTATTATCTACAATTAACCTAAACACTGTTTTGCATGTATCACTAAATGGAGTTCAAATTCCTAATAGTCAGACAGTAAAAATTCTAGGAGTATTTATTGACAAAAACTTAAATTGGAATACACAAATAAACCATACATGCAAAACAGTCTTCTCAATAATACATTCATTAAATCGTGTACGAAATTGTTTGCCATTCGCCCTTAGGAAAATGTTAGTAGAAACACTTGCAATACCCCATTTTGATTATTGTGACACTCTTTTTACAAACTTAAATATTATTTCCACTCAAAGACTTCAACGTGTTCATAATTCTTGCGCACGTTTTATTTGTGGTATTCGCAAATTTGACCATGTTACACCGTCCCTGGAACAATTATCGTGGCTTCGTCTAAGAGATCGTAGAACTGTCCATTCCTTATCACTTCTCTATAAAATACTTCACACATCATCGCCTAATTGTTTATCACGCCGCTTCATTAGACTATCCGACACATACTATAATATGGACATTCGATCCCATCAGCACATTGTCCTTTATATCCCGCCTCATCACACTGTATATTATTCATTATCTTTTACGGTCTCACTTACCAAAACATGGAATTCCCTTCCATCCTATGTCAGAGACTGTCAAACTATAACATCCTTCAAAAACAAACTAAAGAATTATTTAATAACAAACTAACTTATACACCTCACTGATAATATTCTTTTAGCAATATTAATATATTTAATTATTTATGAAAATAATATTAAGAATAACAAATAATTTTATTTGTTTTGTTTTAAATATTGTATAATCGTAAAATTAGTTTTCTATATCTCATTATTTTCCTTTGTTTTTTATATACACTAGACAGGGACAATTTAATATGCCTTGCTTGTATACATTTTATTATTAGTTTTAGTCTTAATTTTAACTAATATTAACTGGTTGTATTATAGAACGTAATATGTTAGATATTATCTTTTGATCAAATTTTTACTTAGTGTTTAATATTAGAGTTAATTAAGATTGTTATATTCTGATGTAATATATGTTTGTCCTGGTGAGTGGAAGAGTAGGTCATATGGCCTTAACTCCACCAGGCTAAATAAATCTAAATCTAATTCTTGCACTATATATACAGTCTGGTAGCCGTGTTCCTTGCAGAGTCAGTCACAGCAAAATCGTGCTATGACCTATTCAGAATGTTAAGAATGAGGTGCTTTATTTATTATGATAAACTTTAGTTGGTAAATTCTAGGCAAAATACGACTGTGATTGGTTGTAAATAAAAAATCATTGAAATGTGATTGGTCATTGACTCCCATTTGGGGCATGAGTTACATAGTCACAGTAAATATTAATAAAATAGTTTATTACCTGAAAGAGTTAATGTGCGTCACTTGTTTAATTGATTTATTTTCTAAATTAATATCATCTGTGTTTAGTAATTTAATAACATTGATACATTTAATATAATATTCCGCTTTTATGTAAATTCAGAAATAATGTATTGAAAATTAGGGACTTTACAGCCATGTTGATTGTTATTCATTACGGATTCGAATGTATTATACGTGCAAAGCATTTTTGTGTCATTTGCACATAAATAAATGTCCTTTTAGGTTTAAAGATTCCTTTTTCCATAAAGAAGACGTATACGTCCAAAACCCGACCCATGAAGATTCTTGCTTTAATAATTATGAAGTTAATTTCCCTATTAACCTCGTCAATATGTTGGTATATAATACATAAATAACTGTGCAATAATTTTAATTTCTGAGTGCAAAATAATTATCAAAATTCTGTATCTTGTTATTTTAAGCTTCTATTATTTTATTCTCATAAATTCTTAAATAATCAATATCAATTATTGTCCCTACAGGGTTAAATAGAAATATTGATAAAATTCCCTTCCATCCTTACTTTTCCATTAAAGACACTTTGGATTCTTAATTTTAATTACAGTGCTAGCAATCTTAACCCTAAAAGAACCTTACATTCTAGGGGTTAAATTCCTCTTTTAACTTACTGACTACGTAAATATGTTCACTAAATAATAAGGGAAATAAAAAAAGCTTAAAACCCATAAAAAATAATAAATAATTTAAAGATAAAGGCAAAAAATGTTTCACGCATCACAAGAAAAGGTAATTAAATTTCTATGTGGTCTATTAATTAATAATTAGGAATCTAGTATATTTAAAGTTTTCCATTAAACAAAAACTTAAAAATACGCAAACTGTGGTATCAGTATCGAAATAATGATCTGGGGAATTTATGTGCGTTTTTTGTATCCGGAGAAAGTACGGAAATGTCCTGAAAATATTATTAGAATTTGAAAAATAAATATCCTAAACACGCCATATTAATTAGTAATGTTGGACGATACCTGTTGATTACATGGTCGCATGGTCGCATTAATACAGTAAATGTACGATAATATGCCAAAAACTAAAATAATCGCCAACAGCAGTTATAATTTAATACGTTATGTGTTTCATTGGCGCCGACAGCTGCACATAGTACCTACCCCTCGTAGACCGCAGATTTGTGAATTTAAAATGTTTAACCGCGTTAATAAAATATAGTTTTTGGATCAATACATATACAATTAGTAGCAATATCAATTATGCAATACTTTATTAATATTCTAATCAGACTTTCCAGTAGAAATTCTAGGAGCGATAATATTCGATATATTCACTTTTATGTAAAAGCACATAAAAAGGTAGTACCGGTATACGTAACAATTTTAATTCCTTTTCTTATGTTCGTTACAATCGCGTTTGGAATATTTCTTCTTTGCGGTCATAATATCTGATAATCCATGTTCCCACATGTCTCCTGACAGCCTCTCCAGTGGGTCTTGATGTGGTGTCCGAGGGGAGGTTGCCTTTTTTCTCACTATTTCTTCCTGTTCCTCATCAGGTGTTCCTAATTGAATGGCTTCACAAAAAGAGGCGGATTTAAGCAAAAAGATAAATAATAAGTATTTGAATTATTTGGTATCCAAAGCATTAAACACTTCACATTTTAGAAGCCACAATACAACTCTCTTGCTCCATTATACTGCATTTCTGAGGATGAGGTAATATAATATGTTCTGGTAAGCCCTTTGTACGCCCTTAATATAATTGTTACATTGTAGTATATAAAATGGTTTCGTTATATATTTAGCTTTTCTACTCTCTTATATTTTAACTGTTGCAGATTTATGGGTTAGCTACTTTTAATTCATTTTGCTTTCTATGTTTGTAACACAATTTTCCCTTCTTACAAAAATACTTAGTCCTACTTTCAGCTTATTTTCTGTTTCCACAAATTAGTTTGGAATCCTCATATTTCTCCACATTACTACACAATCTCCTGTATTCCTTTCTCGAAAATGTTGGACTATTGCACACTATTATAATAGTACAATACCATTTATTCTTAATAATTCTACACAATTAATATATAATGTTATTGCATTAATATTTAATTATAATATTATTGTGTTTTCTTTATGTAATTGTAATATTATTGTTTTCTTTTTGTTTTTTTCTTTATACTATTACCAAATATTACTTTATTTTAACGGACTGTCTACAGCACGTACGGCTTACTGCCCGTGCGACCCATATTTGTAAATAACATTGTATATACCTTACTTGTAGTCTAATAAAGTCCTATTACTACTAGTTGAAAAAATAGCTTCGGACCAACTTTTAAGAAGATTTACGAAGAAAATAGAACAAACTCCATCAGAATTCTACGACACAGGAGCAATGATAGACCGAGAATGGACAAGAGAAAACTTCGAATTGCGACACGTAATAACAAGACTGGCAGACCATCTCATCTGCAAGACTAAAACATAACATGAACCAAACCAATCATACGAGTGTACATTTTGAAACAAAAAATGTGAACGCTACCATATCGAACGGTGCAAAAAGAGGACAAAATCATTAAATCAATATGCAAAGCACAAATAGTAATATCTTATATTAATCATAATGGCCATTTGGCTGCAGTAGGAGTAATACAAAATTATAATATTTGAAGACTGGATGTGAAAACGCTGAAATTGTCGAAATTAAGTATTAAAATAATAATAGGTCCTTATTAATTTGATATTATAAACAATATTGCCCAAAAAATAAATATAAATTCTGTATACTCCATAATCAATGTTAACATTTCACTCATATCAACACTTTTGAGATTGATATTAAAGCACCGTTGAGGTTATATAATAAGATGTTAATTATATGACTTTTACCTGGCATGTCAGTCGCCCTCAACTGAATTATTAAACTTCAAGTTATCATAATATGGAGGCCTTTCTAAAACAATGATTCATCATCTGCGTTTTAACTGGAAATGGTGTTATATAAGTTGTATGACAGATTTATGTCTGCTGTTATGTTCTCGTTAAGTAGGTGTTTATTCCTTTATTCTAAAAGAAGAACTTTAAAATAAGAATCCTTTAAAACATTAAAGTCTTTTGAAACAAGTTCGATCGTCAGCATTTCAATAAATTATAATTAATATTTTCAGTAAATGTTCTGTATAGAAGATTCAGGTAGTACTGTTGTCCTAATAAATACATTTACAATCCTCATTTATTTTAATATTTCAATCTCTTGTAAAAAGTTTAATATCCAGTTGTTATATACCCTGTTTACTAGTGATAGCGTGTTGTTGCTTAATGTGTTGAACGGTGACCTGTTTGTGTTTTGTGTTTTACAAAACTTGATTTGCCCTCATTGTATTTAAAATATCTCTATAATGATGGTTGTACCTGCGTTAAAATTTCTGGTTGTTCTGCCGATATAAAATGCATAATATTACTTTTTAGTTTACAAACTTTAGTATATTCATACATATTGGTACCTTCTTTTTTGTTTGAAATAATATTGTTAAATTTATTGTAGATTTTACAAATGACATACATTTTTGTCGTGCTTTCTAATGGCGTTTGCAGGTATTATAATTTCATTTGCAGTATACTATTTCACTTAGCTACAGTATCATTTTATGTGGACATTTAAGTATGAATTTGAGATTTTGTACCGTTTATTATGTTGTTAAAACAGTTTTTCAAGGAACGAATTTAAAAAGCAAGAACACAAAAAACACGTTAAGAAATTATATAGGAATAAAGCTGGGAATAAAAGTGTGGGTTAATTTCGAATATAGCAGCGGAGAGAACGACATCTCGTTAGTAACGAGACTTGACGAGACTTGTGGCACGCGGTGTCTCGCAGTGCGCATACTGATCACTCCTGCCATCCTGTAATGTGACTGGAATACCAAGAATAGCATCTAACCACACGGCCTTCGTTAAAAAACATATTTCAACATTTAATTTAATTTAGCGATTCCTTACTTCTGTTTCACAGAAATTAGTAATTTCCTATTCAGTTCAATAAAACTCGGAAATCTATCTCCCTTTCTTCTTTAGGGTAGCTCCCAGCAGTCTGGTCGACTTTGGCTCTGTATTACACTTGTATAGATATATTTAGAGGATAAAATAAATTATACATTTGCTTTTGGTTACTGCATTATAACCGGAATTCGATTAAAGAGTCCGTGATTATATCGACCTTTGTGGTCTAAGGACTGTGTTCCTTGCCATTTCCCCGCCCCCAAGAGTTCAATTCAAACGTGGCCGGGATCAGTGGGTTTTAGGATGGAAATATGAACGGACAATTCCTCCGGGAGGATTTTAATTTCAGGGCTATAGTTTGAACATTTTCGTGCTTGTAAAAGAAACTGAAGCCTAAATGGGAGCCTCTAAGTAAAATTTCATCGACATTTATCATTTAAGTAATATCTTAGTTGCCTAATTGTCTCTTTGAGGCGATGAGTTATTCAATTTTCACTCGCTAACGTATGTAAATAAATTAACATAACTAGCTTGGCTAGGTAACTCCCGCAGGGCAGCACCTTTTACTTATTAGGGGATGTAAGAATACAGATATAAACTGAATTAGTTTCCGGTTGACAACGAATAGAAAGCCTGAGGTTTGATTTTGGCACTGGGTATGATTTCTTTTTAAATATGAAACGTGTATATTCCATCAGGACTTATAGGATTACGAATTTATTTATTCGTTGTGTATATACTGCATACCCTCCATGGTATCTTTATCTTGTCGTGGTGAGGTTGCTTGCGTGCTTAAATGATCCTGAGAGCTATGCCGGCGGTAGCATTGCTGCCGATAGGGTTACATATGCCGGACTGGTCGAAGGTGATAAGCCAGACAAAAAAAGTACCTTGGTAGAAAGAGCGACGATCTTTCACCGTAAAAAATCAACCGTCAAGAAATGCGGACATGGGTTCAACTGGGGTAAAATTTTCCGAAGATCAAATAGTCCCCCATTCGGTTCTCCGGGCGGGATCTACTACAGGGAACCCATGCCAAAGGCTCAAACACAGGAATATGTTACTAGGAACATGGAATGTTAGGACTTTATACAATAGCGGGGCACTACAGATATTAGCCCGTGAATTAGATAAGTCATCCTTGGATATAGTCGCTGTACAGGAAGTTAAATGACCAGGAGAAAGGTAGTCATGAATCAGTAAGCTTTGCATTATACTACGGGGGTGCAGAAAGACCTGAATTTGGAACGGTTTTTTTTTAGTTCGAAGGAGGTTACTATCCGCTATCTGAGATATTAAATTCGTCAGTGATAGGATATCATACATAATTCTAAAGGGTAAACGACATGATTTTATAATTGCAAAATGTACATGCCCCCACAGAAGATAAAAATGACAAGATCAAGGATGAGTTCTATGAAGAATTAGAATGCTTATTTGATAGCCTTTCACGATATCATATGAAAATTTTCTTAGGAGATTTTAATGCAAATGTGGGGCAGGAAAATATATTCAAACCAACAATAGGCAAATTCAGTCTTCATGAAGATAGTAACTCAACGGGGTTAGATTAGGCACATTTGCCACATCAAAGAATCTCATTGTTAAGAGCACAACATTTCAGCATAAGGATATTCATAAATACACCTGGACGTCACCAGATGGAGAAACTCGGAACCAGATAAATCATGTATTAGTGGATAAACGCTGGCACAGTAGCATCATTGATATTAGATCATTTAGAGGGACAGACTGCAATTCGGATCATCATCTGGTCAGGCTGAAAATCAGACAACGGCTATCGATTATGAGAGAAACAAACGCTAAAGAAGATTCTGCAAAATTTGAATTAAAAAACTTGAAAATTGATGAAATGCGGCAAGAATACCAAATCAAAATTGCTAATAGATTTGAAGTACTTGATTCTTCAGATGACAATGTGGCAAATGAAGAAGAAACTGATATAAATAAAGAATGGGAGACTACAAGAGATATTATTAAATTGTCAGCATCAGAAAGCATTGGTTATTTAAAAAAGAGGAAAAACAAGAAATGGTTTGATGAGGAATGTGTTGACATTGTAAAGAAAAGAAAGCTAGAAAAAATGAAATTGTTACTCGAGCCAAATGAGGTACATTTAGAGCAATTGGGTAGTATTAGACGGGAAACCACCAAACTTCTAAAGAGTAAAAAGAGGGAATATCTGAGAGAAAAGATTAATGAAATGAACGCAAAAAATATCAACATTAGAGAATTATATCACGGAATTAATATAGAGAAGAAAGGGTTTCAGGCTGGAACAAACATAATTCGGACTGAAAATCGGGATATGATTGCAGATTCCAGGAGTATATTAAATAGATGAAGAAGTTACTTTAATCAGCTATTAAATGTACATACAGAACAGGACATTGAGGAGGATAATTTACAGACAGCAGAAATGCTAGTCTGTCCCGCGCCGTAGCCGAGCGGTTAAGGTAGGAAGCCTTGGCGCAGAGCTACGGGACTTGCGCTGGTTCGAGTCTCCATGGGGGAAGAAATTTTCTCATGGTATTTCGGCCAGTATGGGACCGGTGCCCACCCAGCATCGTGAGGCAATTGGGTAGCTACAATAAGTAGCGGCTCCAGGTTGAGGAACCAGCTACAACGGCTGGGGGACTCGACATGCTAACCACATGTCACCCCTACACTGGCTGTTGATCATCTACCTCTGTGATTGACACATGTGGATGTGAAGGGCCAGCAGCCGGCTGGTAAAAGGGCAACCGCTGAAAAGTGGAAATACCCTCGATCGGAGAAATGCTAGTCTTAGAACCAAATGCATTAGAGGTTGAAATGGCGATTGAAAAATTGAAGATGTATAAAACATCAGGTTCAGATGTAATCCCAGCAGAACTGATAAAATCAGGGGGAGAAAAATTGATGGAAAAAATACGCTGGTTACTTAGTATGATTTGGGATAAAGAAGCTCTTCCAGATGACTGGAAGGAATCAATTATCGTACCAATTTATAAGAATGGAGATAAAACTGATTGCAACAACTACAGCGGCATCTCATTACTTTCAACTTCGTACATAATTCTTACAAACATATTAGTAAGCAGACTTACTCATTATATTGATGACATTGTAGGAGATCATCAGTGTGCATTTAGAAGAAATAGGTCTACAACAGATCAGATTTTTAGTATAAGACAGATTTTAGAAAAGAAATGGGAATATAATGGTACTGTACATCAACTCTATGTAGACTTCAAAAAATTACTAAAATGTTAGTTAGATTTATATGAATGTGTCTAAATGGCACAAAGAGTAGGGTGCGTGTAGGCAAACAGTTTTCGGACACTTTTGAAATCCAGAATGGGTTGAAGCAAGGAGATGCAATATCTCCTCTACTATTTAATTTTGTACTAGAGCATGCCATTAAATCTTTAGAGAATGAGGAGGGCTTACAACTTAATGGTATTAATAAGCTGTTAGTATATGCTGATGATGTATTACTGGCCTATAGCGAGGGGATACTAAAGGACAACACGCTCACACTATTGAGTAACACTAAGAAATTAGGACTGGAAGTAAATATCAATAAAACTAAATATATGGTCACACGTAGGAATTCATATATATACTGGAAATGGACAGCTAATGACAAATGAGGGAAATTTTGAGGAAGAGGGTGAATGCAAATACCTGGGAACAATAACCACAAATAGGAATGAGATGCACAAAGATTTTAAATTAGGCTCAATTGTGGAAATGCGTGCTATTATGCATTGCAGAGACTCTTGATGTCCCAACTCCTTTCAAAAAACGTTAAACTGAATATATATAAAACTATTATTCTACCAGTTATATTATACGGGTGCGAAACATGGACTCTTACTTTAAGGGAGGAAAGGAGATTACAAGAATTTGAGAATAAAGTACTTAGGAAAATTTTTGGACCTAAGAGGGATGAACAGACAGGTGAATGGAGAATACTACATAACAATGAACTACATGGTCTTTATAGGAAGCCAGATATAATAACAACAGTGAAGTCTCGTAGACTGCGATGGGCAGGACATATTGCACGTATGGGGAATGAAAGACGTGCTTGGAAGCTTCTTGTAGGAAAGCCAGAAGGAAAACGCCCAGTTGGTAGGCTAAGAATGAGGTGGGAGAATAACATTAACTATGATTTGAAATAAGTAGATTATACAGGGAATGATTGGAAGGCATTAGCTCAGGATAGGGATGTATGGAGAGCTTATGTCCACGCGGCCATAAACCTACGGGTTCGATAGTGCCAGTGAGTGAGTAAGTAAGTATATACTGCATACGTGGATGTGAAATGGAAAAGTATAACAAATTAAAGGCTAAAAATTAAGCAAACAGTATGAACATTTAATTAAGAAAATTTATTTATTTAATAGTTATCCGGTTTTTACTCGATTTCTCTTTTCACTTCAACACTCCCGCAGATACACATATTATTCTGGAACTCACTTTATATTTATTTATCACTAGCTAACACCCGGCGTGCGCTGCTACACCTAAATCAATGAAAATTAGTGTCATTTTATGTTTAGTTCAACACGTAAAAGAAAACATAAATATAAATTTATATTTTTAGATACCCCGTGCCCGGGAATCTACGAATTTCAATCTTCTTGGCATAAATGAGCTAAATGACAAAATTCGTTATTGTGAGTTATCTGTAAAATAATATCCGAAATGTGCTACTATGCTTGCACAGGAATCTACGTCTCCTCTCGATCTTATAGGCATCAATGAAAGATAAGAATGGTTATTTTGAGTTATCCGTAAGAGATAAACATATGCTGTCGAGGACTTATTTTAGAGCTTTTTGAGATATTCAATTCTGTGTACATTAATTTTGTACATTTGTTATGGTTTAGGCAGCTGAAGCCATTTAAGGGTCAAAAGAGCTACTTTATTCTCGTTTTCCACTAGAGAGGGCTATTTTAAGGATTTTAGCAGTTGAGTATCACAACTCTCTTATAGCCTATGTTCATCCCGGGAATCTCCTGAACATTTTGCAAAAAGCCCCAACACAATCGTATGAACGGTATGTACGCGCATAAAGTATAAACAAACAAAGATTCGTTTTTATATATTATATTAAGATATATTTCCCTCTTCTCTTTGTGTTGCTTTACTTATTTTTCCTCTCTCTTTTTATTTTTGTTAATATTCATGTTGCCTTTTTTCTTCAAACTTCCTCTTGATCTCTGCTCTCTGTTTCTCTTCCTATGTAAATATCTCATTACTTTCGTTTCTTTCTATTTTTTGCTTCTCCGTTCCTTTCTCTTTCTCTCAGTAATATCAATTTCACAAGAGCAAAATAATAATAATAATAATAATAATAATAATAATAATAATATTTTTTCACTAACATTAATAACTGACATCTGACAACAATGTTGTTATATATTGTGGGTACGATAACTTAATTAAATTACTAAATAAGTAAAAATGGTTAAGCAAGCGTGGTTGTAATTTTGTACAGCCTTTGAAAAATATGATGGCGCAACTCTTGTTGATGGAGAGTTTAGAGTTTTGAAGAGCGATTCACACCAGTACGTTGTCATATGTTCTGACTCGTTTGAGAATAAAGCGGACGGCGTAATTCTCTGTGTGGAAATAAACTGGAAGCTACCACACCTACAGTTCCCTAGTAAAGCTGCATAGCATAGTATGAAAATGCTATGATTGCAGTGAAAGACCTGCCATCGGGCAGAATTACTATGGAATGGAATATATGGAAATAAATAAATTAAAGGAAACAGCTCATAGTACAGTCATTTGGTTCTAAAAAAAAGTGGTTGCCTGGAAAGTTTTTCGGGAGTTTTGAAAATGGGAAATTTTATAGATTTCGATGTGCTCTTTCCGAATTTCAGCTTTTCCACCTCATATATTTGCCGATCGCGCCGCCATCTTGAAAAAATGGTGCCTAAAATCAGTTTTTTGATATTATCTCCTTTCCGACTCATTTTATGATAAAAACATTTGTATACAAAATTAAGATAGAGAACATTTCCTAAAATTCATGTAATAACCTTTTTTTCGTAAAATCAATAGTTTCGGCGTACGAGCGCCGCAAAATGTAGTTCAACACGCGTTTAGGCCAAAAAAATCTCAATTCCACACTATCTTGAGGTAGAGTAAGCGGAGCGTTTTTTATCGTGGCATCCCCAATAGACCTAACCCACATGCAATTCACTATACCAAAATTTAGCGCATTTTCCTTCGCTTCGCTGTTTTTGATGGACCAGGTGTTGCGAGTTCATTGTCTTTAGTACCGATCGAAACGTTACAGACCGAACTTTCTTCCACATCATCCGCGATGGGAATATCAGTTTCATCCCAATCCTCTTCGTTCTTGATTTCATCATACGTTTGATCGAAAATATTCTCCGTTTCTTTCTCCTCATCGCTATCTTGTGATGGAACTTGCGAGTTACTACAGGTACCAATACAATTCGTGCATATAACGGAGCACTTTAACCCAGCCTTCCTGCATCCAAAGGCTTTCTGACATTTCTTTTTCCATTCGCTGGGAGCTCGAATGTGGTGAAAGAAATTAGCCCGTTCTCGTTTCTCTTCCATTCTTATTGCACTGCATTTTGTTTATTCCCCATACCACTGCAGAACCTGGTGATAGGTTGTCGTGCTGCTGCTTCTGTTGGTGGTAGCGACGCAATATTAAATTTACTTTTACGGCATATGATTATGTTGTGAAGCATGCATATCTATAGCTGTGTAAGGACATACTTTTCTTACATTTCACGTTACTGTAACTTTGTAATTCAAGAAGGAAGCGTTCTCCGGGTTAAGGGATGATTTCTGGATCAGCATTTGGATTTTTTAATACCTGGATAACCTTGTTTAAATTTTATTTTTCCTTGATTAAATAATGCTGATGCAAGAATAAAACATGATCTGCGGCTGTTTTATCTAGGATACTTTTTGTGTGAATATATTTGTTGCGAAATTTTTCCTTTTCCTTGTTTGAGAATATATATATGTTTGAACGCGTAGATAAAGCCATCAAAAGAATAAGAAGATCTATATCTTCGGCGACAACCATTACGAAATCAAATGCTGATGAAACGCTTATTACGGTATTGATTATTAGCGTATCCGCATCTTCCGTGGCTTGTTTGACCATGAATACTCAGCTTCAAATTTTGTCTTCAACATTCCAATGAGGCTGTTCATGTTTGCATCATTGCCCAGGAATTTATTTTGTGACACAGTTGGGATCATTGTCTCGTAAGAAAGTATGTCTACTGAAGCAGTTTTTAGTGATTGGGATTGCTCCGTATATTTGGTACTATGGTTTGCTACTTATTCCGGATATCCGTCAAATACCATAATGACATTGGATGTTTAGTTCGATCCAACGTAGGTAATGCACCTATTGCAAATGGATGAAAACAATTCACCGCAATGCCAAATGACTCGGTATAATAAGTATCCTCCGTCGGTGATGTAGATCTTCTTATTCTTTTGACCGCTTCATCTACGCGTTCAAACAAATATATTCTCAAACAAGGAAAAGGAAAAATTTCGCAACAAATATATTCACACAAAAAGTATCCTAGATAAAACAGCCGCATGCCATGTTTTATTCTTGCATGCCTTCAGTGGTTGTGATACAACATCAGTACCTGTAGTAATTCGCAAGTTCCATCACAATATAGCGATGAGGAGGAGGAAACGGAGAATATTTTCGATCAAACGTGTGATGAAATCAAGAACGAAGAGGATTGGGGTGAAACTGATAATCCCATCGCGGATGATGTGGAAGAAAGTTCGGTCTTTGACGTTTCAATCGGTACTCAAGACAATGAACTCGTAACACCTGGTCCATCAAGAACAGCGAAGCGAAGGAAAATGCGCTAAATTTTGGAATAGTGAATTGCATGTGGGTTAGGTCTACTGGGGATACCACGATAAAAAAAACGCTCCGCTTACTCTACCTCAAGATAGTGTGGAAATGAGATTTTTTGGCCTAAACGTGTGTTGAACTACATTTTGCGGCGCACGTACGCCGAAACTATTGATTTTCCGACAAAATGGTTATTACATGAATTGTAGGAACTGGTCTCTAGTTGAATTTTGTATATAAATGTTTTTATCATAAAATGAGTCGGAAAGGAGATATTATAAGAAACTGATTTTAGGCGCCATTTTTCCAAGATGGCGGCGCGAGCGGCAAAGATACGAGGTGGCAAATTTGAAATGGGGAAAGAGCACATCGAAATGTATAAAATTGCCCATTTTCAAAACTCCCGGAAAACTTTCCAGGTAAAACTACCTAATGACTGTACTATCATATATATATATATATATATATATAGAAAATGAATAACGATTGTATCGTCCCATTATTTTGTTTTCAAAACGCATGGCATAATAAAATTATTTAATTCCGTTACTAATACAAAACGCGTCTGATTAATTTAAATTAAGTTAATATCTAATATCAATGTATACGTAAGTCCTGAAATACTGCATCACTTCATACAGACAATTTCTAGGTGAGATGGTTATGGTCTAGTATAGGGAGGTTCTGTTTCCCATGCATGAGGTCGCGTGTTTGATCCTGCTGCCATGTTTTCTTCTTTCTCTCGTCCTTACTTCAATTCATTTTATTTATTTTGTTTCATTTCTTTTGCTTTGTTTTATTTTCAATATTTATCGCACTACTTACTTACACGTTATGGTTTTACATTGCACGACACACAACGAAATAGTACGGATTTAGTTTCTCAAATAGTCGTATACTAGTGAACCAAATAGCTGATGTCTGATCATGCGCAGTGGCTTCGTTCTGAGACTTGAAAATTATCTGTGCGCCATCAATTATTTCAAAGGCTGTACAGTGTGATATATTTGTGTTACTGATTAATCGTAGATATTCTTCAAACCTGTATCCACACAACACTACTTAATGTAGCCGAACATGTTTAACGACAAATACAAATTACATATTGAGGATGGTCTCATGAAAATATTTTTGAAAAAAGTTTTGTAATCTGCATCGATCCTAATTAGTTGACACCGAAAAATACCACGACAAAACAAATACGTGTAAGCTTATGTAACATCCATATAATTACAATCAACGAGATGAAATTTATGAGACCAACATCACGTAATTCAAAATGGGATCACAAAATGTTCAAGACGTCCTACAAGAATTTTCATCAGCAGAAATGGAAATGGGAATTTACATCGCGAGAATGCCGATCAACAGATGGACGTACAAGATAAGTTATACATTTTAAAATCAGTTACCGTTAATTAACTCAATGACCCTATCGACCCCGTATAATCATGGACGCGTGAACATGTTCTACAATAATCCCTCTCTTGGGCAAATGTTTTCCAATCATCCCCTGTATCATCTACTTCCCTCAACTCATGGTTAATGTTATTCTTCCATTTCATCTTTGGCTCCTCTCGTTTTCCAACAATAAAACTTCCATGCACCTCTTTCATTCCCATTCGTGCCACATGTCTCGTCCATCGCAGTTTGGGAGGCGTAACTGTTCTTATTATACCTGGTTCCCTATAATGCTCTTGAAGTTCACTGTTATGTAGTCTTCTCTATTTGACTGTCTTTTCATCACTCTTTGGTTCAAACATTTTCATAAGAACATTTTTGACAAATACTCGTAATATTTTCTACTCTCTTAAAGAAAGAGTCCATATTTCGCATCCATATAGCATAATTGGAATAATAAATGTTTTATATTTCAGTTTAATGTTTGTTTGAGAAAAGTTGTGATGCGTTTTCAGAATTGGGTCGACATTTCTTTTTGCAGCGCATTCCTATCTGCAGTTATTTTTCTAGGTATTTGAATTTGTCACTTCTTAAAAGTGTCATTAACTACACATACCCATTATATAATGTAATTCTGTGTGTAAACATAATTACAAATTCAAAATCATGTACAATGTGTCTCGACGCATAGAATTCTAAATGTATATATATCTATCGTCCATATGGAAAGAGATATTTGGACTATCCGAACATGTCAGAACGAAACTCCAGCCATTATATATATATTTGCTTGTCTGTTATGGTGGCCTCTAGATGGTAGTTGGAACGACTTCCCGATACCTCTTGTGTGAATTGAGAGAATACTACATATATAAGAAAAATGTATCTTTGTGTTGGAATATATGAGTGGCTCAGATGGTAAGAGCGCTAAACGTACAGAGTTAAGAGTCTCGGGTTCTATTCCCGACTCAAGCCTTCATTTTTGTTTTCATTTCATATTTGTCTTTATTGCCAAATGCCAACAAATATAGTTATAACATACATATCCATTCATAGTAATTCTGCCAAAGACAGGTCCTTCACTGCAATCATAGCATTTTCATGCTAAGCTTTGAAGCTTTACTAGGGAATTATAGGTGTGGTAGCTTCCCGTTGCTTTCCACACCGGTGAAGGATGATTATGATACGGATGATGATGGTCGGATGATTTTCGGGGACCGTTGGGCCCTACGCGTCTTACAGGAGAGGAATACCTCGAAAAAACCTCACCTAGGAGGAGCCTGTCCCGACCAGGAATCGAACCCGGGCCCGCTGCGTGACAAGGCAGCAAGCTACCTCGAGGCCACAGCGGTGGACATATATACATACCTCTTAACGCACTAGCGGTCGCATTATTATCGCCCATTAAAAGTATTAATTTATGCTCTAGTACAAAAGTGAATAGCAACGAAGGTAGTGTATCTCTTTTGCTTTAACTGTTTGTTAAAGTATCTGAATACCGAATGCTTATCCATACATTACTCCTTATGCTATTAAGACATATATTTAATATGTTTAAGAAAATTTTAAGGAATTCGGAAAGTTAGCAGATACTATATACCTTCCCCGCTTAATTATATCGTATCCATTTTATAGGTAACCCGATTGCACATGGTGTGTATATATATATATATATATATATATATATATATATATATATATGGTATGATAACAAAAATAAATGCCTGGACGGGATTCGAACCCGGATCTCTGAGTCTGTACCTCAGCGTGATATCCATTACACTACCAGGCGAATCCAATTCAAACACTTATTTTTCTTGTATATGTATTATATTCTCCATTATTACTAGATGTCGCGAGAACTCGGTCTTCACTGCCATCTATTAGCTGACTATACCAAGTAAGCAAATTAAAGAGAATATAGATGTCTCGCGACATCTAGTAATAATAGAGAATATAATACATATATAAGAAAAATAAGTGTTTGAATTGGATTCGCCTGGTAGTGTAATGGATATCACGCTGAGGTACAGACTCAGAGATTCGGGTTCGAATCCCGCCCAGACATTTATTTTTCTTAACATACCATATTAAGCTTGCATTGCTCAATGTTAAACATTTCATTATAACATATATATACACATATATACTTACAGCCTTTGCGGATATTGAAGGCGCAATTCTTGATGATGGCAAGTTAAAATTCTTAAAGAACGACTCACACCAGTAAGACGTTACATATGCTGTCTCCGTTGAGTTCAAATCGGGTGGCGTCTTTATTCCTATCATTCGCTTCAGTGGAACAGTCGGTAAGATGTTTTCTTACGATGATGCAGTCTCTAGTTCGATCCTGGTCAGGAATATACTTTTTAAATAAGGTCGTTAATTTTCATAATACCTACATATAACCAGGCTTCGTCAATTAATTAAATTTGTATATATATATATATATATATATATATATGGTGTGTGTGTTTATGGAGAAATAAATAAATTGAAGAAAATTGGTAATATAAATCAAATGAATAAGGATTGTAACATTTGATTACTTTGCTTACAAAACATAAATCTTACCGAGATTTTTTTTATTTCCACAACTAATGCAAAATAGTCTGATTCATTTAAACTAAACCAAGTTGCTATCTAATTTCAATAGGCCCTATACAAGTTAGCCTTTGAGCATTTCATCGCTTCATGCAGACTGTTTCTAGAAATGACGGTTGTGGTTTAGTGGAGAGAACGTTTCTTTCTCATACATGAGGTTACGTATTCAATCCCGCTGTCATGCTCTCTCTCTCTCTCTATCTATCTATCTCTCTCTCTATCTCTCTCTCTCTCTCTTTCTCTCATCCTTCTTTCAATTCATTTTGTTCAATTTAGTTTATTTTTATTGCTTTGTTTTATTTACAGCATTTATCGCACAGCTTATTTACGCGAAGTAATTTTCCCTTGCTGGATACACAACGAAAGAGAATGGATTTTAGTTTCTCCATTAGTTGTGCTCTTGTGAATCAAGTAGCTAACTTCTAATTACGCGCAATTACTTCGTTGTGAGACCTGAAAATTACATGTGCGCCATCACTACTTTCAAAAGCTGTGCTTATACATAGTAGTTATATGTAATTAAAAATTGGATGATAAGCATAACTTATGATATCATGAATCAATCAGGATATGAAAATCACCTGAAAGCAATTATCATCTCATCATATCAACGAAATAATTGTTAAATTAAATGAAATCTACTATGAAAAAGTATCTTTAAAAATTATAATTTATGTAGTTTACAATAAAACTTTAGATCTTCATTGTTAAAATATCAATATTGATCATAAATTATTATTTAATGTTTATATAAATTTATTGAATAACAATAATTAACTATCTGTAATTTTTATATTAATGAAATTGAATTATGTAAAATTTGAATTAAATATTTCAATTAAAAGTTTTAATTTTATTTTATTCTAAATGATCCACGCTTATGTTGTTAAATAGCATTGCTCTGTACCAAATGAACGTTTTTTACACATTTGTGATTCGTAGAATCTGTCAGTAGGAGTGCAAATGTAGGTTACATCATTATAATGAAAAAGTGACTGAGTGTTCGTTCTGATAGGGCAAATTGTAGCGACGCTCTTCAGGGAGTAATTCATGTCCATCACTTTGATCACAGTCTGCCAGACTTTGCAATTACAAAAATTCAAGTTACTGGTTATCCATATTAGTTTGTACCACGCATGATATACAACACCAAACGGAAAACAATTCTGATGATTAAAGCATGTAGCTCATAAATATAATTATGTGCAATCACATTGAGACAGATTATTTTATCTGTTTCCCTATTTGTTAAATTAGAGCAACTTTCTTCATTAAGACGTACAGTATCATTAAATAATAAACTCTAGGTAGTTATTTATTTTTTATACATCTCAATAAAGAAATGACGATTGGTGGTTTCCCTGTCTACTTCCAAATCACTTTTATCTTAATAGTGGTTGAGTTGAATTTGATATTCTCCGATGGTCATGACATTTGTCATAGCTTTGAACTTACTTAGATATTTTAAAACCTTTTTAAAAATATATTTGTCAGAAGTGATGATATCTTGTTTTTGGTAATAATTCTGAAATAGATGTTTGCAGTGGATGTTAAACTATTTTTTTTGTTTTCAATTTTTTAAGAGCAGTTACTGTCTATCTGCGATTCTTAACACTATTATCAGGATTTGTTCGAATATTCTGTGCTATGGAGTCGATACATCATATTGCTGTAGCTTAAGAACTGTTTTGGAATATTATCGTCCATTTCATCAAGTAATATTTGAGAAAGACTTGGAATTCAGTGGTGTTCAGTTGTCAAGCCTGTTTTCAGAAAAGTATCTAGTGCTAGATTTGTGTTCCTAGTTCTGAGGTCTCCTAGTGAACTTGTTAAATTCAGGGTTATAATAATTCCACTTTCTAAGATTTTTTTATTATAATATAAAATAATACTTCAACACAAAAGATAAGCACATTTTAAGTGTTCGAAACACGGGAGACTCCTAGACACCACATCACATGTTAATTTATATTTTGCAGTATGTCACAAATTTAAGGTTAGGAAAACGGTATTCCCTACGAGTTCCGTTAGGACTCTTTTGAGTTGTTCGTTTGACAGATTCGAACAAGGATATTATATTTACTCTTTAACTAGGATAAGTTAATTTCCACCAGAATATGATACATTTATATTATTATATCTTAGTTTGTACAATCTGAAAGCGCTGAATAATTTCTAGGTATGTATGAAACTGTTTTTGTGTTTCAAAATAACCGAATATTCAGAAAAAACTATTTTGCCAAAATGACAGCGTACAGAAATTTTTAGCGTGCATTTTGACAAATGTTAGTAGTTACGAGATTATTTACTTCGTGAAAAAATACCACTCGAAGTAAAATATAAACATGGTTCGCTTGACGCGTTGTGACGGATCGCGAACAGGGGTTTGTATGTCTCGTTTTGATGCTGGTGTTCACATAATATACTATTTAAAATTACATAAGAGCACGTAGTTTTCCGACTCGCTCTACCGTATCATCACTTGGACGAATAGTATTTAAGTCCTTAAAAATGCTGGAAAAATATTATCCTTTTACATGCAGAATGCAACAGAACCATTCATACTTCATCTACAAGTGAAGAAATATAACCGGCATTGGATTCGTTCTTCGTAATTATATATTTTCGTGTCACTAGGGCACATAATATAATCGTATGAAATGTGTGTATTTATGTTAAATTACTGAACGAAGGTTGTATTAAATATTGAAAGCCTCATTTTCTGAAGAGGTAAGAAGAGAAATTTTCGGCAGGCTTGACCTAAATATTGTTTAAGTTTTGGCATGTTTTGTCTATAGTATGTACTCCTAGGACTTAATATATTCAGTAATAATTTCAAAAAATAAATCAACCAAAAGTATTCTATATAAAATAGCAAATGAAAAGGAACTAAAATTTTTTGAAGAATAGAAATAAATTTAAAAATCATGCATTGAAAGCGAAAATATCTCTGTTTAAACAAGAAATAAAAAGCTTTAAAAGACAATAATGTAGCAATGAAAATAGGCTTCAAAACGAAAAATAATAAAATATAAATTTCAGGAAATGCGAAGCATTATAAATTTAATTTAAAAAATCAATATAAGATGACCAGTCTCATGAGCTAGTGGTCAGCGTTTCTGACTATATCTCTTGAGGTTCAATTTTCCTTCAGACCATAGGAATTTTTTTCCATTAAAAGAATTTTGTACGTGGTCGCCCATGGTCTGGAATAGGTGAAGGACTTTTCAGGCGGTCCGTTATCATTTATGACCCATCACATCAACGGGATAACTTAATTCCGCCTTCCAGGTGCCCAAACTAAGATATTGATTACAGTTAAGCCAATGCCAGGAGACATTGCCAGAAATGTCATAAAAGACAACCTGAAAGCAGTGGACAAAGAAAATATTGTGATGTAAAGGTTAATAGAATAATAAAACATTAAAAAAGGAGACAATTGAAAAGGAAATAAAATCAAGTATTTCTCAGTTAAAACGTAGGGAATGTGGTAAAGTCTATGTAAGGATTATTTCTTCGGAACCAAATCAATTAAAGGAAATAAGATCCAGTTCATTAGGAATGATAAAAATGGGGAAATAGAAAAATCTGCTTGGTCAGAAAAATCATCGAATTGAAGGAAATTCTAAATTAGTAATACAAATAGAAAGTCTAAATAACTCAAAATCAAATCAGTCAACATCTTCCGAAAAGCCATGACACTATCAAAACTATAACAACATATGGCTGACTAGGTACCCAAAGACCTTACATAAAACTTGATCTTAGAAGATAAAAGTCCATAAGTAATAATAAATTAACAATATATCAGAGATTATCTGGTGCTTGAGAATTAAAGTTGTAGGACGTATATACAGGAGAATACCTAATTGCAGATGCAAGAGCTAAGGAAACCGGATAACGTAGGGGCAAGTAAGTAGAGGAGAGATAAATGCTGTATGATTATATTTGTTGCACCTCGAAATATCATAAACAGATGAGAAAAATTATTATATAACTAGAGCGAAAATGAATTATAATTATCTTAAGCTCTTAAGCTGCTTGATGATCAGTATGTATATAGCACAGCATTAGTTATTCCAGATTAGAAACTAATATTTGTATGACAAGAAATTCGTAAGTAATTCTGGGAAACGTGGTGTAAATCAGGATGCAGGTTTGCTTCTGTGGCAAAGTATTTATCGATCGAGACACGTGTTCAGATTCTTGGGCGGAGATAAATGGTTTCTTCTCGGGACTGGGTATCCAAACTTCACATCAAACTCTAACTAATAGTAATTAAGGAGTAGGTTGAAGTCACATAGATTTTTCCTTTCCACTCAACATTGAATTGTGTGCTATGGACGCACGATTTACGATCCAGACGAAATCACTGCCTGAGACTTAGAACAGTAAAAATACTTTGATCAGGAAGTAGATGCACAAATCACGAGAACTTGAATTTCAGAGCAAAAAACAAATGTTTAAATATTCCTTTAATAGCATTCTAAATTGTATAAATTGAGCACATATTTGTTTTATGGATACTATAATGACTATTATAATGCATAAAATTTATGAATAGAAAATTATATAAAATCATGTAATCGTAATCATAAAGTCGCAGGAACTGCGTAATAAATTTATGACCCGGATTTTCTAATTTGCGGAATATATCTTTCTTTTGATAAATAAGTACAAATATAAAACTTTCAATGTGATAAAAAATGCACATGGAAGACATTAAAATTATTCCCATTAAAATTTCAGCTTTCAGATAAAATCCCTCTCTTTAAAGGTAGGTTAACCTATTCGATACTACTTTCTTTATTCAAATATTACATTAATGTTTCGTTGCGAAAAAAAAGTGGCGTCCGTTATAGCAATTCTTAAAACTATGGGTTTTAAGCAACTAGTTAATTCTAGTGATTGGGTTCATTTATTTTTAAATAATTACTTTCACGTTTTATTTCAATTACTATAATGAGTTTCGTTGCGAAAAAAGAAAATTGTGCCCGCTGCGATAGAATGATTTTCAACTTTTGACTTAAGATTAACCTTAACTACTAATGACCCGTTTTTAGTGGTTAATCAACTGGATCCTAAATCTTTTTGTTGACTGATTTGGTTCCGAAGAAATAATCGAGTTCTGGAGCGTTAACAGAAATTTAGTACCGTTTGATGAAACATGTCCTCTAAAGGCTACAATGTTTTTAACTAAAAACATACTTGATTTAAGACGAATGAGATCTAATGTACAATACTCGTAATATTTTAATATACATATACATATATATATATATATATACGTCATTTAGGTGTCTAATAGGTAGTGTTAATGAAAATAATTAAAATCGTTTCCTACGTACAACCTCGATATCGTCATTTCCTTGGAATTTGCTTAAAGTAATTTATGATACATCCATCCATTCATCCACCATCCATCCATCCAATGACTGTTTGGCTCAAATTCGAGCTTTGGCCTCCCTTAACTTCTGCCTACAATCATTTATATTTTGCACAGCAAACTTCCAGTTGCGGCACTTCAGTAAGTTTGTAGCATCTTTCATAATACCAACTCATCTATTCCACATAAAACTTTCTGTAAGCACCTTTGATTGGTACTCCGTCAGTTGAGAGCATTTGTACATGGCTAGCCTATTCCAATTACTTTAATTTAAAAAAGTGACAAGGTCAGGTCCATTGTGTTAGTCCTACAATTCTTTGTTTTATCGTATTCTCTACTGGCCATGAATATTTATCGATCCAAATATTTTCCTGAGCACTTTCTTTTATGAAAATTATTTATGGCTACCTCTGATATTTTAGTGAGGCTCCATGTCTCACTACCATAAGTCAAAACGGTTCTTAATAAAACTTTATATAGCCTTATTTTAATAGTTGTTATTACTCTTCATTACTTTATGAAGTGAGTAATAAACTTGTGGGCCAGTTTCAGTCTTCTTTGTACTTCAATGTGTCGCCCGCTTACCCTATTATTTGTGAAGTGTGATATTCTAGGGTCCCTTTAGTGTTTGCTGATAGCTTTCTAATGGCGTATTCGAGAACAAAATTAAACAAGTATGGAGCCAACCCATCACCCTGTTTCAGTCCTTCCTCAAACTTAAAATGTTCTATTAGTTGTGCTTGTATCATAACTTGAGCTTCTGTGTCAGTCATTGTACCCTTAACCAATAAGCAGAAGTAACAAAGCCATTCAAGAATTGTGTACATAATATAATACAGCCACAGCCTAGAAATCAACATACAGAAAACACAAGTTATGATACAGACAGGTGTTAAATCAATGACAGATCATCAATTTAATAGCATAAAAGAATTAGGTTTTAACATTGTGAAAAATTTTAATTATCTTGGCTCATCCATCGTAATTCTGCCCGAAGGCAGGTCCTTCACTGCAATCATAGCATTTTCATGCTATGCTTGCAGCTTTACTAGGAAATTGTAGGTGTGGTAGCTTCCCGTTCCTCTCCACACCGGTGAAGACTGATGATGATAATGATAATGATAAAGATGATGATGGCCATATGATTTCGGGGACCGTTTGGGCCTTAAAGTTTTCCTGACATTTGTCTTACAGGTGAGGAAAAACCCCGATAAAAACCTCAGCCAGAAAAACTGCCCCGACCCGCTGCGTGACAAGGCAGCACGCTACCTCGAGACCACAGCGGTGGACATCTTGGCTCATGTGTTATAGATAATAACGGCCATCACATTGAATACTATCCTATACCATAATGACCCTAGATGGCCTAATGTCATCATTTAAACTTTAAATTGACGAAAACTAATTTATCCAGTCAGTTATTTAAACGTGTCGAACCGAATTGAAAAGGAATTGTTTTTGTTATGAAAACAAGTATTTTGAATTTACTTATATGAAACACGAATTCACCAAAGACTGGAAAATATCAAGGCGAGATTTACATGATTAATAAAATTTACTCAAGCTAAAATTTATTAACAATCATGTAAAGGGCACGTGAAGCGGAAACTTTCACTCAGCCTCTCTAAAAAATGAAAAATCAATGAATTAAAACACGATATATGAAAATAAAATTCAAATTAGATTAGTATGGGAGTAGACGAAGGAATCATCGGACATATAGGTTATATATATATATATATATATATATATATATATATGGTATATTAAGCTTGCATTGCTCAATGCTAAACATTTAATTATAACATATATATATATATATATATATATATATAAATATAATGATCAGAAATCAAAATTCAATCCGAAAATAATACTACCTCGTAAAAATAAATTAATATAAAGAAGTTGATAGGTTTATGAATAAACGATCAGTAATTTATTGCGGCAAAAACTTAACAAGTACATCGCACTGCTATTGTGGAATGACAACCACTTGAAACGCAGATAATGTAGGTAATACTTGGTTAAATGTATTGTGTTAGCACATTATAAGGCATTTCTTTGTGGGCCAGCAATTTAACCATCTTAAACTCAGTTTAGCAGACATCTAGGAACAAAGTATTAATATATGTTCGGGAAACTACATATTGGATGTAAACAACCCCGATTAAAGCCAAACTAACAAAGAGGAGAAAACACGAGCTAGGTAAATGCGCGAAAGATATATCAACGCATAATTTGGAAATCCTAAACAGTTGAAGTAGGCTATAGCGTGGGGAATACTTAGGTCCAAAATCCCAGATTAGAAATATACGAGGACTTATGGAGCAGCTGTAGTTTTAGAGGGGCTTAACGGAGAAATACTTGGTGATTTCGTAACCAATCAGGAACTAGTTATCCCTACTTCGATGGCTAAAAGAGGGTGACCAACCAATTGAATCATTAGTTCTTTAAGAATAAAGTAATGATCCCAGACAAGTTAAGACCACTAGGATGGGGAGCATCGTCTTCCTCATAGGTGGAATCAGTCTACAGTCTACGGTCTACAATATGCAGTCTACAGTACAACTCAGGTCTACAACCGTTTAAGGTAGGCTCAACAACTTCTAAATTAACGATCATGGACGATAATCAAATTTCCTAAATCTAATTTAGGGACTTTTAACGTATTTGCAACTCGCGATTTTGGACTTAGAATTGTATAGCGACGGTTAACATGATCATAATCGGGAACATACCCTTAACTAACTGTGATCATTACTCTTTACATTCAACCACTATATCTGTTCAAAGTGTATCAGTTAAATCTATTGGAAGAATAAATCACATAACAGATAATTCGTCTAACACAGCATTGTGTCGGCCAGCATCATTTGCTATCCTTGAGGAAGGATCCCAACTCTACCGGAACCCAATCGGAGTTACACCATTTCTCAAATACTGAGAAATCCATCATTATCCCGGCGCCCAAACAATCCTTTTATTTACCTTAAACCGAAGGAAGAAGTAACCCCCAATTATCCGGCTGTAGTAATTGAATATACATTTAAGTAATTCGTACTCTAACGTTTTTCTGTTTTATTATAAATATTAAATAAAACTGGGACGCGCCGTAACGTATTGGTTAAGGCATTGCGCTACAAGCCGGAAAGTCGAGGGTTCGAGCCCTGTGGGGGCCAGGATTTTTAAACTGACCCAAATCCTCTGGCGGCACTATGGTCCTAGTGTCGACTCAGTCCCTAACGGAAATGAGTACCAGATATTTGTTCTGGAGGTAAAGGCGGCCGTCGCGCAGGGCTGACAACCCGACTGACATCAGGATCTGATTGTCTAGAAAACGTAGGAGCCTTAACCTGCTACTACACCAAGGGCCTCCTGAGGCCTGTCGTGGGATCTCTTTACAAATAAAATTACTTTATTGGAAATATGAAATAAATTAAACCAATTTAAGATTTACACTAAATATTATGTATAAAATATTTTGAGTATTTTCTTAATTAATGTTCTTTTAATTACATTTTTAAAATATTAAGAGTATTGGGCTATTCTCCTAATGAAGAGAACTGGGGATTTAGGAAACTGCATAATTCATTTCAATTTTAGTTGAAAACAATTACACTGATGTTTATGATGAAAATAAGGACGATGGCCATTACAAAGTATTCATTTTTAGATGATAATTACATTGGCAAGAATCTATAGATACTTAATTTTTAAAAGAATTCTTACAATTGGGTTTTTAGAAATCCAGTTTCCATACCCACAGAAAATTAAATTAAATTAAAAATTCAGTTTTGTCGAAACTGACGTTTGAAACTGGATGCTCCAGGATATGAGTTTGAAATGCTAACTCTGGCGGTTTTGTTAAATATTTTTATTACATTTAGATCCATTTTCACCCAGCGGTCTGCGCTTGATAACTGAATTTATGAAGTATATGTTCCCACCTCCATTAATTATTATATAATTAATTTTCAATTATCGGAGGAAAGCAAATATTACCAAACCGAGGAGACAATAAATGAAGTAAAAACCAAATGGGATTCAGTAAATACAATTGGAATAGTTCTATTAAACACAAATTAGCCGCAATGATGTTTTAAATGTCCGTATACAGCAGATTGGTATGTGTTAGGAATGGCATGTTTGGCCATGTAATTAGAATTCGGTGTTATAAAAAAGAGTTAAATTGTATTTGAATTGAAGTTTGGCTAGCAGTTGAGGATTCCATCATCAGGGAATGCATATGACCTACTAATGTGCTCATCTATCACTTTTCCAATTATTGGCTGTTAATGTTTGGTTTATTAAAACTTTAATGGGAAAACTCACCTTAGGTCGAAGTGATAATGTGAAAATATATGTTTTAACTAGGTGATATGATACATTTGTGATTCAGCATTACCGATAATATAGATTTGAGAAATCTGTCTAGTTTTGCATTCGTAATAGCTGGCTAATATTAATTGTTAATAAATTAATTCATCTAAAATCCTTCATTAAAATATTAAAACGAAGATTTTGAACATGTTTACCTCTATAATGTAGAGATAACTTCGATGGCAGTATTTTTACAGTTGTTAAGAGTTTATTAGTTGATGATTTTCGAGGAATCCGAACACTAATAACACAAATAAAACATAACTTTAAACCTCGAATTGTCATCGAACTCCACACGAACTTCACAAATATCAAAGTTATATTCACCTTTTTCAATATGAGTGAATGGTGTAATAAGTGTTCGTGTTGCATCGGTCATCATTTTGAGGTAAAAGTTTTATTTATATTGATTCCGGATTTCAGTTGATAATTTATTCGGGAGGCTATGTTTTTGGAGTTCAATAATTTTATATATATATATATATATATATATATATATGTATATTGGACTAGAATTAACAGAAAGAAAATAACTTCATCACTTATATTTTGCCGACGATTTGATAATTATAATCCAGGATGGAGAAGTTGCAAATTATATGTGTAATCAGTTGTCAACAATATATCAGAAATGAGGTTTGAAAATCAATAAAAACAAATCAGAGTATTGAACAAATGACCAAGATGAATTATATATTGATGGGGTAAAGATAAAGAAGAGCGATAGTTTCTGTTATTTGGGATCAATTATAGAGAATGATACTTAATACTTAATATTTAATACAAGCTTTCCACTTTACAGGAGTTTGCCCTTGATTCCTGCTTTCCAGAGATTCCTATCTTCCCATTTACCACCTTCCATACCCCTCTTCATCATGGCATCATATATTCCCTCATACCATGCTCTTCTACTTCTCCCCCTCTTCCTTATGCCTGGTACCATCCAATCCAACACCTGTTTAGGCCACTGGTCTTCCGACATCCGTTGTACATGTCTATACCACTGTAGAGCTCTCTTTGTTATCCTATCGATAACAGTTTCTTGTGCATCCATTTCTTGTCTGATATATGTATTTCGAATATGTTGTAGCCTGGATATTCTCATACTTCTCCGTAATCCATCCATTTCTGTCGCCAAGATTCTTTTCTGCATCCTTTCATTTATTGTCCAGCTTTCTGATCCATATGTAAATATACTTTCTATTATTGTCTGTATAATCTCTTTTTTTTGTTTTCTGGTCAAATTTCTATTCCATAAAATACCATTCAGGGATCTAATCGCCTTCCTTGCACAATTTACTCTGTTAATAATATATTTTTTCACAAGTACCAGATTTATCTATTATAGATCCAAGATATTTAAATTCTTCAACACGTTTAATTATCATATTATTTATTTGTAGGTCTTCTGAATTTCCTCCGATTACCATATATTCTGTTTTAATATAATTTATCTTCAGTCCACCTACCTCAAATGCATCGACCAACTTTCTTATCATATATTCTATATCTTCTTTATCTTGTCCTATTATATCATCAGCGAATAATAAATTGTGCAGTAAATGGCCATTAATGTCGATTCCCATTCCTCTACATGACTTATTCCATTTCATTAATACATCTTCTAAATATATCTTGAACAATGTTGGTGACATCCCGCATCCTTGTCTTAATCTTTTTGTTATATCAAATTCTGAGGATATTCTATTTCCAACCTTAATACTTGCTTTACAATCATACATTCTTTTTATAATTTAGATATTCCAAACTTCTCCATTGCTAACCAAAGCTTGTTGATGGGTACAGACTCATATGCCTTTTCCAGGTCTATAAATGCCATATGAACTTCTTTTCCTTTAGCCAACATCTTTTCCGTAATCTGCCTGATCACAAATATATTATCAAAGCACGATTTACCTGCTGTGAAACCTGTTTGTTCTTCTGATATTTTACTTTTTATTAGTTCCTCCAATCTAATTTTAATAATTGTACTTAACATTCTACTAATTGCTGCCATAATACTGATCCCTCTTTAGTTTGCTGGATCTCTTTTATTACCTTTATTTTTTATATTGCGCCAATATATGATAACTTCCACTCATCTGGAGTAGGATCTCCTTCTATCACTTGGTTAAAAAGTCTAGTTAAAATTCTTATAATTCCTGAACCACCATATTTAATTAGTTCCATTGTTATTCCTCCTGGACCTGCCGCTTTTCCATTTTTTGCTGTTCTCAACACGTTTCTTATCTCCTCTTCTGTTATAGGTTCTATTAAGTCACCCTTTCCATTATTCAGTGTAGCATAGTCTATAAAGTCTCTCCTAGTTTCTGTTAAAAGCATTTTAAAATATTCCTGAAAAGTTGTCATTGGTACTAAATTAAAATTTTTTGTCATATAATCATTTCGCATGATTGTAATTGTCCTCCATGCTTGGGCTGACTTTGAATAGCCTACTGTATGCTCAATTTCTCCACATACCCTATTTCACATTTCATTTTTATGTTTCCTGACTTCTGCTTTAATCTTTCGTTTAAGTATGTTATAACTATGATAATCCTCGTCTTTCTTGGAACTTATTTTTTTTATATGCACTCTTCTTTTCTGTTATGATATCAAGTATTTCCTTATTCACCCAATGGTTTTTATGGTGTCTATCATTTTCCAGACCAAGTGCTTCTCTTGATGCTTCATGTATATATTTTTTCAAATGTTCATAAGTAACTACAGAGTTCCAATCTTCATCAAATTTTAATTTTTCGGTGAGGTGTTGGGCATATATATTTTTAATACTCTCATCTTGTAGTAAATGTAGATTATATCTACATTTTTCTAATTCATTTTATTTCTATATTTTGATCTTTATTTACCTTTTGCCTTTGGCTATTCCGTACTTCCCGTTGCTCACCCCTCGGGACGTGGACCACTGAGGTTGGATTAAAGAGAGAATGATGATCAAATAAAGAAATAGTAAACTGTATTAGTAATGGAAGAAAAACAATAGGAATGTTAAACTCTATACTATGGAGTAATAACAACATTAACACAACAAAACAACTAATTTATAAATCCATACTAAAAAGTATAATGTTATATGGATCTGAAGTTTGGATAACATGTCAACAGAATAACTTCACATGAAATGGATTTTTGGAGAAGAGCTGCCAGAAAATCTCGACTGGAAAGAATTAGAAATACGGGAATTAGAAAATGGATGAATGCAGATAGAAATATAATGGATGAGATTGAATACAAGGAGGCTAAAATGGTATGGATACGTAAGAAGAATGCAGGATGGAAGACTACCATAGGCCTCCTATGCATGGAAAATAGAAAGAAGGACCGTAAAAAGAAGACCAAGAACAACCTGGAAGAAGAACATACAAAATTCAATGAGGAAATTTGGTGTAACAGATGAAGACACAGAGGACTGAGAACGATGGAGAACTTTAATTAAGGGACATTTGTGAATTTGTTGCAAACGTATAGTCTATAAGTCCGTAGTCAATTAATGTATATTTAACTATTTACTTTTATTTAATGTTAGTTATTAAGAATCGTTGGCGAAAACCTTCAATTATGAGGAAAATTCTCAAAATGAATGAATGAATATACGCACATATATATATATATATATATATATATATATATATATATGTTCCCTTGTGGTCTCGAGGTTGCGTGCTGCCTTGTCAGAGCGGGCCCGGGTTCGATTCCCCGTTGGCTCCTGGGTGAGGTTCTTATACGGAGTTTTCCATCACCTGTAAGACAAATGTCAGGATGCTCAAGGGGCAACGGTCCCCGACCATCATCATGATCCTTATCATTATCATCATTACCCTACACCGGTGTGGAAAGCAATGTGAAGCTACAACACATATAATTCCCTAGTAACGCTGCAAGAATAGCATTAAAATGCTATGATTGCAGTAAAAGACCTGCCCTCGGGCAGAATTACTATAAAAATATATATGATTTGTAGTTAAAATATTATCTCGATAGATCATGCCCATTTCACCTCCGTGAAGTATCTACAATTGGAGAGCATTAGCTCAGGATAGGGATGTATGGAGAGCTCATGTCCGTGCGCCCATGAACCTAGGGGTTCGTTAGTGCCAGTGAGTAAGTAAGTAAAGTATCTACAAAAAAAGTTTATATTAAATGGAAGAAATAGTTATTTGGAAATACAGTAAACTTAATAACACTTACTTTATGCAATTAAAATTATTTAGGTTCAGAAAATTGTTTGATTGACTTTTTTAAATAGTTTGTAAATATTTAGATATAATTTCATCTACAACTAATTATTTATGGGTTTTAGAGAAGTGAAGGAATTTTATAATGGTTATATATTAAATGCAAACAAGATCTGTAATACATGTCATGTAGTAAGTTTAATTATTTTAATGTAAAAATTTTAATTATTTTCAAGGTAACTAAGAAAGTATAGAATATAATAATTTAAACACACTGTACTAAGTTTAATTATTGTAAAAATATTACGTTGGTTTATTGGAACACGCTGCAGACTTTATGAACATATAGAGAATAAAATATGACAACCCATTTTAAGGAAAGACTATGAAATATATTATTGCACATTCCAGGAGTATATTGAATAGATGGAAACATTACTTTTAAGGAGCTATTAATTGTACATACAGAACGGGATATTGAAGAGAATGATTTACAGAAGCAGAAATATTAGGTACGGAACTAAGGTGCGTTAGATATCAAAAGGCGATGGAAAAATTAAAGAAGTATGAAGCTTCGAGTTCAAATTGGATCAGAAGAAAAAATGATAAAAACAGGGGGAGAAAAATTAATGGACAAGATAAACAGTTGCCGAATATGGTTTGGAAAAATGAAGGCTCTTCCAAATTAATGGAAATAAATGATTAACGTACCAATCTGTAAGAAAATATGTAAAATTGACTGTAACAACTACAGGGGCATCTCGTTACTTTCAACTTCATAAACAATTCTAAAAAAATGTATTGGTACAGAGATTTATTCACTATATTTACGACATAATAGCTGATCATCAATGTGCATGTATAAGAAAAAGGTCTAAATTTATCAGATGTTTAGTACAAGACAGATTTTAGAAAAAAAATTGAATATATTGACAATGTGAACCAACTATATACAGACGTCAAAAAAGCATCCGTTTCAATTAGGATGTATCCAGCTGCAATTCGAAATTACTAAAAAGCTAGTTACACTTATTCGCAAGTATCTAAATGGCTCAATGAGTAACGTATGTGTAGCCAACACTTTTCAGTTACTTCTGAAATAACAATGCGTTCAAAGAAGATGCATTATCTCTTTTACTATTCAATTTTGTACTAGAACATGATATCAAATATGTATATATATATATATATATATATATATTATATATATATATATATATATGTCAATATGCATAGGACGCTAATAAAAATAATATTACATTTTAATGGAAATGCTATATATCTTTCAATGTATATTTGGACGTACGTAGTATTGCTCATGTAATAAACTCTGGTATTATATTCTATTTTTTGTCTCGTGACAAATGTGTATTATACAAATCATTATATTTTGATAAGTGTAAATAGTATTGAGGGTAAATATAAAGATGTTATCAAAATGTATTTTAAATGTATTATGTGAATTTTTATTTCTCCATTTTCAACAAATATTAGAAAGATGACCTGGTATCTTTACCTTGTCGTGGTAGAGTGGCTTGCGTGCTTGAATGATCCTGAGAGCTATGCCGGCGGTAGCATTGCTTCCGATAGGTTTACCCATGCCGGACTGGTCGAAGGTGATAAGCCAGACGAAAAAAGTACCTTGGGCGAAAGAGTGACGATCTTTCACCGTAAAAATAGAACCGTCAAGAAATGCGGACATGGGTTCATCTGGGGTAAATTTTTCCGGAGGTCAAATAGTCCCCCATTCGGTTCTCCGGGCGGGGACTACTTAAGGGAACCCATGCCAAAGGCTCAAAAACAGGGACATGTTCCTAGGAACATGGAATGTTAGGATTTTATACAATAGCGGGGCACTAGAGATATTAACGCAGGAATTGAATAAATCGCCCTTGGATATAGTCGCTTTACAAGAAGTTAGGTGGCCAGGAGTAGGTAGTCAGGAATCAGGAAGCTTTGCATTATACTATGGGGGTGCAGAAAGACCTGCATTTGGAACGGGTTTTTTAGTCAGAAGGAGGATCCTATTCGCTATCCGAGATATTAAGTTTGTTAGTGATAGCATATCATATATAATTCTAAAGGGTAAACGACATGATTTTATAATTGTAAATGTACCTGCCCCCACAGAATATATAGATGACAAGATCAAGGATGAGTTCTATGAAGAATTAGAATGCTTATTTGATAGCCATTCACGATATCATATGAAAATTTTCTTAGGAGATTTTAATGCAAAAGTGGGACGGGAAGATATATTCAAACCAACAATAGGCAAATTCAGTCTTCGTGATGAAGATAGTAACGACAACGGGGTTAGATTAGTCACATTGGCACATCAAAGGAATCTCATTGTTAAGAGCACAAAATTTCAGCATAAGGGATATTCCATAAATACCACCTGGGACGGGACCTGCAGAGGAAGAAACTCGTAAACAACGATAGAGATCATGTAGTAGTGGATATAAACGCGGTGGTGGCACAGTAGCATCATTGATGTTAGATCAGTTAGAAGGACAGACTGCAATTCGGATCATCATCTGGTCAGAGTGAAAATCAGACAACGGCTATCGCTTATGAGAGGAACAAACGCTAAAGATGATTCTGTAAAATATGAATTAAAAAACTTGAAAAATGATGAAATGCGGCAAGAATACCAAATAAAAATTGCTAATAGATTTGAAGTACTAGAATCTTCAGATGACGATGTGGCAAACGAAGAAGAAACTGATATAAATAAAGAATGGGAGGATATAAGAGCTACTGTTTAATTGTCAGCATCAGATAGCATTGGTTGTTTAAAATTGAGGCAAAACAAGAAATGAGTTTCATGAGGAATGTGCCGACATTGTAAAGAAAAGAAAGCTAGCAAAAATGAAATGGTTATACGAGCCAAATGAGGTAAATTTAGAGCAATTGGGTAGTGTTAGACGAAAAACCATCAAGTTACTAAAGAGTAAAAGGAGGGAATATTTGAGTGAGAAGATTAATGATTTTGAAATGAATGCAAAAAATAAGAACTTCATAAAATTATATCAGGGAATTAGTATAGAGAAGAAAGGGTTTCAGGCTAGAACAAATATAATTCTGAATGAAAATGGGGATATGATTGCAGATTCTAAGAGTATATTAAATAGATGGAAATGTTACTTTAATCAACTATTAAATGTACATACAGAACAGGACATTGAGGAGGATAAGTTACAGACAGTAGTAATGCTACTCGCAGAGCCAAGTGCATTAGAGGTTGAAATGGCGATTGAAAAATTGAAGATGTATGAAGCATCAGGTTCAGATGAGATCCCAGCAGAACTGATAAAATCAGGGGGAGAAAAATTGATGGAAAAGATAAGCTGGTTGCTTAGTATGATTTGGGAAAAAGAAGCTCTTCCAGATGAATGGAAGGAATAAATTATCGTACCAATTTATAAGAAAGGAGATAAAACTGATTGCAACAACTACAGGGGCATCTCATTACTTTCAACTTCGTTAAAATTTCTAACAAAAATATTAGTAAGCAGACTTACTCCCGATATTGCCTACATTCTAGGAGATTATCAATGTGCATTTAGAAGAACCAGGTCTACCACAGATCAGATTTTTAGTATAAGACAGATTTTAGAAAAGAAATGGGAATATAATATTACTGTACATCAACTATATGTAGATTTCAAAAAAACATTTGATTCAATTAAGAGGGAGAAGTTATATAGTATCCTGCTGGATTTCGGAATTCGTAAAAAGTTAGTTAGACTTATACGAATGTGTCTAAATGGCTCAAAGAGTAGGGTGCGTGTAGGCAAACAGTTTTCAGACCTTTTGAAATCCAGAATGGGTTGAAGCAAGGAGATGCAGTATCTCCTCTACTATTTAATTTTGTACTAGAGCATGCCATTAAATCTTTAGAGAATGAGGAAGGCTTACAACTGAATACAACAAATAAGCTGTTAGTTTATGCTGATGATGTAGTATTGTTGGCCGATAGTGAGGAGATACTAAAGAACAACACGCACACACTATTGAGTAATACTAAGAAATTAGGACTGGAAGTAAATATCAATAAAACTAAATATATGGTCACACGTAGATATTCAGTATATATTGGAAATGGACAGCTAATGACAAATGAGGGAAATTTTGAGGAAGGGGCTGAATTCAAATACCTAGGAACAATAATCACAAATAGGAATGAGATGCACAAAGAAATTAAACATTGGTTCAATTCTGGAAGTGCGTGCTATTATGCATTGCTGAGACTTTTGATGTCCCAACTCCTTTCAAAAAACGTTAAGCTGAAAATATATAAAACTATTATTCTACCAGTTATATTATATGGGTGCGAAACATGGACTCTTACTTTAAGGGAGGAAAGGAGATTACGAGTATTTGAGAATAAAGTTCTAAGGAAACTTTTTGGACCAAAGAGAGATGAACAGACAGGTGAATGGAGAAGACTACATAACAATGAACTACATGGTCTTTACAGGAAGCCAGATATAGTAATAAGAAAAGTTAAGTCTCATAGACTGCGATGGGCAGGACATGTTGCCCGTATTGGGAATGAAAGACGTGCATGGAAACTTCTTGTAGGAAAGCCAGAAGGAATACGCCCAGTTGGTAGACCAAGAATGAGGTGGGAGAACAACATTAACTATGATTTGAGGGAAGTAGATTATGCAGGGAATGATTGGAAAGCATTGGCTCAGGATAGGGATGTTGGAGAGCTTATGTCCGCGCGGCCATGAACCTACGGGTTCGATAGTGCCAGTGAGTAAGTAAGTATTAGAAAGATGTATATAGTGTTAAGCGTTATTCCGGAGGAGGTTTCTGATACCGTAGTGGATGCAAACAAGTCTGTATATTAAATTCAATATTACGTAAGAATATTCCTAATTTTATTTCTTATATTCATAGATCGGTTTATATATTATTATTAGTAGCAGTTGTAGTAGTAGTAGTAGTAGTAGTAGTAGTAGCAGAAGTATTATATTTATTATCATATTATTAAAATTTAAATAAGTATATTTATTTTTTAAAATTTCCTGAAAAACATTTAATATAAAAATATTTAGTTACGTTGTAATATGAAAATCTGGAAAGACTTTCACCATTAGTAAATTAATTCTTAATGGAATTTTGAATCTAATGTAGTGAAGAGATTTTACTGTTAACAGTGGTTCATAATATACTGCTCTTTTCTTGCGAGGAGTTAAAATTATGCAGTGCTGTTGGTCAATTCTTTATATTCTTCCCCATTCGCATTTTAATTTACTATCCTTCCCTAAACTCATTTTCAAGCTCTCATGTAGCCTATATAGTGCAATGCTTTGTTAAAGTTCTGATATTTTATGGTTGGGATGACTTTATGAAAGAAATAAAGTTGAGATTATATTTAAAATTCTACTATAAGAACGGAGATGGAAGTTTTCTTCTTAACCCATCCACTCAGTAGTAAGAAACAGTCTCTTGTTCAAATACTTCGGAAACTTCTTATAACGGGATTAAAAGCATTTCTATTCTTCATCTCTGAGATTATTTTCTTCATTTAACCCGTCACTATTGTTTTATATCTACTCCCTGTTCTTCCAGTTTAGTAATCTCTGATTTAAAACGAAGATTATGTTTAAACAGTTCTCTTAATGACTCTAGATTATCCTCCCTAGCGATGTTAAAACAACCTCTAAATCTGAACGTGTTCCTTTATTTGTGAAGAGGTTCATATTATTCCTGTAAATCTCAGGACTAGATACAACTTCACCGTAAACAGCACATTTCAACCAACAGATATCTGTAAAAGTAAGATATTTAAAATTAATAACTGTTACTAGATCTTAGTGCAACTTCATGTCATGATTTATCTAAATAGCAATCTTCTTGTCCCGTGCAGAATTTCGATATATTTTGTTGAAAGAAATGAAATCAGTAAAGACTTCCTTGGTAGTCTGGCAAAGCAGACTACTGCCGGTCATGAAAATATTGGTTATATATGTTTTTTCTTAAAAGTTTGGAATGTTGTGGTCATATTGTAAACTTGTTAAAGATCAGTTGCCAGAAGTGTGTCTGCATCACTGGTCGAATCTTAATAGCATGCTGCCTAATCAGCAGGGAGTTCAATACCTCCGGGGTTTCGAAAAAAGAACAGCTCAAATATTGAGGCTGCAAATAGTGGCAAATCACAGCTAGGTTTTGCAAAATAAATCTGCATTAAATTCAAAATATACCGGTATGTGCCGTGTTTATGTCGAGAACATACAGTACTAGAGGTAGCTTACAACGATCTGTTTAGTACTTATCGGTAAGAATAGTCTCACTCTCAGCGCTTGTTTCTCTTTCGTTCATTAAAATTGTCTTCTTTACACAAAAACACGTACTGTAATCCTAATTTCCTTGTGACACATAGTGCTGACATATACATAATTTGTTATGACATGCGTGGCGTAAGTTTATAGTACTTTGCTATAATGTCGCATATCATCTGCTACAGAGCTCAGGCACGAAAAGTGCAGTATGGTTTGTATTTTTATTTTGTTGTTTCATATCCCATTTATTCTACAAAATGAATTGTATCTGACCTCTATTCTAAAAAAAACAAACTCCAATTAATGTTAAATTGTATTATAATTTTTTTTTTTTTGCTTTATACGTCCTCTATCTCACAGATCTTTGGGATTATCTAATTAAAAACGTGCGGCGGTAAACAATATATAACTTAGGTACGAAAAATGCATTTATAACAGTCATTCATCTTTTCTACTTCATGATCTGGACTTTTACTCCGCTTCGGTCCCGAATTGATTTGATATGTTTATCTATCTTTGTGTTGGTATGTAATGTAAGGCTCTTCTGGATCCCGTTACGTGTCGTTTAATTATATTTATGTGCTTCGATAAATTGTTTTCATATCTGTTACTTATTCTATTGACTGGATTTAATTTTTACACTTGTCGGATTTCAGAATTTCGTTTCTTTAATCTAGTTTGAACATCCAACTATTGTTGCAGGGAATTTATTATTCTGCAGGCTGAATTGTTAACCATGTTTAGGATCCATATGTACGATATGTTAGAGCCGCAGAATCAGTATTGACACCTTACAAGGTTTATATTAAAATCATCATCATCTAGGGATTAAGCCTGTTGGCTCGTTCCGGTTTCATGAAAGCTAGAATTGTTAATATTGTTCAGACCTTATTCAGTATGGGCATCCAACATTTCTCCTTCCGTTCGGTTTATATTCAAGTGTTATTCTTATTTCATATATGATGTGACTGAATTTATTGTTTTTTTATTTTTTTATTTATTGACAAATATTTTCACCATAAGAATATAAACTTTGATATTTGTTCTATATTATATCATCCAATATTATCTTCGATCTGGTCGTATTCCTCTAAATTCCTTTCTATGTATTTATTAACAAATATTCTCATTCCAAAATGTAATATATTTATAGTCATTAGAATTGTATAATTGGAAATATCAAATATTTAATTCCTACATCTCTTATATTAATAAATCATTTCGCTATTTTTTCACAGTTACATCAATATAAATACATACTACGTTATTTTTAATAAAGTGCAGACATTTAGTATAAATTGAGTAAAATGTATTTCAGAAATCACTCCTCTTGAATAAGAACATTTGGAAAGTATAACGGTAATTCTAATGTTATTAAAAACCTTGTACTTTTTTACTATTGGCCTAATTATGTAGGATATTTGAATTAAGTCATTTGAAGCAGGTGAAAAACGTTTATCACTTTAAAAAAAACAATAAACTTTCGTTTATTATTTTGGTCATTTGTTGACTTTCTTTAAAGTAAATAAAAATAACTAAAAATTTTCTAAAAAATTGCTAAACTATAATTTGTTTCCATTAAGAAATTAGTCAGCATGGATGACAGGAAGACAAATACGACGTATTTCTACAAATCTGTATTCTTAAAGGAACATTTTTTTACGAATTCGAGACCAACGGTAAAAAATTTTCTGTTAAATTTTGGATACATCAGTTAATTTTACTAATTTCCTACTAAAATACCTCTTAATATTTTCAAGCGTGTCTGAATCTTTCTACTTGCAACAGTTAATTCTATCATTACGTAAGTGCTCGCTGCGTGGAACACAACTCTGATTTGTGTAAAGTCACGTGCTTTTAAACATCCAATTATTGAAACTGAGTGATGTACTGGTATATACTTTATATTTGATACATATTTTATTTTTATTTTTAAAGAGTTCTATCACCCTTCTATATTATATTTTCATTGATAACCTACAACAGTAGTAACACACAATAGAGAATTTTAATATTTCCCGATTAGGAGAACGAATATTCAGAAATTAACTGTTTTAATTTTAACAAGAATAAGGGATATTCCTTTATGTAACTCGTATTCCCAATTATTTTAGCAGTGGATAGTGAAGATATATCTTTGACAAATACGCAATATCAAATCGATAACAAATATTTTACATATTATGACATTTTACTTTGAATACTAAAGATCAAACAACATCTGCTCTGTAGATCCAAGGCCAATACGTACACCAGATATAGGAGTGTAACACAGAACAAACGTTTTTTAACATTAATCAAATATTCATAATAAAACCATGTTTTGGTGATTGCCACAATATTACAATTATAATTCAAAATTAAAATTTTAATACTATAAAAACTTATTGAACTTATTTTATTTTATTTATTTAGCCAGGTTGAGTTAAGACGATGTGGCGTCCGCTTCCACTCACCAGAACACATATGTGTTACATTCAAATACAAAAATCACAATAATATTAGACAATAAAATATTATCTGGCCAAACTGAACTATAATTACGAGTAATTGAGATGTAATGATACAATACATTTAAAGACAAATAAAATTAAAACTAATAAAATTATATATAGGCATATATATGAATAAGAAAGTTTTGTTGGTTTTTCCGCGTCTTGGATTCATGTTCGGCCCCTGGCCACTGACTCCGACGTTTCGGCATGATCCCACATGCCATTATCAAGGAATGATAAGTTCGAGTCACCCCTGGCCACTGACTCCGACGTTTCGGCATGATCCCATATGCCATTATCAAGGAATGATAAGTTCGAGTCACGAGTGGCCAGGGACCGAACTTGAATCCAAGATGCGGAAAACCCAAGAAAACTTTCTTATTCATACTTATATCCGCGAAAATCTGCAATATAACACATATATATATATATATATATATATATATATATATATATATATATATATATACACGAAGGAAGAACATCTCGAACACACTATACATAAAAAATACACAGAGAATAATAAACTGTAATGAATTAATCTGTCGCTTACTCGTGTATTGCCCTGTATAAGACCTTAGGGTACAAATATTAATAAATCTGATTACAAGTTTTACTAAACAAAGTAAAAACAAATTATTTATTGTTAAAACGTTTAATCCAACGGGGTATGTTAAATCGTTTAAAGAGTTCAGGAGTATCCAAAATCACTCATGGATTAACAAAACGTTGTAGGCCTATGTTTAAATTATGGAAACATTAGTTTGGTCCACAAATGGATTTACCTCTTTTACATTTTACATTTTATGAATGAAAATAGAAAATTATTTAGTAACAGGTATACAAAATGGCGATTATTGAAACGGAATACGCCTGTGTTAGGAAATAATACATATTTATATGTTAATTAAAAACAGCGGACATTCGTAGATTAGTGCGATAATATTTATTAATACTTACTACGTCTTGATATGAGGTAGAGACTTGAATCATTAAGTACCAGTTCTATATAGGTACTAGTATAGTACTCATAGAATAAGCTAAAGATGACAAATTATATTAAAGGTATCGAAATTCTAGTGTGTATTAAAAAATAGTAAAAAATGTAACACACGTATTTTCTGGTAACTGTACAAACTAACACATTTAAAAAGTAGGCAGTATTTCATTCTAAGTATAGTTGTAAATTTTAGCCTGTCTTTATTTAGTATATTAGTTAATTAAAATATGTTTCAAATTAATTTTATTTTTTCATTTCTTTCTTATGTTAGTGATTGTTACTACTATTTTATTGTTGCTAATTGTTTTGAATCCACGTAGTTGTTAATTACGTCAATGTAACATACAACGATTTTTCTGTAGGCCTATATGATATCCATCCATAGTAATTCTGCCCGAAGGCAGGTGCTTCACTGCAATCATAGCATTTTCATGCTATGCTTGCAGCTTTATTAGGGAATTGTAGGTGTGGTAGCTTCCCGTTGCTTTCCACACCGGTGAAGGATGATGATGATGATAATTATAAGAATGCTGGTGATGGCCATATGATTTCGGGGACCAGTTGGGCCTTAACGTTTTCCTGGCATTTTTCTTACAGGTGAGGAAAAACACCGATTAAAACCTCGCCCAGAAAAACTGCTCCGACCGGAGATCGAACCCGGGCCCGCTGCGTGACATGGTAGCACGCTACTTGGATACCACAGCGGTTATTGATATTACCGCGGACGGCAGCAGGATTCGTGAGAAGCCAATATGAATTGAATTCGATTGGTGTGGAGCTAGCAAACGATCTCTCTACACAGGCTTTGAGGAAAAATAATTTTCAAAATATTTCGATTCTAGAATATTTTGCTTCCCAAGGTTACCATTCGAGAGAAATATAGACTAGCGTCCAGATTATTCCTACCCTCGCATACATAAAGAGGTGCGAGGATCTGACCGGCCAATCGTGTCCGAATTCTGGTCGAAACACTGTGACCTAAATGTGAAGCAAAATAGATGTATTAAGTAAAGCTGTCAACGAGTGTGAAAACTTAATGATAAAATCAATTGTGAATGAAAATACTTTTATAGCAGCAAAATATTTGTGTTATCTCAGTGAAATATTGTGAAATAGATAAAGACATTTTGAAAATGTTGTGTAAACATATGTGAAATTAATTGATTCTGAATATCGTTTCCCGCGCTAACTTATCATCTTAGTGGTTTAATTCCATTTATATTTCTTAGTTTATATAGTTTAATTAAAACATTACATTTTCATTGTACAAATATTGAATTATTTCAATTACCAAAATATCCTCCATACTAGACTTAAAATAATCTATTTTATTATATAAGTTCCGTAACTTACCGATTTCAGCTAAAATAATTACACCGGACAGTGTCCTAACATCAGTTCAGTAGACCATACATTAAAAACACAAACATCCATACATGTACAAAACGGTTTACAGGCGGTATAAAAATAGTACCTTCAGCCCGCCTGACCTATATCTACAGACACATGTTGAGGAAACACCATATCCTATACAGATTGAACTTAAAACATGACTGGCGTAATGTAAATGGTTAATGTATATCTGATGTAGTCGGTGATATTGTTCTTGGTATAAATCATTAAATTGGAGACTGTATTTACACGCTGAATAATAATTCGATAAGCCATAGACAAATGACATACACGATTGCGCTATTCACTTACAGAGTGTTTGTGCATAAAAGATCATACGAAAACAGTTAGGAAGCAGATCAGTTATATCGGGACAAGTATCCACTTAGGAGACCTCTGATTCATAACATGTAGTCAAAATATTTCCAATCGTTATGGAAAGCAGAGCGAATAAAACCTCAATATCTGGACAGAGAGGAAATACTTTCGACGTAGTGAAAGGAGTGCTTGATATCGGGAATGGGTAACCTTTAATAGACATTCGAACGTTTTCGCATGAATTGATTGTTGCGCGCAGTGCTGTAGGAAAGTAATGATATATCTACAACTGCACCACTACCACCCACAGAATGAGCATTGTTTGGGCTCTCACTTGTAATTTTCAGTCATTTGTTACAATTATGCTTAGTTTTCCTGTGTATTAACTTTTCCATTATGAAGTCTGTATAACCGTAGGTGGATTTGTAAACAGGCTAAAACTGGTTTATGCAAAGATAAATAACACAAATCTATTGTTGTAAGGTGACATCAACATAGATTTGCAAGGCAGGAATAGTCAATTAAATTTCGACATATAGAAGCAGTGTAAACTACGTGAACAGCGCAGCAAGTGGAAATCATAATCCGATTTTGTTGGTTCACGGAATAAATCTTTATTTTGTTAATTTACTCGTAATAGTATGTATCTAGGTTCGTTGTCAGAAAAGATAAATTGCGACAATGGGTTCAATTTTAAAACTTCGATACCAGATGAAACACATCTCCTAATGATTCCAATTGCTGGTTTAACTAAAATATATGTCTTTACTCTGATAATTATATCTTATGTAGGCAAATAAATTCAATATGACAATCTCTGAAAGTAAATCAAATGTAATGGCATTCAACGGGAAAGACCATATGAGGTGTAAAATCAGTATTAATAACAGTATAATACAACACGTGAACAATTTTAATTATTTATGATGCAACGTATCATACTGCCAGAAGGAAGATATTAATATTAAATTAAATAGAATTTACAGAATGTGTGGCACTATAAGACGGACACTGAAAAATAAAACTTTGAGGAACACACAACTAAAATTTTACAAAATTATGGCAGTGCCTGTCTTAACATATGCAAGTGAAAATTGGACTCTTAACCGTTCAGACAGAAGGAAAATAGAAACTGCAGGAATGAAGCTCCTACGTTCAGTAGCGAGTGTGACAATTTTAGACAAGAAAAGAAGTGAGGATATTAGGAAGGACTCAAATATTTTCAATTTAACAAATAGAATTGACAACATGAGAAACAACTGATATGAACATGTCAAGAGAATGCCTACAGATAGAATCCCTCAGCTGTTACTAAAGTACAAACCAATAGGACATAGAAATGTTGGACGCCCAATTCATTAAATCCCACTTGATGTGAAAACAGGTCAAAAGGCCTAATTTCATGAAGCAGAAGAAGAGAAGAAGAAGTAGGCTATAACAGCTTCTGTTGCAAGAACGAACATGGGGTTGCTACAGCGTAAAAAAACCTACCCACTAAAAGTGCAGCTAAAATTAACATTTACTTAGAATAGTTGGATTCTCTGATTTAAATGTTATATTTATTATGTCTTACCGAATATTACAACACGATTTTAATTGCAAAACATAAAAAAAATGAATAGCTTCTAGCGTGATTTATAAATTTCAGCTTTCCGGTAAATCCCTGCTGCTAATAGTGTATTCCATGACTTTCAGACAATATTTATATCATGTTATTTCAGTGGTATATACCGAATATCGGTGCAAATATCGCAGATTGCGGCGCATGGAGACGAATTCTAAATTTTCGTTTCAGATTAAACTTCTCTCTTAATGCTTCGTTTTTCTAAATATTTCTGGCCGCTAGCTAGTTCGAACGTACGATTACTTGCGTTCCGATGATGTTGATCCGATAAGAACTTTTTGCGCGATAGTGCGTTTTGTCGTACTTACCAGCAATGACGAACATTATTGAAAGTTCAACTTCCTATATTTTGTGGTTGCCAACCTAAATAACTATACTGTAATGTTATATTTACACCCACGCGCGGGAAGTAAAACTACTTCCCTCTATGTATACTATGTACAATACATACACACAAAATATCCAAAAGGTAGTGTTAATTTACATTATACGAAACAAATCACAGCATTTTAAATGAACTGAACTTTATTTGAAACAATATAAAACAATAAATACGTACTTCCAGCCATGTTATCAATAATTGTTCTCAAGGCCTCATGTTGTTTCAACTAATAAACTTTGCCCACACTGTTAACGTTAGTCAATTATTTATAATGAACGAAACTATTTCCAACAAATATGTTATTATTTTACCATTATTTATTATTTTGAAAACACCTTCGCGCAAATAATAATCTACAACGCATATATGTGAAGTTTTACAGAATCGAGGAAATTAAAAACCTCGCTATCTCCCGGTTTTTAAACATTTTTCCTCAATTCTGTAAAAACGACTTCCCAACCATGCATCATAATATACTGTGTTGCCGTGGCCACCAGTTTTACAAAATCATTATTTTCTAGCATTACATTATGTAATTCCTCACTTAACGTTTTTCACTCCAACAATTAATAAATATCTATTAAGTAAATTTGTTTTACTTTTAATAACAACACTATGTTCAACAGATGTATAATTTACAAAACTTGATTCAATATATGATTTATCTGTAAACAATCTACGATATTATTTGAGTTGACCCTTATTATGGCTGTAAGTAATTCCATTCTATGGACGAGATATGAGCCGGATTGTCACTTTTGCATGACGATCTTATTTATCCTCAAAACATGTGCTTCATGCTCATTTCTACTAGACAGTGAGTCCCGTAGTGCCGCCAGAAATTTTAGGCCGCTTTACAAGACTCCCCATCGTGATTCGAACCCGCGGCCTTCTGGCTTCAACCCCCTAGCTAAGGCACGGCGTGCTCCTCTCCCGCGTTAATTTAACTTTAAACAAATTCACCTAGGCTGCTTTTTTATATAAAATAATAATATTTGAAAATGTGGCAGCACATAAATTACAGTCGTCTTAATTTTGCCTCCATTATTTACACACTTCTGGTACTGTATCTAAGATTTGGCGTCTGCATTACTTGCTTTGCTTATTATATGGTCTGTACAGTAGTTTCATGTGAACATTTAACATTACATTATATTAAATTATGTGATATATTTAAAGAGAGGTAAACTTTATTCGATACCGCTCGGGCATTATAGTCATCTCTTTATAAAAATAAAACAGCCAAAAATTGTGTAGATTCTTAGCAATAACATAGTATTTACGTTTAATTTAAATGCATGATGTTTTAAGATATAAACATTAAACAAACTAAGAAGAGTATATATTTGTCTTGTACCTAGTTTTATCTCATCCTTTGTAGGTACTTTTATACACCCATACTACTCTAGCCTTACAGTGTCACGAGCTAGTAAAATGCAAAATAAAAATGTACCAGGAAAAAGAAAACAATTTCGAAAATTAAATGAATTATTCATGAAAAATGCTAACTGCTAACAAACATAAAACTAACTTAATGTAATATTATGGTGTAAGTAATTCGAATAACGTTGCTATCACTTTCTGAAGCTAAAGAGAGTTTTTCCTGGCCATACTTGCCCCATGAGATTGTACATCATATGATGAACTGTTATTAACAATTGTGTGTGTCCCATGAGAAACTGTACCACCTGTTCTTCTGTATCCCAAGGCTAAACCAAGTCTATATTATCACAACTAACTTCAAACCCTTGATTTAACGTGCCGTTGAGAGTTTCATTTCGTTTCAGCAACAATATTTATTAAATAATCTTAACTCACTCATATAATCGCACTTCGGAACGAACGCTATACACATTTTCACACGTTTTTCAATAATAATTATTGGCTAAATGTTTTGATCAATGATGTCCACATACTTATACATTATATATTATACGTCTCTTGAACCCCAATGCCGCTAAATTCTCTGTAAATACAATTTTGCGCGATATAGTGCGTTTTGTCGTACTTATATTAATGGCGACCTTGATTGAAAGTTCAATTTCCTAAATTTCAGGGTTGTCAATCTATAAATAACTAAATGACTATACTGTAATATTACAAAATACCTACCTAGGACGGGAAGTAAAACCACTACCATTTATGTATACTGCGTACAATATACACACAAAATATATTCAAAAGTTAATGTTAATATATATTATAGGAAATAAATCACTGCATGTTAAATGAACTGAAATTTATTTGAAACAATATATAAAGTAGTGTAAAAAATATGTAATATTGATACCTTCTTTTAAATTAATCATCGTCATCAGCATTGAATAATCTGACCACAAACTCGCTGGAGACTTTAATGTTTCACTCCTGAGCACGAAACAAGCAACCATACTTATTTTACTCAACTGTAACAAACTCATGTCTGCTATGTGATATGACTATTTGGCTGAATTAATTTTCGTTTTCAGGGTACACTACGTGGAAGTGAGTCTACCTTTGTACCCCTTTCTACCAGATAAAATATGTGATAAAATCAACACCCGCATATTATCTACTGCAAAAAAATATATATATATATATATCCAGAGATAAAAAAAAAGTAAAGAGATCCCACGACAGGCCTCGAGAGGCCCTTGGGGTAGTGGGAGGTTAAGGCTCTCACATTTTCTAGACAATCGGCACTTGATGTCAGCCGGGTTGTCAGCACTGCGTGACGGCCGACTTTACCCCCAGAACAAGTGTCTGGTGCTCATTTCCGTTAGAGGCTGAGTCGATCCCAGGACCATAGTGCCGCCAGAAGGTTTGGGTCACTTTAAAAATCCTGACCCCCACGGGACTCGAACCCTTGACCTTCCGGCTTGTAGTGCAGTGCCTTGACCACTACGCTACGGCGCGTCCCATATACCCAGAGATGCAAATGGAAATTATAAATGTTTTTGGAATCAAGATTTAGATCTATTAAAACTTTTTCCACTTACAGTACAATTCTTCTCCTCCAGCCATTCGGCTGTTAATGTTTCGTCTATTAAAAGTTTAATGGGAAAATTCACGGCATATCGAAGTGATAATGTGAAAATAGATTCTTTTTACCAGGTGATACGATACATTTGTGATTCAATATTACCGAGTAATAGCTATGAGAAATCTGTCGAGCTTTGCATTCGTACCAGCTGGCTAATATTAAATGCAAACAATAATGTACAATACATGTTTGTGAAGTGTATTACAGAATCTCGGAAGTTAAAAACCGAGCGAGCAAGGTTTTTAATAACTTCCTCACTTCTGTAAAAACCAATTCCCAACTTCATTTTAATATACTATTTCCTTCTATAAACATTAGAGAGTTTTCACAACACGCAAAACTTAGAACAAAATAGGAATTAATATTCTCTCAACAATTTACACTGAACAACTGCTATTTTTAGCATGGAATTGTGTGTTTATTGTGTATATGATAGCGCTGAATTCAATTATGTAAACATATTTTATCGGCAACCTCAGTTTAAAAATAAAATTTGTTTCATATATAGCTCTAGATGTAATGACCACATATTTTCAGTCGTCCATGCTTAACTGCCATATTTTATTACGCTGTATGATATGAGGAATTTCGTTTGATGAGGTACTCTCGATTTGCATAATGCAACTTTGCACTGAGTTTAAATACACGAGGGGAAAGGTGATTGACACTCCAGTATTGACCTTAATATGACTAATGAAAATACCTGGAATCTAGTACTTGTTTTAAATTGATTGAATTAGTAAATAAGGGCTAATCGTGTTATTAGTATTTACTTTTTATATTAATTTACTGATGTAGTCAGCGATGGTGATGGTGGTGTGATGAAAATTTTGCACTGTATAATTTATTTCGTATATTTGTGCATCTTACTTAAATAAAGATAGGATTTGGAAATATCTTATCCGTTTATTTCCAACCACTGTTATATATTAACCTAGTAATATAGTTCTTATGTTTTCTTACATTATATCCGTTAACATTCCATATCCTTTTGTGGCCTTCTTATGTTTATCTGTAAGTGAAATATCAGTTCAGAGATATTTAAGATATTTATTAATTCAAAGCAGAATCAGTGAATTGTAGTTTCACTAGTGAAAAGTGTGTTTGGTGCATATAATACACAGTATCACTCTGTATGGTGTAGTGTCGGATAATTTAATAGAGTTGTTATATGTAAAATATATTAATTAAAGTACTAAAACAACTTTAATATATTGCAAATATACATTGATTATCCTTACAATGTCCACCGCTGTGGTCTCGAGGTAGCGTGTTGCCTTGTCATGCAGCGGGCCCGGTTCCGATCCCCGGTCGCGGCAGTTTTTCTGGAAGAGGTTTTTATCGGGGTTTTTCCTCACCTGTAAGACAAATGTCAGGAAATCTTTAAGGCCCAAACGGTCCCCGAAATCATATGGACATCATCATCTTTATCATTATCATTATCATCATCAGTCTTCACCGGTGTGGAGAGGAACGGGAAGCTACCACACTTACAATTTCCTAGTAAAGCTGCAAGCATAGCATGAAAATGCTATGAATGCAGTGAAGGACCTGCCTTCGGGCAGAATTACTATGGGTGGATTGATCCTTATAATTTTTGTTATGTGTGCGATGAACATACAAATAAATTAAATAAAGCCGAGCTAAATCTAAACCTCTTCTTCTTCTTCCTTACAAGTATTACGCCAAGGCCTGTTACGATCCTATAGAAAATTGTCCCTCCAGCGTTTCATAGGACGGCCCAGTGATCTTCGTCCACTTGGTATATAATTATAAATGTAAACCTATTGACACAAACATATAGTATCCCAGGAAGACTTTTGTCCCTGGCACAGGTTTAAAATGCATAGAAGAAACGTTTTCAAGAATCAGTGATTCAAAGTGTGAATGAAGGCATTTTTGTTGGGCCGCAGAAAAGATAACTAACGAAAGATCAGCTGTTTCGAAGTCAGTTGAATCAAGTGGAACTTGAAGCGTAACTGTCATTCAAGATTATGTATTATTAGTTTTTAGATAATATTAGAGCACATAATTAGCCACAAGTTAGTTGAGAAATTATATATCCAACTTGCAATATGTTTCTCAAAATTCACCTCGTGCATTCCCATTTGAACGTTTTCACTGCAAACCCGTGATGAACATGGCGAATGATTGCACCAAGATATGTCAGAGATAGAGAAAGGTATGAAGGAAGTGAAAACCCAAAATTCTTGCAGATTACTGTATGAACCTCATAGGATGAACCACAGGAAATAGCATAAGGAGCAGCAATGGCATAAATTCGACTGATAGCAGTAAACGAAGAATTACGATACAGTAGTAAGTTTCATACTACATAGAGGATCTATGACTGCGAATGTTACTACCATCTACTAGCCCGTACCAAGAACTTTTAAACAACATGAGAGAAAAACAGAGAATGATTGGTGCTGATTTCTGCACCTCAGGAGCTATGCTGGACAGGAACTGGACGAAAGCCAAACCAAGAGCTAAGACATGTTGAAACACGATATGCGAGTTCAGAATCAAGAAATATCACGAATCTAGTGAGAAGTGCGTGTGGCAGACAGTGCGACCGATATCATATATCGAAATGTCCAAGGAACACGAAATCGCTGAATGACTACAGTGAAGACTAAAGTACAAGCAATACCCATTAGGCCGAAACTTTCTTGTTTTTGATATTATTAGTAAGTTTTACAATATCAGATCGGCTTACTATGTAGGGTACTATTGCATGTCAAGGTGACTTTACATTTTATGTAGTTACTTTAATATGTATATAAGCCTACGATACTTACTGGAACCCAGAGGGTGTAGATAAAAATGTGAGTTCAGCACATAACAAACAATACGTAAGAAAGGTGCTAAACTATTTTTAACATCAATTTTATTGAGTATTATTTAATTGAGTGGCTTTGATAGATATCATTAACCATAACAACTGTTATTAAATTAACACTAACAAAAAACAGTAATTAATATTACAAATAAGTTAAAGATTTATTGCCATAAAAATGTAATTAATCTTCTCTCTTGCTTCCCAGTATTTGCCAAGTATTGACCTAATTGTACGACTTAGTTCATAAATGACGGGGCCTTACCTTACGGACAAACCCTTCTGCCAACCATGTTTAAGCAACGTTGCAGAGTTAAAACCCCACGGTATACGATGAAATATTATTTGCGCGGGACAAAAATTTCACAAAATCAAAAAATATTTAAACGTCTAAAGATGAAAAAAAGTCTAATAGTAGTACTCATTATGTGTGTGTGCCTGTGTGTCTCAGCGATGATTATTGCCAACTTAAATAAACCATTATCATTATTATTTATTTATTATTATTATTGTTATTGTTATTAATGTTATTATTATTATTATTGTTATTATTATTATTAGAGCTAGGCATTTTAAGTGCAAAGTTTTGGCGAAAAGGGTGCAAAAAAGGTGTTTTAATTTAGTAGAAAAAGGTGATTTTTTAAAAATAAAAGTTGCAAATTCCCCATACAAATAATCATTAAAGAGTACCAAAACCAATTACATCAAATAACTAGCGACACAACATTCACCCATGTTCTCATGTAATAAAAAGTCTGCGTAAGAAATGTCCCAGAACATTATGTTACTGAAATGAAAAGTCCAGAAAATTGTTAAAGTATGTATTTTTTAACAGCTCAGTGTTTTAAGATAAACATTAAAATTAAAATGTACCTGCCTGGCAGGTGCCGTCGCCCTCAACTTTGTCAAAATTATGTATTTAAAATATTACTTTGAGGCCTTTCAGAAGTTAATTTCCATCATCAGCAGGATGATGAAGTGGAAGTAATGTGATGTAGACTGATAACACATCATTTACCAGCCCTTCAAAACGTATTTGAAGAAATACAAAAAAGATATATATATATATATATACACACATATTATTTTGGGAAAAAATGCTGCAAACGAGACAAAAAAGGTTCGAAAAAGTGCAAAATGTGCTTGCACTGAAAAAGGTGCAACTAAAACACAGCTAGGGGCATTTATTTAATGTTTCCTTTGCAAGACAAGCCAATTTGAGCATTGTAGTAACAAAAAAAAATTAAGGTGCATCACCTAAAATTCCTAACTCTAATTATTATTATTATTATTATTATTACTATTATTACTATTATTATTATTGTTATTATTATTATTATTTTTATTGTTATGAACAATAAACAAACGAAACTTTCTCCTTGGCCATGTTTGGCGTTATCCCTAAGGAATGAACGCAAAGCGTAAACTGAAAGCTTTAATTTTTACTTCAGGTTAATTATTTATGCATTCATAAGGGATTAATTGGAAGTGATTTAATTTAGAGAAGTCTTTCTACATTAATATGTTAGAAATGTAATATTGTAATTGAATATTTAACAAATGGTTATAAAGTGATAACATGCATCATATTTATGAATTGAATGCTGGGACTTCGAGAAGATGAAAGAGACAAAAAAATATCGCAATTGTGCAGATTTCTGATTTCAGGCGACCCATCATTTAAGTCGTACGACGAGAGATAATGATGTTGACGTTTGACTAGGGCCGATTCTCGGGTATTCGGCATCCATCAGGTTGTATTTGTTGTTGTAGAGATAGGACACTGGAATCAGGATTATACCAAGACTGGGAGATTTTTAGCTGGACATCCGTGTCCACATACTAAGCGCAACATAAATAAAAATAAATAATAGTTTAAAACCTATAACATCACGCTTTATTAGAAAACCGAACTGAAAAATGAAAAATAATTCTAATTTCCCACACACTTGGGATAAATTTAAAGTCGTCAACAAAAAAAATCATATCCAACACATCTAGAATAAAACTAGAGTTATCTACATAAAACATGATTTTACCATCAAAAGCGTGGGGCGCTCTTTATCAATTAATAATATATTTGATAATAAACAGATATTGGTAAAAGTAAAGTCTCTAACAAAAAAACGTAAAAACCATAAATAGTATCCCACGCTTTTGATGGTAAAATTAGTTTCTTATAGATAACTCGAGTTTTATTCTATATATGTTGGCGATGATTTTTTTTGTTGACCTCCTTAATTTTTATCCCAAGCGTGTTGGAATTTAAAATTATTTTTCATTTTTTAGTTCGGTTTTCTAATAAAGTGTGTTTTTTTTAGTTTTTTAAACTATTTTTTATTTTTTATTTTTTAGTTTGGTTTCCTAATAAAGCGTGTTCTTTCAGTTTTTTAAACTATTATTATTTATTTTTAGTTTAATTAATCCCAGGAAAATTTAATTGCTTAATACTCTTCTAAAAAAATTCTCCAGGCCGAATTTGAACCAGCGATCTGTGGATTACTGAAATTATATACTTCTATAGTCCACTGCTCTAGCTACTGAGCTGTTAAAACGATTGACTAAAAAGTCGATAAGTCCTCAACCTATTACACCGGTTTTTATTTTTTTATTTTCTGATGATTCTCGCCAAGATTTTAGAAAAAAACTTTATGAAATTATTATATTGTCATGGGTCCTTTACGAGTATACTAAGCTTCAAGACTATCCAATATTTTTAAGTGGGTAAAAATCGTGTTCAAAGATTCCGATACATGGATACAGGTCCGTAATATAGACAAATAGAGGTACACCTAATATAATTACTTACATACTCACTGACACTATCGAACCCGTAGGTACATGTCCGCATGGACATAAGCTCTCCATACATCCCTGTCCTGAGCTAATGTTTTCCAATCATTCCCTGTATAATCTACTTCCCTCAAATCATAGTTAATGTCATTCTCCCACCTCATTCTTGGACTACCAACTGGGCGTTTCCCTCTGGCTTTCCTACAAGAAGCTTCCAAGAAAGTCTTTCAATTCCCATACGTCCAACATGTCCTGCCCAACGCAGTCTACGAGACTTAACTGTTCTTATTATATCTGGCTTCCTATAAAGACCATGTAGTTCATTGTTATGTAGTCTTCTCCATTCACCTGTCTGTTCATCTCTCTTTGGTCCAAAAATTTTCCTAAGTACTTTATTCTCAAATACTTGTAATCTCCTTTCCTCTCTTAAAGTAAGAGTCCATGTTTCGCACCCATATAATATAACTGGTAGAATAATAGTTTTATATACTTTCAGTTTAACGTTTTTTGAAAGGAGTTGGGACATCAAGAGTCTCTGCAATGCATAATAGCATGCATTTCCAGAATTGAGCCTATGTTTAATTTCTTTGTGCATCTCATTCCTATTTGTGATTATTGTTCCTAGGTATTTGAATTCAGCCACTTCCTCAAAATTTCCCTCATTTGTCATTAGCTGTCCATTTCCATTATATAATGAATTTCTACGTGTGACCATATATTTAGTTTTATTGATATTTACTTCCAGTCCTAATTTCTTAGTGTTACTCAATAGTGTGTGCGTGTTGTCCTTTAGTATCTCCTCGCTATCGGCCAGTAGTACTACATCATCAGCATAAACTAACAGCTTATTAATACCATTCAGTTGTAAGCCTTCCTCATTCTCTAAAGATTTAATGGCATGCTCTAGTACAAAATTAAATAGTAGAGGAGATAGTGCATCTCCTTGCTTCAACCCATTCTGGATTTCAAAAGTGTCCGAAAACTGTTTGCCTACACGCACCCTACTCTTTGTGCCATTTAGACACATTCGTATAAGTCTAACTAACTTTTTAGGAATTCCGAACTCCAGCAGGATACTATATAACTTCTCCCTCTTAATTGAATCATATGCTTTTTTGAAGTCTACATATAGTTGATGTACAGTACCATTATATTCCCATTTCTTTTCTAAAATCTGTCTTATACTAAAAATCTGATCTGTTGTAGACCTGTTTCTTCTAAATGCACATTGATGATCTCCTAGAATGTCATCAATATAGGGAGTAAGTCTGCTTACTAATATATTTGTTAGAATTTTGTACGAAGTTGAAAGTAATGAGATGCCCCTGTAGTTGTTGCAATCAGTTTTATCTCCTTTCTTATAAATTGGTACGATAATTGACTCCTTCCATTCATCTGGAAGAGCTTCTTTTTCCCAAATCATACTAAGCAACCAGCGTATCTTGTCCATCAATTTTTCTCCCCCTGATTTTATCAGTTCTGCTGGGATCTCATCTGAACCTGATGCGTTATACATCTTCAATTTTTCAATCGCCATTTCAACCTCTAATGCACTTGGCTCTGCGACTAGCATTTCTGCTGTCTGTAAATTATCCTCCTCAATGTCCTGTTCTGTATGTACATTTAATAGCTGATTAAAGTAACTTTTCCATCTATTTAATATACTCCTGGAATCTGCAATCATATCCCCATTTTCATTCCGAATTATGTTTGTTCTAGCCTGAAACCCTTTCTTCTCTATACTAATTCCCTGATATAATTCTCTAATGTTCCTATTTTTTGCATTCATTTCAAGATCATTAATCTTCTCTCTCAAATATTCCCTCTTTTTACTCTTTAGTAGCTTGGTGGTTTCCCGTCTAATACTACCCAATTGCTCTAAATTTACCTCATTTGGCTCGTGTAACCATTTCATTTTTGCTAGCTTTCTTTTCTTTACAATGTCGGCACATTCCTCATCAAACCATTTCTTGTTTTGCCTCTTTTTTAAACAACCAATGCTTTCTGATGCTGACAATTTAGTAGTATCTCTTATAGCCTCCCATTCTTTATTTATATCAGTTTCTTCTTCGTTTGCCACATTGTCATCTGAAGATTCCAGTACTTCAAATCTATTAGCAATTTTGATTTGGTATTCTTGCCGCATTTCATCATTTTTCAAGTTTTTTAATTCAAATTTTACAGAATCATCTTTAGCGTTTGTTCCTCTCATAAGCAATAGCCTTTGTCTGATTTTCACTCTGACCAGATGATGATCCGAATTGCAGTCTGTCCCTCTAACTGATTTAACATCAATGATGCTACTGTGCCAGCGTTTATCCACTAATACATGATCTATCTGGTTCCGAGTTTCTCCATCTGGGGACGTCCAGGTGTATTTATGAATATCCTTATGCTGAAATGTTGTGCTCTTAATAATGAGATTCTTTGATGTGGCAAATGTGACTAATCTAACCCCGTTGTCGTTACTATCTTCATGAAGACTGCATTTGCCTATTGTTGGTTTGAATATATCTTCCCGTCCCACTTTTGCATTAAAATCTCCTAAGTCAATTTTCGTATGATATCGTGAATGGCTATCAAATACGCATTCTACTTATTCATAGAACTCATCCTTGATCTTGTCATCTTTATCTTCTGTGGGGGCATGTACATTTACTATTATAAAATCATGTTGTTTACCCTTTAGAATTATGTATGATACCCTATCACTAACAAACTTAATATCTCGGATAGCGGATAGGATCCTCCTTCTGACTAAAAAACCCGTTCCAAATGCAGGTCTTTCTGCACCCCCATAGTATAATGCAAAGCTTCCTGATTCCTGACTACCTTCTCCTGGCCACCTAACTTCCTGTAAAGCGACTATATCCAAGGGCGATTTATCTAGTTCCCGCGTTAATATCTCTAGTGCCCCGCTATTGTATAAAGTCCTAACATTCCATGTTCCTAGGAACATGTCCCTGTGTTTGAGCCTTTGGCATGGGTTCCCTGAAGTAGTCCCCGCCCGGAGAACCGAATGGGGAACTATTTGACCTCCGGAAAATTTTACCCCAGTTGAACCCATGTCCGCATTTCTTGACGGTTGTATTTTTACGGTGAAAGATCGTCACTCTTTCGACCAAGGTACTTTTATCGTCTGGCTTATCACCTTCGACCAGTCCGGCATGGGTAACCCTATAGGCAGCAATGCTACCGCCGGCATAGCTCTCAGGATCATTTAAGCACGCAAGCCACTCCACCACGACAAGGTAAAGATACCATGGAGGGCAACCTAATATAAAGCGGGTAATATAATAAATTTAATCTGAGAGTCAAACTAACATTAATAACAAGTGAATTTAATCAAAATTAAAGTGAGTACTATGAGGTGTTTTCAATTTATATATGAGTTAGAGAAAATATTTTCATATCTAACCTCATAAGTTCCGTGTTTTCACGATACCAGTTTCTAAGCTCATTTTACTTTCATCTTCAAAATCTTACTCATTTATAAATTTCATTGAAGATGAAGGTAAAATGACCTACCAAACCGGTTTCGTAAAAACATAGAACTTTATGAGATGAGATACAAAAACATTTTCTTCAACTCAGTTATAAACAAATACAGAACAGTGAACTGTTAAACAGGTAAAATCTGCTAACTTGGTTTTAGCGTTTTAATTCCGTTTGTGTTTACAATCAATGCTTATTTTGATTTCTGTTGGGTTTGTCTTTCGGGCTAAATGCCCGTGATCTAATTTCCTTAAATCTCAATATTTATCGTCTACTACTGCGGTAGGCATTCTCAGGAGATTCTGCGTGCTGTATGAACTCCTAACTCTTGAACTGTAGGCTGCCGACAGTTGTTCATATAACACGCAGAATCTCCTGAGGATGTGTACAGCAGTAGTGGACGAAACGTTCAGTTTTGAGAAAATCCGACCGCGGCCATTTAGCCCGAAAACAAGCCCAACAGGAATCACGACACCTGCCTAGAATTGTACAATGTTTATTTTGTTAATAATGAAACATATAAAGACCGGGTGGCCTGTGGCACGTAAAAGTTGTTGTAAGGTGAGATGTTAAACTCTGTTAATGGAATGGATTAATAAAACATTACAATTGTATTAATAACATATTAAGATGAGGTACAATGATAGAACCAGATAAGCCACATTTTATTCAAGTACAGTTTGAGGTGTTAATAGATTCCCAATTAAAATCACCATAATATTTAGATGTGTGAAATAATAAATTATACAGTTTAGTCAAGGGGTCATTTTCTTTAACGTTTTGGCATACAGGTATGGAAGTATGAATATTTTACAATTGGAAGTACGTGCTCTAGGTTTCAAGGAAAAGTGACTTACCTTATTTATTTATTTTCGTATCTCGCCAGTTCAAACCTGACCTGGGTCGATGAATGTTTAGAATCGGAAATCCAGGAGAGAAGTCCTCTGGGAACAGCTTTAAGATATGGTCCGGAGTCTTAATAATTTCATACTCCTAAAAGAATCTCAAGTATGAATAAAATTCGTCGTAGCAAAATTTACTAATCTTCTTCCATACGAATAATACCTTACATTCCTACCAGATATCTCCTCGAGGCTATGTACTAACCACATTTCATTCGCTGATATATGTAGGGAAATAAGCGCAAGTAATTAAATTTGTCCGGGTAAGAAACATCGCAATAGGAAAGCAAATATTTACTGTCGCGGGACGAACCGGGTTTAGTCAGTCACCCTTCAATTCCAGGAACAACCAGAGAGGTCTTCCTCTATAAGTAGGGGATAATCCAATTTGCTTAGCTTGGCTTAATTTCCCATATTTTACTGTTACACTAATACAGTATTATATATATATATATATATATATATATATATATGTGTGTGTGTGTGTGTGTGTGTGTGTGTGTGTGTGTGTTTGTATACAGCTGAAAGAAAATCAACGGAACATTTATTATCTAAGATGTCGATGTAAATCGTACATTATTATATAATGCAAACAATCTCTAGAAAATAAAACATGTATTATATAGCATTGCTTTACTTCTTAATATATAATCTATCAAACGTAAGCAATGCCTGAGCCATGTGTAATAAGGTAGCAATAACAGTGCATTTCTCATATCAAAACATTGACTAGCGTCCTTCATCAAACCAAGGACATTTATCAGTAGATATAATTTCATGCATACATAAATAAGGACTTTATTAAACTAAAAGTAAGATACACACAATGTTATTTACAAATATGGATCGCACGGGCAGTAAGCCGTACGTGCCGTTGACAGTTCGTCACAATAAGTTGATTTTTAAAAATCAAAAACAAAAAACAAAAAAAAAACGCAATAATATTACAATTAGACATCAATACAATTACATTATACATTAACTTAGGTATGTAGAATTATTAAGAATTAATGGTATTGCAATTTGTTAACATATTTATTTATTCCTGAATAAGTGTTATTCAAAGGGGGATATATATGCGTGTGTGTAGGTGTGCATGTGCGCGTGCGTGTGTGCGTTGTGGTCTGTGGTGTGTGTGTTTGTGTGTTGGTGTGTCTGTGTGTGTTTGTGTGTGTTCGTGTGTGTGTGTGTGTGTGTGTTTGAGAGAGGGGAACATATTGCACAATGTACACCTTACGTTAGAAAAGTGGAAATACCCCTATCGTAAGTGTATGGGCTTAAGAATGTTTCCAATTTATAATATTAAAATGTATTCATAATTAAAATATTGGAATAGTTTCCTATTCGTTTTTCAAAACAGCTCTGATTATCATTTAACGTAACTTAATTCTTGTTCGTGTTGTACCACTCACGCATTTTACCTGTACTCGATCATACGTGTATAAGGGGAGAAATATTATAAACATTTAATGAAATGTTGAACCTTAAACTTTGGAAAATTAAATTACTATCTACTTTCATGTCGTAGAATACTACATGCTGGTCTAAACTATTCGGTATACGTGGTGAGTGAAACAATGATTTTCAAAGATTGTATTCATCTGGATTTCATCACTTGCTCCGGGTAAATACAATTTTAACTAACTGTGCAAGAAAGCCAAAGCCCGTTTGTGAGATGTATAATTGTATCAGGAATTAAGAAAATACATACGTAATATTTTATAGTTAATATGTTATTAGAAAACATTTATTAATAAATTTTATATTAATTGAAATATTATGTTCTTAATTATTTCAGAATTAATTACGCAAATTATAACTTTCCATTTATTTTTCAATATATTCCATAACATGTACTTAATGACTAAAAAAACATGTGATATAAATATCTCCTATAATTTGTGGAAATTATTTTTTTTCTCTTTTTAAAAATAATCTGATTTTATTACGGTTCTGTAAGGCATTATATGCCATCATTATAGTTTATTTTAACTGCAAATAGGATTGGAAAAGTTTTCTAAGTGAAATTTTATCACCAGGTCTATCGGATCCTACATCGAACCCTTCAACTGCAGGACGACCTGATTATTGAAACAACACTTGCATTGGGGAGGGGCGGGGGGAATAGGAACACAACATCCGGACGAAATCCGGTAATTAGGTGCTCCAAAAATTATATAATACATCAAACAATTACCAAGGCACAATAAAGATATTAAAATACTATGCAGTATTGTCCATGCTAGGAAGCATAGAGAAAGAAACATAAACAAAACAAAGTCCATCAATACGTGTATCAGAACTCAAATGAATGTTACTCTCTCAACATTTTACATAGTTGTATAGTAATCGGATGATACTGGACCGAACCGTATACTATTCCCAACCTCTCACTATGCAGTATGTCCACAAAGTTACATTGTTTTGGAAGCAGGGCCTTGTGGGCATTCTGTAGTATCTAACCTGTAGCGTTTGTTTTGGTGTAGTATCCGCTAGGCCTGTTTATCACGATTTTACAACCTCCGGTAAGACAAATATCAGGAATCGTTAAGGTCCAGAACATTAAATGTTATTCATAAACACTCTTTTCATGTATTCAAGAAAATATGAATTCCAGGTTAAATACTTTTTAAGAAATTTCTTGTCCTCTTGCGAAATTGGACACGTAAATATGAATATAAATAGGAGGGATTAAACTGAACCTAAGAGAGAGAAAGAGGGAAAAGAAGTTGATAGGAGATATAGAAATTAATAATTTTGCATCACGATTCGATTTTAATTGATTAACGAAATAGTGCATATTGTTAGCAGATTGACGTGGCCTTCATCTGTCACAATAAGTTTGGTCAGTATCTAATATAGGACAGACATTTGCTGATACTACTCAACTAAGAATAAAAGCCCAATTACATTATGAGTGACATTTCAGTGTCGTCCTTGTATCCCACCCTTTCTTTCCCATTAAGAAAAGACAAGAGGACAGTCTGGCGCCCGACGTCTTCTCCCAAACACTGGCCTTTGCTTCATTCACACCAAAGCACTTGGTAACCATAAGCTAAATTGCCTGCTTTTAGGGTCTTGCTAAGACATTATGAAGCACCTTCTTCTCCCTGGGGGAGACGTACGACAACAAACTAAGCACAACTAAATTGAGAAAGCATTTCCCCTCGGTATTCTGATTACTTGGAACCCCTTCCTGCAGCCCGTATCAGTTCCAGATTCCTGTCAAATTTCTCCTTTATAACTCTCTCTTAAATTAAGATCGTGTAATTTTCTATGCATATTGAATCTGCCGGTTCATATGAGGTCATGAAGTACTGTTTTCTAAATTTACATTAAAAGCTTCCAGACAAATGTTTGAGAATATAAATTCCCAATCTATGTATAACATATTTGTCACCTATATAATAATAATAATAATAATAATAATAATAATAATAATAATAATAATTTTATTTATTATTTTATTTATTATTTAGCAGGTCTCACAATATCTTATTAACAACAACAATAATAATAATAATAATAACAATAATAGTAGAATAAAAAAGTAAAGCATATCATAAATGCTTAAAAACGAAGAAGGAAGAAGATAATAATTCATATATTCAACAGAAAAATGCAGTTATTAAGTAAGCACGAAAGGATACAAATGAATATTGGGAAATATTATGTTCTGAGGCAAATTGTCAATTAGGTTTCAAACAGTTAGCTACAGCGTGGAAAATGTCAAATGGTTTGAGAAAATATGAGCAAAATAAACGAATATTCAAATAATCACTATGAAACAATGGATAGAATAATAAGAAAACTTATTGAATAAAAATCGACCAGAGTTTCAAGAAGATAATGAAGCTTTTCAACATGCATAAATATATTGGGAATTACCGAACTGGATGTACAATATTTCATAGCATAGGGAAAACGCTTCATGAGACTCTCCGACACACGTAGCCTTGATACTCGATTCCATCAGCACATTGTCCTTTATATTACTCCTCACCACACTGGGTGTTATTAATTATCTACTACAGTTTCAGTTGCCAGAACATGGAATTTCCTTCCGCCCTATGCCACAGACTGTCAAACTATAACATAATTAAAAAATAAATCAAATAATTATGTAATAAGAAACAAAACCACCTCGCTGGTAGTATTCGTTTAATAATTAATTAATTGAATTATTTATGAAAATAATATTACGATTGACAAATATGTTCATTTGTTTTGTTTTAAATACTGTATAATCTTAATATTAGTTTCCATATAGCATTATGTTTCTTTGTTATTTATATGTATTAGATCCACCGCTGTGATCTCGAGGTAGCGTGCTGTCTTGTCACGCAGAGGCAGTTTTCCTGGGTGAGTTTTTTTATCGGGGTTTTCCTCACCTGTGAGACAAATGCCAGGAAAACTTTAAGGCCCAAACGGTCCCCGAAATCATATGGCCATCATGCTTATCGTTATCATCTTCATCCTTCACCGGTGTGGAAAGCAACGGGAAGCTACCACATCTACAATTACCTAGTAAAGCTGCAAGCATAGCATGAAAATGCTATGATTGAAGTGAAGGCCCTACACTCGGGCAGAATTACTGTGGATTGATTGATATGTATTAGACAGAGGCAACAATTTAATTTATCCTGCTTGTAAACATTTTATAATTAGTTTTAGTCTCAATCTTAACTATCGTAATTAGTTTTAGTCTTAATATTAACTATCATTAACTGCTTGTATTATGGATCGTAATATAGTAGATAGTCTTACTACGCCATGATGAAGATCTGTTAGAATTGGCTGCTTACAAACTAAATGCAATATGTAGTGATTATAATTTTAAAATTTCAATAAGTAAAACAAAAGTAATGGCATTTTGTGGAAGAAATACTCTGCGTGCAAAAATAGTAATTAGAGACGAAATTATTGAACAAATATCCCACTTTAAATATTTAGGATGTGACATCAGCTATGGGTATGATAAAGATATTGAACACAAAACACATCCGTTTCAAGCTATTTGTGGTACAATCAATAGAACATTCAATAATAAAGCCCATAAACAAACAAAATTAAAATTTTATAAAACAATGGCTGTCCCTGTCCTTTTGTATGGGAGTGAATCTTCGATTACCACTACCAAACAAGAAAGTAAAATCCAAGCAGCCGAGATGAAATTTTTAATAAGAGTAAAAGGCTGCACTAGAATGGACCAGATAAGAAACGAGGATATCCGTGAAGAACTGCAGATCTACTCCATAAAAGAAAATATATTTAACAACAAGATACAGTGGAAAGAACATGTAGAAAGAATGGAAGAAAGAAGATTACCAAATAAAATCTTCCATTATTTTCCAAGAGGAAGAAGAGATGTCGGACGTCCTCGGAAGAGATGGTCTTAGATCTATTAGTGAAGACGGAACAGGCAACTCTTGCCTAAACCAGGAAGTGAAGAAGAACAAGAATATAGTAGATACTATATTATTGATCAAATCTTCATTTAGCATTTAATGTTAGAGTTAAGTGTGATTGTTATATTCTGATGTAATATGTATTTTTCCTGGTGAATGGAAAAGAGAGTTACATAGACTTAACTTCACCTCGCTAAATAAATAAGTAAAAATAAGTAAATAAAAAACAACAAGGCAACAGGAATACATTTTGAAATGTTGAAATAAGGAGGATGAAAAGTAGTAAAAATGTTGACAAAATTACATAAAAATATATTAAATGGAAAAGAATAACCAAAACAGATGAAATTGGGATACATCACTTCCACATACAAAAAAAGAAAGGAGACAGAAAAGCATGCTCTAACTATAGACGATTTTTAGAGAACCCTATAATGAAGGTATTTACAAAAATTGTGAAACAATATGTAGAAGAAAAATACGTAGGCAATGAGGAACAGTGTGGATTTACTGTTGGAAAGTCCTGCATAGATCACATTTTCACGTATAGACCGTTATTGGAAAAATGTAATGAAAAGTCAAGAAACATAGGATTGATGTTCAAAGATTTGGAAAAGGCAATAAAACTATTATGGCAAGCACTAGTAGAAGCATTAAAAAATGAAATAAAAAACAATAAAAATGTTAAAAACAATATATTCTGGAAATGTATGCCAAATTAATATGGGGAGCAAGTTATCTACATAAATGTAGTACCAAAGTACTACTACAAGGCTACTGTGTATCATCATTATTATTTAAAATATTTATAGACGTTTGCCTAAGAAACTGTACTATGGGAATTACAAGTAATCAACAATAAGTGTTAGGATATCTACTATTTGCTTGACTTGATTACTCAGGACGCGGAAGATGCATCATACATGGCAAGGAAATTAAATGAGAAATACAAGAAATGGGGATTAAATATAAATATTTAGAAAATCTAATATCTCACGACAGACCTAGAGAATGAAGAGAAATTACAATGTGAAAATTATGAAAGTTGAAAAATTCAAATAATTAGGATCAATTTTAGAATCAGATGGGAAACGTTATAGTGAAATTGAGATAAGAATTAGTGAGGGGAGAAAAGTAATTGGAATGTTAAATTGAGAGATATGGAAAAGACATTACAAATAAAACCAAGACTTTAATATTTTAATCATTAGTACAAAGTAAAAATTATAGAAAATAGAGATGGAGTTTTGTCGAAGGGCATCAACAAAATCAAGAAAAAAGAAATACGGAACCAAAAAATGAGAGAAATTATTAATGTTAAACATAATATTATAGAACTAAAGAAGAACGAAGATTTGAAATTGTTTGGACATCTGAAGAGGATGTAAAATAACATATTCCCAAAAATGATGCTGGATTCGAATGCTGAAGGTAGGAGGAGGAGAGGGAAACCCAGGGATCAGTGTATGGATGGAATGAGAAGACACATGACCGGCAGAGACATCAAAGAAGAAGTTACTGAGGATACAAAACTGCAGTGGAGTAAAATACATTTGGGCTGAAGGATAACTATTCTAATGTAGAGAAAATCCTTATTTAAAAAATAATAATAAATTAAAAATAACAATAATAAATCAATAATAATAATAATAATAATAATAATAATAATAATAATAATAATAATAATGCTTAGTCGACCAATATAAAAAACAGTTAAAAATACAAGTTCCTCAAAAAACATTTTGAGAAATAAAACTACTCTCGAATGTTTAAAAATATCAAAACATTTTTCTTAGTATTTTAATTGATAAGACAGGTGTTGAGGCGTACATAGATGTAAAGACGCATAATGAAACGTTTGTATATATTCAATTCCTAGCATCTTAACCTTTAAGCGCCCAAGTTTAAATGGCCAGGTAGCGGCAGGCTGCCCGGGTTTAAATGTCCACCTAGCTTTTAAACTCCTTCGCTTTTGACTATAACTTTACTGATTTTATTAACTCATATTTTAAAATCTGTGGGGGTCACAAACATGAAACAAAGTTTAGAGTGTTAAATATTATTGTAAAATCAGTGGTATTCACGGCAAAAACCCGTAGTGATATTTTATATCATAGAGATAATTTTTAAATTCAGGATAGTTAGCAAATAACTTTCGGGATTTTAGAGTGTTGTGAATCAGGTTAGAAGTGAAAAACTATACATAGATTTAGGTATATTCTCACCCTCGTTCATTCTTTTGTTTATTATGTTGCATCCGGTCAGTTTTCCCCCAAAGCAGGAAAGTTTTGAAGAAAAAAAAACAGGTCACATTCCACCCACAGCCCTTATTCATTCACAGTTTTGTGACTCAGAGTGAAGTTTACGATATGTCTAGTACAAAATCACTACGTTACGCTGAAATACAAGACATTCTTGGATTGTGACAATGACAAAACGATATCAATGACAAGCTACAATCAACTGACACTTATAGCTGTGGGACACCTGACGTTTGTCTGGTCTTGGGTTCGTGAAACTAGAATTGACAGCGAAGAAAAATGTATCTCTTCCCCCTGACATGACAGAATCAGAAATGTACCTTTTTCTTGGCGTAATTATTCTAATGTGAAATGACGTGTTGTGGGATAGTAAGACATAAGAGAAAAGGGATGCCTAATAATCTTAAAAATAATAATAATAATAATTCCATGGTGCGACAGGCCTAGAAGGCCCTTAGAGCCTAACATCGAGCTTCTGGCCTCACACTCATATGTGTCAATCACAAAGGTAGATGTTCATCGAGCTAGTGCATGGGTGACATGTGCTCAGCATGTGGAGTCCCCCAGCCGTTATAGCTTGTTTACTCAACCAAAAAAAATCTTTTTTCATTTGTTAGACTTAACCATTCTATACAATTTTCTTCTTCTGACTTAATTGGTGCCATAACAACATATAGTGACTTCTGACTTAGACTTGTCAGAGACGTATTGCAACAGGCTGATAGAACACCCTGTAGACGACTCCCTGGATAGACCTAGTATATTGAGTACAGACATTTCGTGATTTGAAGTCAACTTTAGTCAACATTGGGCCAAAACAACACATACAGACTTCCGACTTAGACTTGTCACAGACTTTTCGGAACAGGTTGGTAGAACACCCTGTAGATGACTCCCTGGTCAGTAGACATAGTATATTGAGTACAGATATTTCGTGACTTGAAGTTAACTTAGTCAACATTGGTGGGTAGCTTTACAAAGACTAATTTGTCGTGTGTTCGGCGCGGGGAATCAGAAAACGTGTGCAAGTGAAGTGTAAAAAGTATGATGTCGGTTTGTGAATTGGTGATTATTTCGAGGCTTATTACACAAAAACAAACATTTAATAAACAAATGCTATCTTCACATCACGTTGCCAAGCATCTGATAACCCTGAAAAAAGGTATGTTACAATAGTAGTATTATCCAGTATAATTTCAAGCAACCAAACAAGTCCGCCTGCTCAGAACCCATACGCTGGGTCTGCGGGCAGATTGGACGTACATTTTAAAACCCAGCATATGGGCTCCTGGGCGTTTAAAGGTTAAAAGTATCCCTTGTACGTATATGTGAAACCACACTTATTTACAGAATCATCACATGTACATTATCATAAAGTTATAGAAATTAAAAAAAAATAATTATTACTTAACGTTAACGTATTTGAGGGTCAACTATTTGAAACAGATGTTAAATGAAATATAAACAATTTTTGAATCGATTTAAACTTTTCCTTTAACAGAATAATTTCCCCGTTTAATATATCATCTTCTTCGACCTTCAGTTTGGAAAGTTGAAGTTGTATATAAAAACTGAACTTACTAATCAGTCCTTAGTAACAAGATCTATGCTTACAAATTAATTAATTAAAATATATATCTTCACAATATACAGACAACTCAGAGTGAATGTATGTGGCTTTTAATTAAATCTGAAAATAGTTTTAAATATACCTAAACAACAATTTTTTTAAATTTTAAATTTCCTCAATATAAAGAAAATCCATATATATATATATATATATATATATATATATATATATATATATCATGAAGAAAATTTTCTTGGGTTTTCCGCGTCATGGATTCAAGATCCACCTTGAATCCAAGACGCGAAAAACCCAAGGAAACTTTCTTAACATACTTATATCCGCGAAAATCAACAGTATAACATATATACAAACTTTAAGGAATATGGAACTATCTAAAGAACAAAAATCCTTAAAACAAATTAAAGAGTTAGCGATTCAACCAGGTGTTGTAACTAATAATAATAATAATAATAATAATAATAATAATAATAATAATAATAATAATAATAATAATAATAATAATAATAATGACATGGCCACTATATGCCAGTTGGAACGATATCCCGCTACCTCTCGTGTAAATTCAGGATACTATATTTATATATATAAGAAAATAAATGTTTGTGTTAGGATTCCTGAGTAGCTAAGATGATTATAGCGCTAAACGTACAAAGTTTAAAAATCCCGGTTTAAACCCCGACTCAGACATTTATTTTTCTTTTCACGTCATATGTGTCTTCATTGCTAAATGTCAAAGATATAGTTATAATATCTTAATATACAAACGTTACTGCTATAAAGAAAATATTTTCTTTAAATATGCTTACATGTTACAGTGGCCACTAGATGGCAATTAGAACGATATCCAGCTACGTCTCGTGTAAATTGACAATACTATATATATATATATACAGGGTGGACCGCTCGAATGGACCTAATTTCAATTGCTTGTTACTGGCAAACGGTTGAAGATAGAAACTTAAAACAACGTTCATATTACAGAAAAACTCACCAAGTTTTGATATCCAGATCACCACATCTCTATATGAGCCCCAGCAGTCACTGTGACGATATCAAAGCGATGAACAATTTCTTGCCAAGTACGTTGGAGTATGTCTTCTGGAATGTTCTCAATAGCCTCTATGATGCGCTCACGAAGATCACGAAGGTCTTTGACTGGGGTGGTGTAAACTTTATCTTTGACATAGCCCCAGAGAAAGAAATCCAGTGGTGTTAAATCGGGAGATCTCGGGGGCCACGCGATTGGTCCTCCCCTACCAATCCAACGGCCAGGGAAAATGTTGTCCAAAGTCGTACGAACTTCATTGGACCAGTGGGGAGGAGCACCATCTTGCTGGAAAACGATGTTAGGCTGCAGTTGTTCAATTTGTGGAAAGAAGAACTGCTCCAGCATGTCAAGATAGTGGTACCACGAACAGTTTTCTCGGCGAAGAAAAACGGTCCAATGACCTTATTATGTGACAAACTGCACCAAACATTCATCTTCGGACTATCACGAACATGCTCTTGAATAGCGTGAGGATTCTCCGATCCCCAGATCCGCACATTATGCCGGTTTACCTTGCCTGACAAATGGAAAGTGGCTTCGTCCGAGAAGAAAATCTTGGTCATGAAGTCAGGATCAGCGCCGAGACGGTCCAGCATCGTATTGGCGAATTCCACTCGTTTCGGCATGTCATTCGGCTCCAGACATTGCAACTAACTGCACTTTATATGCGTGCAGTTTGAGGCGTTTGTGGACAATCCGTTGTAATGTCGATTTTGGTATTTGAAGTTCCCGCGAAGCTCTTCTTAATGACTTCCGGGGGCTTCGCTCAAATGCGGCTTGAACATTTGCTACCATTTCATCGGATGCTCTGCGACCACCACCATGCTTCTTCAACACAGATCCTGTAGCTAATAATGTATACACGCCACTTCTTTATGCTTCTAGCAGTTGGAGCATCACGGTTAAACACACGCCGGAACTCCCTTTGAACTCTAATGATTGATTTAAACTCCGCATACCACAAAACAGCTTGCGCTTTCATCTGCGGAGTCGCCATTTTCACAAACAATTAAATCTAAGAACGAGAAACGTATCTTTGTGCCATCTACCGACAGGATTCGAAACTTGGTGAGTTTTTCTGTACTATGAACGTTGTTTTAAGTTTCTATCTTCAACCGTTTGCCAGTAACAAGCAATTGAAATTAGGTCCATTCGAGCGGTCCACCCTGTATATATATATATATATATATATATATATATGTGTGTGTGTGTGTGTGTTTGTGTTAGGATTCCTGAGTAGCTCTGATGGTTAGAACAGTAAACGTACAAAGTTTAGAATCTCGGGTTCAAACCCCGACTCAGGCATTTAGTTTTCTTCCCATGTCGTATTTTCCTTCATTTCTAAATGTCAAAAATACAGTTATAACATTTAAATATACAAGCGTTACTGCTATAAAGTATATATTCTCTTTAAAAAGCTTAATTGTAATAGTGCCACTAGATGGCAGTTGGAACGATATCCCGCTGCTCCCGTGTAAATTGAGAATACAAATAAATGGTTGTGTCAGGATTCCTGAGTAGCTAAGATGGTTATAGCGCTAAACGTACAAAGTTTAGAAACGCGGGTTCAAATCCTGCCTCAGACTTTATTTTTTCTTTTCATGTGATATATATATATATATAAGCTCACCACTGTGGTCTCAAGGTAGCATGCTATCATGTCACGCAGCGGGCCCCGGTTCGATCCCCGGTCGGGGCAGTTTTTCTGGGTCAGGTTTTTATCGGGGTTTTTCCTCACCTGCGAGACAATTGTCAGGAAAACGTTAAGGCCCAAACGGTCCCCGAAATCATATGGCCATCACCATCATCATCCTTATCATTATCATCATCATCCTTCACCGATGTGGAAAGCTACGGGAAGCTACCATACCTACAATTCCCTAGTAAAGCTGCAAGCATGGTATGAAAATGCTATGATTGCAGTGAAGGACCTGCCTTTGGGCAGAATTACTATGGATGGATGGATATATATATATATATACTAAAATGAAAATAGGGATTTAGAAACAATATTTAAACGTATACTGTAGCGAAATCTGAACACAAAAGTAAAAGACTATGATAACTGTATATACATGAACAAACAACATTTTGAGGAAGATATGTTGTCCAACTAGCAATAATGGTTGTCTAGCGAATTATAACTAAACAGAACTGCAAGTTCTGTAGAAAGATAGCCATCCATAGTAATTCTGCCCGAAGGCAGGTCCTTCACTACATTTTCATGCTATGCTTGCAGCTTTACTAGGGAATTGTAGGTGCGGTAGCTTCCCGTTGCTTTCCACACCCGTGAAGGATGATGATGATGATAATGATAAGGATGATAATGATGACCGCATGATTTCGGGGACCGTCCGGGCCTTAAAGTTTTCCTGACATTTGTCTTACAGGTGAGGAAAAACCCCGATAAAAACCTCACCAAGGAAAACTGCCCCGACCGGGGATCGAACCCGGGCCCGCTGCGTGATAAGGCAGCACGCTCTCTCGAGACCACAGCGGTGGACTACAAATATATAATAGCAGATATTAAAGCTACAAGTGTCTAGATCAGGGACGAACTACGGCCCTCCGTCATTTTCTGTCCGGCTCCTGTAGGGCGATAGTATTTTAATAAATTAAAATATGGTAAGGGTAGACCTATAATTTTAGTCTGTCAGCAATGAAGCAAGGACTTATAAAAAATGTTATAACGACATAACCAGAACAGTAGCAAATCAACTCATGTTGATAATAAAAAAATAATAATAATTGTTATTATTTTTATTTTTTTTTTTTATTTATTTATTTATTTATTTATTTATTTATCTATCTGCATCGTCCATTTCGTTTTCTCCTCATTTTGCTCAAAACATAATTAATCCATTTTCGTTAACGTCTTCTTCTCCTTCTACCAAGTGACACCCATTCTAGTATTCTTCTTGAGAATCTGCCTTCTGACATTCTTTTTACATGACGATCCATTTTAATTGTTTGTTCTTTATGAAATCCACAATCGAAGTTTATATTTTTTTTAATTACACCGTTTCTTATTTTATATTTTCTAGAAATCCTAATAATAATAATAATAATAATAATAATAATAATAATAATAATAATAATAATATTCACAACAACTATCATAAGGCCTATGGCCCGAGCCACCTTGATACAAATAAAGCCTTCGATACAAATAAAGCTCTGGTATAGATGTTAGAACATGTGAATAGAACGTGCACATTCCGAATTCCCAAGGTAGGACTCTGGACAAACTTGACTCTAAAAGAAGACGCGGTGGACCAAAAATTAGATGGATGGATGATGTGGAAAATTGATTTGGGAAGAATTGTAAAAAGTAATTGGAGGTAGAAAGTAAAGGACAGAATAGAATGGCGAGCTATTGTTGGGGAGGCCAAGGCTACATTCTAAGAGATCTGGTAAATTTGATAGTAAAGAACCGTTGAGTTTATTAATTATAACGTTAAAATCTTATAACCCGTATCTGATATATCAGTCGTCCTCAACTAAAACAAACTTCCATTTTAAAATCCGTTCATTAATTAAACAATGTAGGCCTTTTATAAACAAGTTACATAATCATCATCAATGGCAGTCATGGATTAGGCCATTGGCCTGTTCCGCTTCAGGAAAGAAATTGATCCCTCCATCTCTTCTTAGGTCATTGTGATATCAGTCCGGTCATTTCTTTCCTTTAGATTCTGAGTATGTATAGATCTCCTCAGAATGGGTTACCAACCCATCGCTGAGAAAGTTCAGTGGTGGGGTTGCCATCTTGAGGCCTCTGAACTTGCCTGCTTTTCTGTTTGGGAGTGCTCCCCTAGCCAGTTGGTCCGGTTTGTGAACACCCTCTCCCATCTGCTGTAATTATGAGTTACATTGTCCAGAGGTCACGACGAGGACGTGGGAGTATGATTTGCTGGTAGAGCTGCCTGGTGTTATGATAGTTGGCTTTACACAACATTTTATAGAGCATGTCAATCTGGCATTAACAGCTCCGCTGTGGCCATTGCCAGCCTTTATATTAAGAATATAAAATATATGTATATAAAATTGTACCTTTCTTCAAAATTGATGTATAAATCCATCAGTAATACTTTAATCAAATAAGTAATAAAATATTTATATGTTATTATAAAATCTTCTATAAAATGTACACATTTCATATGGTTGCTAAGGTAAATAATTTTCATAATTATATAGTTTTAGTTATTTGAAGCCATAATTCACTATGAAAATATAACATTACTATGTAAAACTATCCATAAACCTTTCATAAAAACTGTTATATCAAAATGTATCACAATATTTATATAATTATCTCTCAAAAACCTATAAATATGGAGCACTTAATACTTGATGTTTTCTTATGTCAACAATATAAACAATCAAGTTACATAATTATCATATCAAATGAGTACCATTTTACATGCTGATGATGGAACGTGTTTCAGAAAGGAGAAAGGCCTATATTAATTGTTTGGCAAAGTTTTTAAAAATAAGTATATTTTAGTTGAGGAACACTGATATGCCAGGTACGGATTCCAACGTTCTAATATATATATACATTAAAAAAGTATAATCCTGAGTTATAAATTCATAATAGCGCACAACTTATAAAACTGGATGTTTTAAATCAGTCGATATGTGGCTTGCAGTCATATGCTATGACAATTCGACTGCAACATCTGTCAATGTACAATCAAAGCCGTATGGAAATGTCATTAAATTACAGCTGTCTGCCAAACAAGAACACATTATATGTTCTCAGATAGTCGTGATTACGGAACTTTGATAAAAACAAATCGGGATAAATATTAATCAGACAAAGCAGGGATTATCTCTAGTGCAATCGATATCCATCATTTTTCAACATACAAGTCAGCTTATTAAAATATTCACTAATTTTATTTTCAAAATTTTAATCTATTAAAATCCTCATATTAATCCTTAAATAACCAACGGATTACCTCAAGCAATAATGTTTGTAACCCATATTCGGGAGGGCCTGGCTTCAAGTCCTGGTGCCTCACTGAGGTTTTTACTGGTTTACCTCAATCGTCGAGACAAATTCTAGGATTGAATTTTATTGATAGTGCCCATTTTACACCATTTCATAATTTGGTTAGGCATACACTTGAATACATAGGACCTATATACTGAAAGTAAATAAATTGTTTGTATATGATGCAGTTGTCAAAGGCGGTTTTAAATAATAACATAACTTAATTGACGAAACATTACGTTTCCGTGCCACATATTTAAATGTGTTGAATCGTAGTGAAAACAAAATAATCTAAGATAACTGTTACTGATTAATTTACTATACGTTGTGTAATTCAACGTATGTTTAAGTATATTTCATTCGTTTGATTTTCGATTGTTCCATTAAAATATTAACTAAATTAAAGTAATCTACATTAAGGATGCAATGTCAATTTAAGAGAAAACTTTTCTGAAATAGTGTAGCACATATCCATTAGTACAATAATTAGTTCATTCCCAGTACTAAATTAGTCACCCCGTCTTGATCTTTTTTTCAGATAAATGGTCGTGTTTTGGTTTCCATCGGAATAGGTTTCATTATTCTGGGTGTTTTGTCATCAGAATACAAATATTATGATGCTTTAAGAACCAGATAGTCCCAGAAAACGAACAGGCTATCGTTATCGTCCACATCCCATGCGCCCTTTTGACTATGAATGTATGTTTGAGGCTTGTGTCTTGTTTAATATTCATACTTTTCGGAAGTAACCCGAAATTTAGCTGATCATTCAGCCGGATATTTGTGTGATCAAAAAAATATATGTATGCGACCTAAGTTAAAATTATCTTCCATTAATTTGTGTTCCTACCCACAAGCATATAACAATCTAAGTCAGTTTTACAATATTTTGAGATAATGCCTTTTTAATATTCGAAATCTTGTACATTTTAGTGTTATTCAACATTCCTTTCTTTCTATATTCAATAGGTAAATTATTTCCTTACACCAATGGCAATTCAAAATCAGGAAAAAAATTGCAAGGCTTCCAAAGGCAACACTGCACATGACTGTAAGATTGTTGAATAGAGTATACAAAATGAAAGTAGTGTTTTGAACTTTACATGTATTAAATTAATGTTCATTGAGTACAGAATAATAACAAAATGTATAACTAAAACAAGAACCTCCAGTAAGAGCTTCATTTCTTGACGTAATGAAGTTTCAATCATCTTCAATATCCTATTATGTGGTAAGAGATTCGTACAATGCTCTGGCACCTGGCTGTTGACAGAACTGGCTAACCTGCAGATCGTTGTTTTTTCAATCTGGATATTGGTAGTGAGCTGGCATGGGCTTTGCTGTGGTCCCATTTCTTGTTCCATGAAGGTGTCAAATGATGTCCTAGCAATGATATAAGATTCCCAGGCTCCATTATAGGAAGTTATTACAATGATTGTACGGACAGTACAATGAGAATTCAGTAATTTGACGTGCGGCAACAAGACAGTTTTGTTTATAATGTGGGGCTAAAATGATCCCCATTTAGAGAACATGTGTGGCTCAGCTGCAGCGAAATGACTTAATAAAATGAAAAAAAAAATGTAGAGCTTTGTTTTAATGACATACTAAAAGTTGACATGGGTTGTTCTTTCATATGAGCAACTGACTTATATTGTTCTTTCATTGGAAACCAGACATACAAAGATATTTTTCATTGACGTGGAATGTTATTTGCAATGTTTTGTGTTGTGCATAGCTTAATGTAAGAGATGGCGTCAAAATCTCACTTTCAATTTTTCTTAGCTTAGATTGTTATTTGCTTGTACCCTTCATCGTTTTCTCAGAAAAATGGTCGTGTTTCGGTTTCCATCGGAATAAGTTTCATTATTCTGGGTGTTTTGTCATCAGAAGACAAATAGCATGATGCTTTAAGAACCAAATACTCCCAGAACACAAACTGGCTATCGTTATCGTCCACATCCCATTCGCCCTTTTGACTATGAATGTACGTTTGAGCGTTGTGTCTTGTTTAATATTCATGCTTTTAGGAAGTAACCCGACATTTAGCTGATCATTCAGCCGGATATTTGTGTGATAAAAAAATATATATATGTATGCGACCAAAGTTAAAATTATCTCCCATTAATTTGTGTTCCTATTGAATCCTGGGTGTCGAGGCGCGCCTAAAATTACGTTCGAAGAATTCGGTCAGAACTAAGAAAAGTAAAAAGAAAAAAAAACTGGTATGTATTAATATATATTAATACACCCTCCAGCTGTTTTTAGTTTGAACCAATTAACCACACATTATGAAATTTATAAAATGTAACCCAAAATAATTCACACCAAGCACTTAGGTATTATTTTGAATATTTTTATATTTTAGTTAGTTACTTTTAAATATCGATTAGTTAGTACAGAGTAAAAACAGCTGGAGGTTGCACTATTCACATTAATCTAAAAACGAACATTTTGACTTAATCAGACAGACTATTTAAATAATGCCCAAAATCCATGGCCAATCACATTTCAATGATTTTTTATTTACAACCAATCACATTTGTGTTTCGCCTAGAATTTACCAAATAAAGTTTATCATAATAAAGAAAGCACCTCCTTTTTTAACATTCTGAATAGGTCATAGCATTATTTTGCAGTGACTGACCCTAGAAGAAATACGGCTACCAGATTGTATATGTAGTGCATGAATGTCAACACATATTGTATGCGAGAGATAATATAAAAACATGTGTAACAATTGATTATACCATAAAAAAAGAAACCACTGTTAGCACTTTCTTAAACGAATTATTTTCCAGGAAATGACGTTCCAGAAAAATGCAAATGATATATTTACAATAGGACATCAGAAATTAATTAATACCTATAACGTTGGTTATAAATTTCTCCACTAGGGTGCATTCTTACAATATTAAGATATTTTGGCAATAAATAATACTAAAACCTTGTTATAGTGATCGAACAAAAGAAGCAAATGAAGCGTGCCAATCGTTTCTCATTTGTTTTCAAACATTGCCGTTTACATTAAATATATCAATATTTTAAAATAACTATAGTTAAATAATGATTTGTGAGTATACAGCTTAATTTTATTCGTTAAATAGTCCTAACAAACGCCACTCTTGATTTCCAGATTCTCTAGATAAATTCACTTCTCACTTCGTGAGTCGTGAATTTATCGATAATTTGGAAATCACTTGTGGCATTATTTATGATAAATATACACCCGAGCCGAGATTTGAATCCAGTTTTACACACTTGCACTTTACCATAAGAGCTTCTTAGGCGCACCTCCAGCAACGAACACAAATTCTCCCCTTCATTAATCCTCGAGTTCTCCGTAAGTAGCGAATCTTGTCTTCAAAGACTTAAGGGAATGTTTCTGCTCCGACAAGATGTCATAAAGGGGTTTCGTTGAAAAATCAACTAATTACGAACCTTATATAGATTATAAATTAATAAGCACATGGGAACACATGTTTCACTATTAACGGGGAGATTGGAGATTAAACAAGGGTAATATTTGATCCATATTTGGTTCGTCTTCCGGGCTTATAGGCCGTGGTCTGGTAGTCTTCTTACTCGACGTTTCGTCTACTGCTGCGGTAGACCTCATCAGGAGATACTGTGTGCTCTCTGTGAACTCCTCAACAGTCGGCTGCAGACTGGCCGACTGTTGAGGAGTTCACAGAGAGCACACAGTATCTCCTGATGAGGTCTACCGCAGCAGTAGACGAAACGTCGAGTAAGAAGACTACCAGACCACGGCCTATAAGCCCGGAAGACGAACCAAATATGGATCAAGACGCCGGCCGTGAAAGCCTACAATTATATATAAGGGTAATATTTGCTTCCTCCGGGAAGTGCTCCTAAGTAGCTCAATGGTAGAGCATTAGGGCCTAAAGCTGGAGATATTAGTTTCAAATCTCGGTTCAATTGGAATTTTTTCTCTGTGTTTATACCATTAATTGACTGCGTGTGGTTTGAGTAGAAACATTAATTTCCATCAAACGTAAAATGTATTAATTAAAATAATGATTTTTATTTTAGTGAAAAATATTTAGTTTAGTTAACTCATTTCTTAGATTGTGTAAATCACTGAGTATTTTATTACAAGGACAATTTAAATCTGTGACGCACAGGAATTTTTTTGTATGTACTCTATGAAGTAAGCAGAATAAATTATAGCGAAATGGAGTTCATGAGACGATAACAACGTTAGACAAAAAAAGTAGATATCCTTCAAGAACTTGAAATCACTTCGGTTATGGACCATATAACTACATATAGAAAAAAATTGCTACAACAATTTCAGCGTATGGATCGATCTCGCATTCCACATCAGATTTTGAATTGTCACCTACGAGTAAGGAGATCACTCAAAAGATGGCAAAAGACCTTAACGGGCCACCAAGCCTGATACATGCAAGGACGATGATGAAGATGACTCAATGAGGTATGTCTGCTTTGTTATTTACCTTTCTCTAATTTAATTTTATATATATGTTATATTTTTTTTCAAATGCCCCAGGTTGTCCTTCGACATTCCTGTTGTTCTCTCCTCGCATGGCCTACTTGTAACCCTCTTCTGAGGTTTGGGCGCCTGGAAGGTGGGGTTACGTTGCCCCGATGATATGACGGGTGATGATGATGATGATAGTGGTGCGCCAGGAGAGTCCCTAATTCTAAGCTTAATCTAAGATGAATATGAACGATGATGATTGCGATTGCCATGTGATATCGGGGACCGTTTGGGCCTTAACGTTTTCCTGACATTTGTCTTGCAGGTGAGGAAAAAACCCGATAAAAACCTCACCCATAAAAACTGTCCCGACCGGGGATCGAACCCAGAGCCGCTGCGTGACAAGGCAGCACGCTACCTCGAGACCACAGCGGTGGACTTAGGCTACATATGTTATATTGTAGATTCCATGTTAACGGCATGTGGGATAATGTCGAAACGTCGGAATCAGTAGCCGGAAGCCAATCTTGAATCAATGACGCGGAAAGCCCAAGAAACATTTCTTAATCATATATATATATATATATATATATATATATATATATATATATATCTGTCGTCTAATACCAAAAATCTCCATGTAGTACAATGGTGTTCTCTAGCCGGATTTTTTAACAAAGCTAATTCAGTTACGCTTATGTCCCCACAGATCTCATAGATCAGCATGTGGCACGGAATATATATATATATATATAACATACTAAATTAACTTTATTTGTGTTATATTAAGAGATTATTATAGTATAGGGGACTTATTAGAAGAAAAACTTTGTTGAAATAATACAACGTAATGACTGTGTGTTTGAGAGTTTGAACTCCATCCAAAAGAAAAAAGAAAACCACACACCCAACCGATACTTGGACGTTAGGAAGTGTAGCAAGTTGCACGATTGTGCATAAAAGAAAACAGTGGATTTATTAAGATAGACCGAATAACAAAACAAATATATTTTAGATGTAAGGCAAGAAGTTATAATAATGTAGGTAGGCCAAAAAGAGATGGATACAACTTTCCAAATGAAATATATGAGGACGGATCAAGCTTTAATGGCTTAAACCGTAACATATGATAGAAAAAAATACGAAGATTACATAAATATTCGGATTTGTTTATTTCTGATTAACAAGAGGATGCAGGAGTATGAACTCCGTGTCTCCAAATTAGTAACACCCGACGGAACAGATGGTGATTAAAGAGTAATAGGCTATTTGAGGGACGAGAATAATGATCTCACAACGATCTGATTTTCTTAGTTAACGAACTGAATCATACTTTATTGTTTGCTCTATGTCCAGTTTGTTCCCGAAAATAAACAAAAGTTGTTGTCGCTACAGCGTTAACACTCACACACATCACATACACATATAGACTAAAACTTAATATACATATCAGAGGGCTAAAGAGGAAGGGGAAAACCTAGGAAACATTGGATGTACATGGTGAGCATTAGGATATACAAAAGAGTATTTGATGGAAACAGCCTGATGGATGGAGATTTTAGGAGGACCTTTTCGAAATTTCAAGAAAAACCAGTGCATTGTGGATGAACTCGTAAATAAAATTATATATAGTATATATACATTTATATATATATATATATATATATATATATATGTTATAATTAAATCTTTAACATTGAGCAATGCAAGCTTAATATGGTATGATAAGAAAAATAAATGCCAGGACGGGATTCGAACCCGGATCATACCATATATATATATATATATATATACATATATATATATATATATACTTACGGTGTTGCATATTATTAATATTTAGGAAGATCAATTACAAACAGGGGAAAGACGCATAATGAAATTAAGTCTGTAAACGCATGCTATAACACAATACAAAGACTCCTTCAATCTGAAATTCATTCAAATATGTTAAACTAAAAATATCTAAAATAGCTATTCCTCCAGTTGTATGTATGGATGCGAATCATTGACTCTTGCTATGCTATTAAACATTACAGAGATTCTTGTCTTCCTAACATGTTTTTAAAACGTTAAATTAGAAACATATATAATCATTATTCTTCCTCTTATATTGTATAAATGCGAAACATGGATTCCTACTTTAAGGAAGAAGAGAAGATAATAAGTACCGGTGTTTGAGAATAAATTATTAGAAAAAAAAGATACAAACATACGTGTGAATGGAGAAGATTAAATAGTAGTAGTAGTAGTAGTAGGACTTCATTAGACTAAAAGTAAGATACATATAATGTTATTTACAAATATGGGTCGCACGGGCAGTAATCCGTACGTGCTGTTGACAATCCATATCAATAAAAAATGTTTGATAATAATATAAAGTAAAACAAAAAATAAAACGCAATAATACAGGGTGGACCGCTCGAATGGACCTAATTTCAATTGCTTGTTACTGGCAAACGGTTGAAGATAGAAACTTAAAACAACGTTCATATTACAGAAAAACTCACCAAGTTTTGATATCCAGATCACCACATCTCTATATGAGCCCCAGCAGTCACTGTGACGATATCAAAGCGATGAACAATTTCTTGCCAAGTACGTTGGAGTATGTCTTCTGGAATGTTCTCAATAGCCTCTATGATGCGCTCACGAAGATCACGAAGGTCTTTGACTGGGGTGGTGTAAACTTTATCTTTGACATAGCCCCAGAGAAAGAAATCCAGTGGTGTTAAAATATCGGGAGATCTCGGGGGCCACGCGATTGGTCCTCCCCTACCAATCCAACGGCCAGGGAAAATGTTGTCCAAAATCGTACGAACTTCATTGGACCAGTGGGGAGGAGCACCATCTTGCTGGAAAACGATGTTAGGCTGCAGTTGTTCAATTTGTGCAAAGAAGAACTGCTCCAGCATGTCAAGATATGTGGTACCACGAACAGTTTTCTCGGCGAAGAAAAACGGTCCAATGACCTTATTATGTGACAAACTGCACCAAACATTCATCTTCGGACTATCACGAACATGCTCTTGAATAGCGTGAGGATTCTCCGATCCCCAGATCCGCACATTATGCCGGTTTACCTTGCCTGACAAATGGAAAGTGGCTTCGTCCGAGAAGAAAATCTTGGTCATGAAGTCAGGATCAGCGCCGAGACGGTCCAGCATCGTATTGGCGAATTCCACTCGCTTCGGCATGCCATTCGGCTCCAGACGTGTGCACTAACTGCACTTTATATGCGTGCAGTTTGAGGCGTTTGTGGACAATCCGTTGTAATGTCGATTTTGGTATTTGTATTTGAAGTTCCCGCGAAGCTCTTCTTAATGACTTCCGGGGGCTTCGCTCAAATGCGGCTTGAACATTTGCTACCATTTCATCGGATGCTCTGCGACCACCACCATGCTTCTTCAACACAGATCCTGTAGCTAATAATGTATCACGCCACCACTTTATGCTTCTAGCAGTTGGAGCATCACGGTTAAACACACGCCGGAACTCCCTTTGAACTCTAATGATTGATTTAAACTCCGCATATCACAAAACAGCTTGCGCTTTCATCTGCGGAGTCGCCATTTTCACAAACAATTAAATCTAAGAACGAGAAACGTATCTTTGTGCCATCTACCGACAGGATTCGAAACTTGGTGAGTTTTTCTGTACTATGAACGTTGTTTTAAGTTTCTATCTTCAACCGTTTGCCAGTAACAAGCAATTGAAATTAGGTCCATTCGAGCGGTCCACCCTGTATTACAATAATTACATTATACATAAATTTGGTTATGTAGAATTATTAAGAATTAATTATGTTGCATTTTGCTAACATATTTATTTATTCACGAATGAGTGTTGTTCTTATTTTCCGAGTTTTGTCCAGAAATTTACCCAAGTCTATTCAATTTTCTGGATTTACCATTAACTCGTAGCATGCCAATCTTTCACGATTTGAATTTAGATATCTTTCCGGTAATATCTGACGCCTCAAGTATTCTAAATGGTTATATTTTCCTAATACATTTATCTCGTCTTCCAAGCTCCCGTACATTGGAACATATTCGCATATCGTGATCGTCGGTAATTATTAAATAGTAGAGAGCTACATGATCTATATGTACGAGAATAATTAAATCTGGACATCTGGACATCGGATATGACACAAATGGTAAATGGAAATGAACAATAGGGTTATTGAAAACGAAAGCCAGAGGGTTCAACGCCCAGTTGGTTGCCCAATAATGAGGTGAGAGAATAACGTTACCAAGATTTCAGGGACTTAAATCATTCAGGTAGACTAAATTAGCTCAGAATAAGCACTATATAGAGCTTATAAGCGCGTGGCCATAATTCTGCGCGTTCAATAACGGACCATGAGTTAGTTAGTTATTGCTCATGATGAGTGTGTAATAACTGGGATTAATGAATATTTTGTAAAACTGTTTCCAATCTCTTTCATGAGTATGATGTCAAGTGATAGTAAGTATATCATCTGCAAGTAAGTTTCCACCGCGTGTTAATACTGAAACCGAGTTTACCCTGCTAGTTTATATATTCAATAGAATAAATCACTGTGATGTGGTGTCATGAGAAAATGGTTTTAATTTTCCACAGTTATTACTCGAGCACTGGTAAGCGTGTTTCCGTAGGCTCACAAATGAATCACTAGAAGCTATTAACTTTATTTGCATACTTCAAAAAGAGCGAATTAACTCGGCAAAAAGGAAAATTTCTTTATCCTCGCGTAACTAGACTAGTCTCTTTGCATTGCTTTAGCAGATAATTTAATAAAGCAATGAGAGTTATAATGAAGTAATTTTGTATTTTTTACAGTCTGTATTATCTTTGGGTTTTCGTCCCCATTCATTCTTGCTAATCTTCATTATCTCATAAAATTTCATTACTTGCTGAATTTATATTGCATTCAGTATTCCAAGATTTAATTTCATCTCCAACTTTGATAAAGTTAGGTCATGGTTTGCAGATGAGCATTTGTGTTTATTTTTGTTTCATCTTCATTACAGACTCTTTTGGGCAGCGCTTGCTCTTTCCATGATAATGCAATATTGTTTCTCTAATCGTTCAGGGATCAATGCTATGAGCTATTTATTACTTTTTATAGATAATGTTTCTGACCTTTTTGAGAATTAAGTAACTGTATCTTAGTTGAGTAAGTATAAGTGTCCATATAAATGAAGCAATTCGTTCTGGCTTTATACAATTTATAACTAAAACTAAACTCCATGGCCTGACAAGACTAAGCACTTGGCCTAGCAGCCGCCTGCTAGTCTCATACCCACATGTGTAGATCACATACAATCAATGTCGGGATGACATGTCATATCTATGTCGGTTCCCACGGCCGTTAATGTTGGTTTTATGAACATGGAGCCACTACAAATTGCAGCTACTCAAATTCCCCACGGTGGTGGCTGGGCAACGGTACCTACTGACCGAAATTCCATGCGATAATTTCTTCCCCATGGGGACTCGAACCAGCTAATGTCCTTAGAAATGCACCTAATCATCCTGAATTAAACCACTCTGCTGCGGTGCAGCTAACAGGTTTTTATTATTAATTGCAGATATAAATATTATGGTCTCATGAACTGAAGAAACTGCTATGGGTTATATGAAATAAAACTGACTATTTAGCAAACAATATGACCATACGCGTAAATCAAATATTTATTTCTTACTTTTAAATCTTATCTGAGTCTAATTGGAACCAATATCAGTGCAATATTATAGTATCTGATATATTCTTTTTTTTTTTTTTTTTTTGCTTTTCAAAAGACGAAATTAAAATATTTACCTCTACTTAGTTCAGATTATAGTATTTGAGAGGTGTATTAGAAGGATCCTCGGTACAAAGTGAATATCGGGCAATCTGAGTGTGACATTACCTGGTTTTCTTCAACCATCAATTTAAATGCTGCATTGGAACTGCATTACAATAATTAATTTCATTACATTCACACTAGTGAAATTGCCTATTGTAAGTACGTAAAGATATGAGATGAATTACGAACGTAAATGCTAAAGCGGCTAAAAAATAATAATAATAATAATAATAATAATACTAATAATAATAATAATACTTTATTTATTCTGGCAGAGTTAAGGCCATAAGGCCCTCTCTTCCACTCAACCAGCACAAATACAAATAAATATTTGACAAATATAGATATACACTGTACTAATTATAAACAGTTAAAGATACAATAATGTAGCAATGTAAATGTCATGTACAAACAACATTTTATAGGGTAATAACAATAATGGAACGATAATAATAATAATAATAATAATAATAATAATAATAATAATAATAATAAAAATAATAATTATAATAATAAAAGATAGAAAAAAATGTTACAATTTTTATTTCGCCAATGGAAAGCGAATATATTTCACATTATGTAATCATTATTCAATAATTTAATATTTAGTGAAAGTTGATACAAAATTATTTCGAAAGTATAATAATATCACATGTTATAATTTATATTAACACAGTGATTTAGAAAACCTGCAACATATAAATGTCTTCCAATGTAATGTAGATCTTTAATTTTTACAAATTGCTGTCTTTTATGCATATCGCATGTAAATAAAGTGGTGGAATGAACTTATCATCAAGATGCCAAATTCTCATGTTGTTTTTTCTTCACTTTTGACAGAGAAAACTTCAAAGTAATATTAATAATTACAAGACATATTAGCCCCATCGGATTTAGAAATTCTAGAAACACAGACAAAATATTTATCCATTAAATCACTCAGCATGTCAAAATATGTTTACTCTCCAATGAAACGTGTTATTCGCTGTACGACGGTTGAGAATGCCATCATTAAACAGACATATTGGCGCCTCTTCATGAAATCATAGTAGTATACGCCTCCTCTCTTCTGGGATCGATAGTCGGTTTGTAAGTTCACATCGCATAGAAATGCGAATTTTAAGAATTAATTGTTGTTCATTATCAGGAACTGTTCTTGCTCATAACTAAATATTTTCTAGAATCTTCTATTTTTTATTCTAAATGTTCTTCAACGGCAGTAAGAACTTCAACATGTCCTCCTAATGAACTTTTGAGTAATTATAAAACACAGCTCTTGAATCCATTTACTTCATATTTTATTTGTTGTTAATATAATTTTCTTCTTGTCCATATTTTTTATCTTATCTCCTCCATTTTTACTTGAAGACAATTAATTAATTTAGTTTATGGTTTTAACTGCCCAATACTGGCCGATGTTACACTGTCCGATAAATAAAAACGACAGACAACCATCGGAGAAGCAATGTCTCAATTATGAGTTTCCCTGAAAAAATTGTTTTGTACATCATGGAGTTGTAAAAGAATTGTAATTTTTCGTATAAACTAAATTTACATTTACTGTTGTAGTATCTAGATAAAATGAACTACGGGTCGATGAAAACATGGCAGTAGTGAGAAGAAACTATCTTAGAATTGAATAGTGCAAGTATTTGGCAAGCAATGACCAGATCTTTTAGTAATGGCTTGTAGTCGAGAGTACCAGAGTAGGGACACATGTAGTGAGAAGCTATCACACTCCTCAAAGATAAGGAACATATATTATCCAATATCAGGCATTGTCCGTTATCAAGCAGTCTTCCCCTATATATTCGCGATAATGATAACAAGGAGGTATACTAATAGGGTGGATGCATATTACCTCATGTAACTACGATCTTTTAATCCACGGTTCAATAGCTCCCTAATTCAAATCTGGGAGTTTAACGCCTGAAACGTTTGCATGAGCCTCTTATTTCAGTGCAAATATTATTTTGCGTTCTGTAAAACTGTAACACAAAAGCACGGCTTTACGAAACCACAACTTGACTTCCCTCCCGAAGGAAGTCAGACTCGTGGTCACGGTTTTTACGTCCTGAATAGTACATAGGTATTTGTCGACTTTGAACCCCGGAACCTCGAAATCATAAGATTACCAGTGTCGATGATAGTGATTAGTTGGAACTAGAGAACGTTATAACATTTTAGTTCCATTTTTAATGAAACAAACTGTTTCAATGTTCGCTGGACTTTTTCTAATCTACAAAAACTAATTTTTGCAAACTCGTCAATCTCTGTTCGTTGAAGTTGAATATTCAGTCGCAATACGGTGACCCGTGTAAGTTATGAGAGGTTATCGTATTGACAAATTAAACTTGCAAACTTCATGTACCAGCATTTGTTTATTCATACACACGCGTATGTTGTTTTTACAACCTGTCCAGCTACAATCTTCTTTTTTTGTTTCACGCTCATCCCATAGAGAGCGCTAATAATTCACTCTTTACAGAGGATATAAATGAAATTGATATGAAACTGGTGATTTCAATATCAAATTCTAAATGTTAAAGTAAGTCTTAATGAAACATATATCTGAATTCTGTTTGTTGACATTAATGCTCCAGAATAGAGAATTGAACATTTAAATTATCTTCTGCTCTTCACTGATTCGTTTAGCAATTTCCAGAATTAATATTCCTTCTATCAACTCCAAATAGCACAAATGTTACATTTTTTTACTTCCTACAACAAATTTAAAAAGTATGAATTATGTAGTAAAATATTAAAGTAAAAGTAGGTTTAACAATAAATAAAAGACTAATGAGTTTGTTACTCAGAAGCATAAAACTAATGTCAATAAAATTTTTTGTACGAAAATAAAAAGTAGAAAAGCCTATAATCGTGATCCTCAAAATAATGTTCATCCTACCTGAAGTAGATTTAACTCAATCGAATTCACAGGAATATCAACGTATCTATCAGCTACTTTGTCATGTGCAGTTTTACATATGAGGAAGCGCTTTAGAAAGTGGGATCATTAAAAATACAATTTTGCTAATAGACCTCCTAATTTAGGCCAGATGTTCATTCACGTGCCGCATATCTACAACACCACCAGAATCAAGGATTTTTACTTCCATTCCGAAAGGATCTATAGCCAGGGAATTTGTGTCCTTTTAATTGTATCAGCCACGTGATGGTTTATATCTGGGAATACAGGAAACAGAAGTGAGTGTGCTTACCAATATTCCACCAAGGCCCAGAATTAATTTAAGTACAAGCCAATTGTGCCTGCTTTCCATAATGTTTCCAATATTTTATTAGTTCCCTTTACATAACTAACTGATTCACTGGACTAACAAAACCGTAAGTTCATGACCGGACAAAAATTAACTCTCATTACATCCCTATCCTGATATAATGTTATCAGTCACCCCATGTATAATCTACTTCCCTCAAATCATGTTATTATACCCTTCATTTTAAGCATAACATACTGGATGATTCCCTTGTGTTTGCATATAAGGAGCTTATATTTACCCATTTGTGCCACAAGACTTGCGCATCATAGTGTACGAGACTTAAATGTTATTTTAAATCTTATTTCCCATAACGCTAATGTGTTGACTGTTGTATAGTCTTTTCAATTCGCTTGTATGATCATCACATTATTTCTATGGATGACCCATAATGTAACAAATGATGAGGATATTAAGCTGGGTCCTCTATGCAATGAGCGGGAAAATTGGAAACATGTTATTGTATTTTGCAAAGAGTCAGAGTAACTTATACTACGTATGCTGCCGGAGAGATCTCTCAGGTCGGATCGTGGAAGAATGGCGTGTTGGAATCTTTTACGACGGGTCGAGCGCGAAGTGATACCATACACATTTTTTGGCACAGTAAGGAAATTGGGGAATAGAAAATTGGGGAACATTGAACAAATACGTATTATTAATATGAGAAGTCCAATTTGGTATTTGTTTCCGACCTTCATTTGTATTGCCGGTATATAATAACTTGTTATAGTTAAATAGGTTTTTAGTGGAATTATCGTGTGCGGTATGTGTATGTTTGTGTGTGGGTGAGGTGTTTGATAATTTGTTATGTATGATGGTAGGTGTGTAAATACTATAGCCTTATATGTACTTGTTTATATATGTTTATGTTTTTTTCTCGTTTTATTCCTTGAACAGAAATATGCACGTTCGACCGAACAGACTCGTGCGCAATGTGAAGTTAAACGTTTGTATTTACTTTCATTCGAAAGCAATCAATAACTTCCATACTAATACATTACCTCTTAACTTGTTTCTTTTACTTCAACAGATAATTTACTGAATTAGCACATTTCTGTTTTCACGTTTCATCTTTGCTCTCATTATATTTAACTTACGAGAATGAAAGCTATATATTTTCACATCGCAGTGCATTTGTTATCCCTATCCACTATATGCCTATTATGTCTCTAAATTTTTACGATCGTCTTTGTCCAAGTTTTATTTACATTATAGACAGATATTAGTTCGGTATATGGGATATTTCCTATCTTGAATGAAGCACTATTTGAATCTCCTCACACCTTTAATATTCTCTTATTATGGAGAATGCCCCTCAGCGCGCAGAACGTTCACAAAATATAGGCTATGTTATTCAATTTTTAAACGTTTACTTATTATTTTTATAGCCGTTTCAATATATGAGACAGCTTTAATTTCGGGAATTTGCTAGTTGTATTAGTAGGAGTGGCATTTGCATGACACCAGGCTTGGATATTGCTACTTCCTTCTAAGGCGTGCAAAGTTCAACTCACAAAGGGTTAGAGAGGAGACAAAAGAGTGAGATTTTTGTGTCATTTGCTACAGCGCTATCAAGAATGAGTCGTGTATAATATTTCCTCTCCACTGCACTATACTCCTCCAGGGATTTGCATTTTAAAGCAACTCATTACACCTTGTTCTTTTATTGTCAATTGTTATCTTAAGAGTGTTATATTTTATTATTATTCATACATGCAAATCTTGCTTTAATCTTTCTATTTTCTAATTAGCTCCTATTTTATTCTTATTAAACTTTCCTTTGTTGGAATAGTCACCAGTAAATTCGCTTTTAACTTCCTTCATTATCCTTTCCATCCATTTTTAAAGTATAAATTCCGCATCTCTAAAACTGGAATACTGCATAAATAAGGGTTTTGTAATATTTAAAAATTACCCAACATTGTTGACTACATTTTTCTAAGGTAATAATTTTATAAAATTTATAAAGTTGTAGAATTGTCTTACTAAGGTAGTTCTAGGGAGTTGAAGCAATTAAAATTATTTGTGTCAACTATTTCTTAGGGGTTTCATGCTTGAGAACGAATTGGAGTTATGCACCAATGACATGTTATTCATATTTGTATTAATCTCTGTGGAGGGTATTCCCAAGATTTGCAGATTTGATCCGATTGGATACTTTTCGGATGAGGAAAACTTAATGACGTGAGAGGGTACAGTCTCACAGTTAGTATGTAGCAACCTAAAAAATGCATGTGTCCCTATCATTGACCAAATTCCTAAGTCCAGGACATCTTACTCGTTGGTAGCAGAAATATATTATTAATAACAGTAATAATAATAATAATAATAATGTTTTATTTTAGCTGGCAGAGTTACGGCCATTAGGCCTACTTTTTCACTCTACCACAGAATAGTAAAATTATAAATAAATTACATATTTATTAAATTTTAAGATATTATTAGTTTATAAATAAAAAAAGACAATGTTCATGTGATCTAATACTAGCTAACACTAATATAAACATGGAATATAATATAATTAAAATAATATAAAATAAAATAAAGTAAGTAAAGCATCCTACATGAATACTTACAAAATGCAGAATATAGTTGTTATACAGGTATTATTTTCATTGTGTCTAAACTTAAGATATCAGTTAATATGGACTTAAATAATGATAGTGATTGACAGTCCCTGACGTGACTCACGAAATGAATAAATTAATAATTTTTCAATAAGATTATAATTAACTTATTAATTCAATGAAATCAAGAAATAAAAAGTACGGAACGTCATATATTATATATAGCCTATATATATATATATATATATATATATATATATATATATATATATATATATGAAATAGGCGTAATTATGTTCTAACGTATTATGTTGTCTGGTAAAAATACACAAGCTGAATTATTAATTCAAATAATTTTTAAGTGCCTGTAATATATTTAAAAAATCCAATAATGAAATTGAAGAAGTTTAACTAGGAATCAGAAAATGTTTAAGGGAGATTAATATCCAGGTTAATATGCGGTTGTTTCGGGTATTAAGTTAAAAATGACAAACATGTCTACATTTACAACTTCGGTAGTTTTAGGAATTTGTAATCTCTTTTTAATTCCCATGAAAATGGATCTTGGAATGGCATTCTGTGGAAGTATGTCTTGCGAAACGGATGTATGAGAATTATTTCATCTAGTACGATTTGTTGCAGTAAGGATGAGGGGGAGGGAGAAGTGTGCAAATCAAAACGTTCTTTCCTCTCCATCTACTCCGTCCTGAATGGAGAACATTTTGCTCCGCTCTTTGCCAAGCACTCAACAGTCGGCTGCGTTTTACAAGTACTTTGCCGGTAGCAGTGGCGTGCACCAGCATTTTCATTCTTACCGTTATCATAACGAATTAACAATATTCAAATTTTATAAAACATGATGAACGAATTTTCATAAGAGATGGGAAATGTTTCCAATTAAAAAGTATATTAGCTGAATTGAGAATTAATATAAGCGGTATAATAACAATAGGTACATGTATATTGTTCATTTACTTTGATATATTAAACAAAAGCCTTAACAATTTTTAAAAATATTTAATGTTTGATTTGAAGTGGGAATTAATAAGACAGAAGCTAGAATTATATTCAGTGGAAAATGGATAGATTTCGGGTGCGGGGCGAAACCGGGTCTGCACCTATATATCTGTGGGAAATTCAAGAGAATTTACGAAACTGCTAAAAGAAGTGATTTGAACAAATTACAAATTGGAGGAAGTATATAATTTTCTGTAGTGGAAAATGAATTACCGATTCTACCTCATACTACACCTGACGTATTCACGGTTTTAAAAACGTAAAAAAATATGACGTAAACAATAAATAAATATAAAATAATTTTAGTTGCAAGTTGTTATGAGTTTTAAAACGAAGATCATTGCATTCGAAGGTCAATACCCTAAAATGCAAAAATTATATTCAGTCAGGTAAGCGCTTGGAAGAAGTCCAAATATTTAATTGTTTAGGTTGCGATGTTACTTATAATTTGGATCCAGATATAAACAAATATATGAAATAAATATCTAAAAATGTATTGAACAATTAAAAAACATTTAAAACACCATGAATGAACACTAAAATTAAATTCTATAAAGTAATGATAGTGCCGGCTTTGACATAGTATGACTGTGAGTATTGGACTATAAAGAAAATATTACAACCTTATTCAGACGTAAGAAATGAGAGTTTTAGATCATTATTAAGATATTTCCATATAAAAATAGTAATCTGTCCGAGGGCAGGTCTTTCACTGCGATCATAGCATTTTCATGCTGTGCTTGCAGCTTTACTAGGGAATTGTAGGTATGGTAGCTTCCCATTGCTTTCCACGTCGGTGAAGGATGATGATGATGACGATAATGATAATGATAAGGAAAATGATGATGATGATGGTCATATGATTTCGGGGATCATTTGGGCCTTAAAGTTTTCCTGACATTTGTCTTACAGTTGAGGAAAAACCCCGATAAAAACCTCACCCAGAAAAACTGCCCCGACCGGGGATCGAACCCGGGTCCGCTGCGTGACAAGGCAGCACGCTAATTCGAGGCCACAGCGGTGGACATTAAGATACACAAATTCAGAAAAAAACAAACAATTAGAAATAAGTTATATAAATATTTGCGTAAATTAAACGATTATTCATTATAGACATAAACTGGAAGAAAATGTGGAAAGAATGGACTATTTAAGGAAAAAAAATAATTACGTCATAAAAACCAAGAGGACGACGAAATCCTGGATGACCAAGACTGAGATATAATGGGGACCGGAACTTGCCTATCGGCCTAAATCATAAAGGGAAGAAGAAGTAGTTTTTATGTAGGCCTAAATTATGATTAATTCAATTTTTAGTTAAATATAGCACGTACTCTGTAATTTAGGCACTTTTTCTTTAGGGTAACGATTTTGCCCTACGTTCTTCTAAATTAGTAATATCAAGTAGCGCTGTAGGGTACATTTGGAGAATACATCTGACGTTCGGATTCTCTAATACTCATTTGAAGAAGCTATAAAAACACGTACGAGTATTGAGTATTCCAGGAAAATCATTGTAGTTACAAACAAAATAAATTGAACTTATTTATTCAATAAGGTATATTCTAATCTCACAACATTTTTAGCAGCTTATTTCGTTTACATCCCTACGTACTAGACTTAATTGACTAGCTATTATAATAATTCGATTCTTCCCATCCCCGTCTTCCTGCAGGTCTCCGTATCATCTATCCTCCAGCTGATTTCATGATGAAATTACCGAATAAGCTCTCTCTCTCTCTCACACATGTTTCGACCTATTTTATGATCCTAAGATGTTTTCTCAAGAGACCAACAAATACATCGAACTGCCAATATCTTGAAAATCTAGAATACAAGAGGTTAAACATTTACCGCACTATGCATTTAATCCAAACAAATTAAAATGTTTGGTAACATTAAGCGTCCGTAAAACAGCCGGTAATAAGGATTAATTAGAGAGACTTTAGGAATCTTGTGTACTTGAACGAAGGTACATTTTTTAAGATATTAAAACCCTATGATAAAATTCAGATAAATAATAGGCCTACTTGGAGCATTTCTTCTGATTTTACTACACGAATATTTCATTCTTCCCTTTCTTTATGGATTCAAACCACGTTTTCTGCCCATTGCAGTCTATGAGACGTAATTATAATTACAACTAGTTTTCCGTAAAGATAATTGTAGTTTACTGTTAAGTAATTTTCACCATTCATCGGTGTGTTTATCTTTTTTTTTTTGGCCCAAACATTCTTTGTATCAAATCTAAACTTTCCTTATAATACATATTATGTATAGGCCTACGACTTAAAAAAAAATTAACGGCTGATCCAGGATTTGAACTCGAGACTTCTAACTCTGTACGTTCGCGCGATACCATCTTCGCTGTTTAGGAATCCCAGAAGTGAACATTAATTTTTCTTTCCTGATATAGGCCTACAATTCGCTTTCATAAGAGGCAAAGAAACATTGATGTTTCGCTGGCTCTTATGAAAGAGAATTGTGTATAAGGGTATGAAAAATTAATGTGCGCACTAGCTGCCCGGACTATGATGACGGTATCGCGCTAACGAATACAATTAGAGGTTCCGGATTCAAATTCTGATTCTGACGTAAATTTTTCTTTTATAGTCAAAATTGGTTTTCATTTATGTATATCAAAATTTAATTATAACTTCGGAATTGGTGGAGGATTTTGGTCCCACAAGGATTTCCGATTGGGTTTAAGTTTGTATCGGGATTGATTTGGGTAAACCGCGGTAGAGGTGGATTCTCTTCTCAGGGGCCGGAAGTAGGTACTCAGGAGACGCTTAAAATGTTTTTCGTTGAAGAAATAATTTATAATCATTCCAAATCTCGAGTTCCAAAAAGATCAAGTTCATTTCGGTGGTATTATTGTTCACCATATATTTTTAATCAATTCTTCTTATGCACACCGTTGATTATTTTCATTTTAAATATAAAATTCGCCTATATCATTATTCAAATCGGGGAGATTATAAACTTTTAACTGGAGAGCTACTTGCTTCCACTTAAACAAAACGTTGGCTCAGAATTAAAAAATTATAACGTTTATAAATAAAGTTCATTATTATGCCACATGACATTTTTCTTAATTTATGTGGTTCATCATTCTGTTAAATATAAGGTTAAATCCGATTGCTCACACAAGAAACAATGGTAATTTCAATTCCAATCAAAATTTAGTTTACATTCATGTATGTGAGTATACAAATATTTAATCTACATTATTATTTATACACTAACTAGTATCCGGCATGCGCTGCTACACCTAAATAAATGAGGTTTTGCATTTAGTTGATTAAGAAAAAGAAAGATAAATATAAATTTATATCGTTATTATTTTTTAGATACAGCATGCTAATTACACTGCGTTGCCCGGGAATCTACGCATCCCGATGTACTTGTCATAAATGAGTTGAAAGACAAAATTCGTTATTTTGAGTTATCCATAAAAGAATATCCTCCGTGCGCTGCTATGCTTTCCCGGGAATCCAGTTATCGCGATCTTCTTGGCATCAATGTAAGACAAAAAGGGTTATTGTGAGTTATCCTTAAAAGATAAACATATGCTGTCGGGGAATTTTCTGCAGAGATTTTTGAGATATTGATTTCTGTGTACAATACTTTTGTGTATGTGTTATGGTTTAGGCAGCGTAATCCATTTAAGCTTAAAAAAAAGCTACATTGTTTGACGTTTTTCACTATAAAAGGTGATTATTAAGGGTGAAAGGCATGAGCATTAAAACTCTCTTATAACCTATAACTGTCCCGGGAAAATCCTGAACATTTTGCAAAAAGCCCCATGACAATCGGATGATTGGTATGGCAGCACATGCTTGCCCGTGAATCTACTTATCCCTATCTCCTTGGCATTAATCAATGACAAAAATGGCTATTGTGTTATCCGTAAAAGATAAACATAAACTTTTTTGCAGAGTTGTATAAGGTTTTCAATTCTGTGTACATTAATTTGTGTATTTGTTATGGTTCAGGCAGTGTAGGTCATTTAAGGATAAAAAAGGGGCCTCTTTCACGTTTTTCACTACGAAGGGTGGTTTTAAAAGTGTAGGAGTTGAGTATCTGAACTCTCTTATAGCCTATGTTGATCCCGGGAATCTCCTGAATAATTTTCAAAAACCGCATCACAATCGTATCAACGGTATGGCCGCACATAAAGTACGAATAAACAAATAAACATTCATTTTTATATAGGCCTATTAGATTTGCTACCCTTATCCTTATATATATTTTTTATATGATTTTATCATCATCATCATCGTCCTGGGATTTAGCCTGTCGGCTCGTTCCGGTTTCATGAAAGCTAGAATTGTTAAAATTGTACATGATTTTAATATGTTGAATTTAGTAACTTTGTTTGTTGGAATACAGGCCTATATATCTATTTTGATTACTTTAATTTTTTATTTTAATCTTCTGAATCAATATAAAAATTCTAATACGCTATATGTACTGCTTCAAAATGAAAAGAAAGGTTGAACAAGTGTATTACAAAAGGTACTTTTGCAATATTAAAACAACTTGATTGGAATGATATATTTACCCAATCTGAGTTAAGTGTGCTTGTTATTTGACTCAGTTCATTCACATGCTGCAGAACGTTCCTCTCAACTATATTGCACGTATTTTATGCCTTCCCTCTTCTTGCACAAGTTTCATAAAAAATCTCATACATTTCGTATGTGACTGTTGTAACAAAGACAGTGGAAATGGAGCCAAAAACACTTCATAGTAACTCATACAATACACAGCAGTACATACTTGCAGTCGATATGTTAAACCATCTTCTTCTTTTACTCATTAAATCAACAGAGTCTGAATTATGTATACTTCTTTTTATTAACACATTTTTTATTACCAACGCTATTTATATCCATCCGGAATACACAATATTGGATAAAAGAAATGGCTCTTTTCTCAAACTTATCACTATTTGGAAAATAATACTCGACAGACCTAGAAGGCCCATGACCCATACATGTGGACGATCATAGGTGTCGCCTAAACGTTATGGCCGGTTTTCTAAATCTGAATTTGAAAAATTAATGTTATATTAGTTTATGTGTAACCGCGTGCTAAATCCTTGTAAAAAATTGTAACCTATTGTATTTTGTATTTATTGTAATTCTGACTGCTTACTTTAAAATTACAATATTTCAAAATTTCTATTTATTAGATGAAATTTAGCATTGCCTCTTTTTCTACATCTTGTCGATGCTTACGAGTTTTAATGGAAAATTAAACTGTTGCTTTTTCAATGGATAAAAATAACCTGGCGGTAAATGCTTATTCTAAATATATTCATTGTCTGATTACATTTCCCTCCAAATAGTATTTTTAATTACTAATAATTATTAACATTTCAAAATCATTTCTAGAAGTTATACACATTTAACAATCGGACGTAGAATTTTCATTAAACCACGTCTCGAATTTATGTTTTTTTTTTATTTTAAATAATTCCGGGAATTTATAATGAAATTCAGAATTCGCTATATTTAAGTTGCAGCACCTAGGCTATTAGAATATTATGTTGGGGACTTTTTTCTCATGTTTTTTTTAATATAAATGATTTACTTTAAATTTTACATTCTGAAGAATTATGTTACAAAGAAACAAATATATGTAGTTATCCTACATACTATTTATTCTGGTATATCAGTGATAGTAACAGAAACTCTGGTAACCAAAGGGTAACTAAACGATTGGAGAATTGAATAGAATACTTTGTTTCTTATGTATTACCTGAGGATTAAGATTGAAAATTTGTCTCTCATATATTATAGCTCATGCAATATTATTTTGTATTCAAAAAGTTAATTATGTTCTAAGTTCCTCTTATTTTTACTGCTACCATTAATATTATTAATTATTTAAAATATTTTGAATATTCCGTATCAGGTTTGTATTGTGTGTTGTATGTAACTGTAGGTAATTTACAAAATAAAAATATAACATTATATTCTAGTGATAATTCTGCTAGATGTCAGTGAACAATATGGGATGCAGATTTGTCCAATTACAATCACACATATTTGTAAAATCATTTAAATGATGTCAAAAACATAACCAAATGTATATCAACATATTCTCGCTCTTAAACGAGTATCATCAAGGTTGACTCATCAAGCGCAAGAACAAAATTAAAATGCAGATCACAAGATATATCTTATTTACTAGCTTCTGAGGATAGCATCTGTGGTAACTTCATGTGAAGTAATCTATAGATGACGAGCCGCCGGTAAAATACATATTAAAGGAAATAAAACAATATTAGTTTCGCATTCAACAGGAAAAATCTATTTTTATATTTTAAAATAGAAAGTTACTCCAAGACACACATCCAGGATTTCTTGTCTGAAATATGCAAAACACTATAAATACTATTATTGGCGGTAACAAATGACTTGAATTAAATAAATGCATACAAAATGTAATTTTTATTTAATAGCAATCCCTACACGCGCCAACATGTACGTACACCCTTAGACAAAAAACAATGAGTCATCTCTTGATTCTATCAACCGATCGGGGAACTTCGTGAGCACTCGCTGAAACCTTATTCACATTAACACGTTTTCAGTAATTGTACTGTGTTGTTTGCTAGTTAACGCAGTGCACACTCAAGTAACACAAAAGAGAGAGCTTGCCTTTGTGTGTTTCCGTGGTCGAGAGGTTTAACACACATCTGCGTTCGTAAACTAACGGGTTCGATTCCCGTTCTATTTTTTGTACTGAATGTAAGGATTGCATTTCGCCTGTAATACAGTTTCATATTTAATTTTATATTTAAGTTTTATGGCTTTAATGCACACACAAAACACATAAATGAAAACCTTCTAATAATTAAATGAAGAAAGAAAATAATAACTTCTAAAATGAAAGCTTTAACAAAATTACTATCGGGTGTATGAAACTTCTGCATCTATTACCGCCCTCAATCTGCAGGGCATTAATGCAATCAAATTTCTACACTCACGTGGACTTTCGGCTAGAGCATCCCAGACGTCCTGAATTTTTGCCCTTAAGCCATCTTTCGTCTTTCGTGCATCTGCCGGACAAGTTAGAGGCTGTTGCTTTTGCACATAACATGTGCGCATCAGTCTATTAAAATCAATACATTGACATCACCTGGAACAAACCCTGAATGTGGTAAAATAATTATTACAATAACGACATTAACATTGATTTAGTCAATTGTCAAAATAAAATATATTTAATTCATGAAACATTTTAATACAAATATCACAAAAAAAACTACATAATTGAGGACGCGAACCTGCGACCTTTATTAACAGAAACAGTGACTGCATGCTTTACCGCTGACCTAACAGGGCACGTAGAAGGAACGTCACTCAGTTCATGCCACATAACGCAGTAGCTGCGGGCCTGCACAATTATGACTTGTTTACTAGTGTGAACCCAGCGCTGTGTCGAGTAGGACTTAGAAGAAATATGCATTCAAGAGATGACTATTTTTTTTCTAAGGGTGTACATTTTAATTGCTAATATATGTTTAACTTAACCCCGGTGAAATGAAGAGTAGACATTTCGTAACATATATTATTATTATTAAAAGCAGCAGCAGCAGCAGCAGCAGCAGCAGCAGCAGCAGTAGTAGTAGTAGTAGTATTAGTAGTAGTAGTAGTAGTAGCAATAGTAGTTGTAGTAGGAGTATACAAATGGATTCAACATCGAGGTAGGATTGAAATGAGTCGAATACAAGGAATCACCTTTAGCGTTCGTTCTTCATATTCGCAGTAACTTTTCTCTGATTTTCACCCTGATCAGTTGATGATCCGAATCCGAATAATAGCCCGTCACAGTAACTGATCTAACATCGATGATACCACTATTCCAGAGTTTTTATCCACTAATAAATAATCTATCAGGTTCAAAATTTTACCATCTGGAGATGTCCTACTTTATTTATTAATATCCTATGCTGTGCTCTTAATCACATTCTTTGATGTACCACAGTGATTAATCTAAACTTATTGTCTTTACTATTTTCATGAAGCCTGAATTTGTCTACGATTTGCCTAAATAATTCTTCCCGTCCCACTAACAAAACTAAGTAATCAACTCACTGACACTATCGAACCCGTAGGTTCATGGCCGCGCGGACATAAGGTCTACATCATTATACAGAGCTAATGTTTTCCAATCATCCCTTGTATAATCTACTTCCCTTATATCATAGTTAATGTTATTCTCCCAACTCATTCTTCGTCTATTGAATGGGAGTTTTCCCTATGGTTTTCCTATACGAAGGTTCCATGCACTTATTTCATTCTCCATTCGTGCCACAAGTCCTGCCCATCGAAGTCTACGAGACTTAACTGTTCTCATTATATTTGGCTTCATATAAAGACCTGTAATTCACTGTTATGCAGTCTTCTCCGTTCACCTGTCTGTTCATCTTTCTTTTGTCCTAAAATTTTCCTAAGAGCTTTATTCTCAAATACTCGTAAACTCCTTTCTTCATATAATGTAAGAATCCATGTTTCGCATCTATGTAATATAAATGGTAGAATGATAGTTTTATATATTTTCAGTTTAACGTTTTTTGAAAGGAGTAGGGAATTCAAAAGTCTCTCTAATGCATAATAACATGAATTTCCAGAATTGAGCCTATGTTTAATTTCCTTGTGCATCTCATTCCAGTTTGTGATTATTGTTCCTACGTATTTGAATTCAACCACTTCCTCAAAATTTGCCTCATTTGTCATTGCTGTCCATTCCCATTATATAATATATTTAGTTTTATTGATATTTGTTTCCAGTCTCAACTTCTTAGTGTTACACAGTACTGTGTGCGTGTATCTTTATTATCTCCTCGCTATCGCCCAATAGTAACAGGCCTACATCATCAGCATGAACTAAAACCTTATTAATACCATTGAGTTGTAGGTATTCTTCATCCTATAAAGATTTAATGGCATGCTCCAGTACAAAATTAAACAGTAGAGGAGATAGTGCATCTCCTTGCTTCAACCCATTTGGATTTCAAAAGTATCCGAAAACTGTTTGCCTACACGCACCGTAATCTATGTGTCATTTAAACACATTCGTGTATTTCTAACTTTTTAGGAATTCCGAACTCTAGCAAGATAATATATAACTTCTCCCTCTTAATTGAATCGTATGCTTCTTTGAAGTCTACATATAGATTATGTACAGTACCATTATATTCCCATTTCTTTTCTAAAATCTGTCTTATACTAAAAATCTGATATGTTGTAGACCTGTTTCTTCTAAATGCACATTGATGGTCTCCTAGAATGTCATCAATATAGGGAGTAAGTCTGCTTACTAATATATTTGTTAGAATTGCATACTAACTTGAAAGTAATGAGTTGTCCAATAGTTGTTTCAATCCGTTTTATCTCCCTTCTGATAAATTGGTACGATAATCGATTCTTTCCATTCATCTGGAAGAGCTTGTTTATCCCAAATAATATAAAACAGCTGGCATATCTTGTCCAACAATTTTTCTCCCCCTCATTTTATCAAGTCTGCTGGGATCTCATCTGAACCTGAGACATTATACAGCTTCAATTTGTCTATCGCCATTTCAAACTCTAATGCACTTGGTTCTACGATTAGCATTCGCTGTTTGTAAATTATCGTCTTCAAAATCCTGTTCTGTATGTACATTTAATCGATGATTAATGTATGTTTTCCATATATTTAATACACTCCTGCAATCTGCAATCATATCCCCGTTTTTTATTCCGAATTATGTTTGTTCTAGCCTAACCCTTTCAGCTCTATCCCAATTCCCTGATAAAATTCTCTAAAGTTCCTGTTTCGGCATTTATTTCAATATCATTAATCTCCTCTATCAATTATTCCCTCTTTTTACTCTTTAGTAACCTCATGGTTTCCCGTCTAAAACTATCCAATTACTCCAAATTTACCTCATTGACTCGTGTGATCATTTCATTTTTGCTTACTTTCTTTTCTTTACAATGTCGGCACATTCCTCATCAAACCATTTCTTCTTTTGGCTCTTTTTTTAAGTAACAAATGATTTCTGATGCTGGCAATTTAATAGTAGGCCTATCTCTTATATCCTCCCATTCTTGATTTATATAAGTTCCTTCTTCGTTTGCCACATTGTAGTCTGAAGATTTTAGTACTTCAAATCTATTAGCAATTTTCATTTGTTATTCCTCCCGCACTTCAATTTTTCAAGCTTTTTAAATCAAATTATTCAGAATCATCTTTAGCTTTTGTTCCTCTCATAAGCGATAGCCGATGTTTGATTTTCACCCTGACCAGATGATGATCCGAATTGCAGTCTGTCCCTCTAACTGATCTAACATCGATGATGCTACTGTGCCAGCGTTTGTCCACTAATAGCCACTAGATCTATCTGGTTTCGTGTTTTGCCATCAGGAGACGTCGAGGTGTATTTATGAACATTCTTATGCTGAAATGTTGTGCTCTTAACAATGAGATTCTTTGATGTGGCAAAGGTGACTAATCTAACCCCATTGTCGTTACTATTTTCCTGAAGCCTAAATTTTCTTAATGTTGGTTTGAATATATCTTCCCGCCCCACTTTTGCATTAAAATCTCCTAAGACAATTTTGATATGATATCGTGAATAGCTATCAAATACACATTCTAATTCTTCATAGAACTCATCCTGGATCTTGTCATCTTTATCTTCTGTGCGAGCTTGTACATTTACGATTATAAAATCATGCCGTTCACCCTTTAGAATTATATATGAAATCCTATCACTGACGAATTTAATATCTCAGATAGCGGATAGGATCCTCCTTCTGACTAAAAAGCCCGTTCCAAATGCAGGTCTTTCTGCACCCCCGTAGTATAATGCAAAGCTTCCTGATTACTGACTACCTTCTCCTGGCCACCTAACTTCCTGTAAACGACTATGTCCAAGGATGACTTATCTAATTCATGTGTTAATAGCTCTAGAGCCCCACTATTGTATAAAGTCTTAACTTTCCACGTTCCTAGGAAAATGTCCCTATGTTTGAGCCTTTGCCATGGCTTCCCTGAAGTATTCCCCGCCCGGAGAATCGAATGGGGGACTAATCGACTTTCGCATAAAAATCTCCTAGGGCACTTTTCATATGAAATCGTGGGAAACAATCAATTATGCATTCTAATTCTTCATAGAACTAATCCTTGATATTGTCATCCTTATTTTATGTGGGACCATGCACATTTACGATTATAAAATCATATCGTTTGCCCTTTAGAATTTTATATAGTAACCCATCGCTGACGAATTTAATATCTCGGATAGGGAGAGAATCCTCCTCTGGACTGAAAAAAAAACACGTTCCAAATGCAGGACTTACTGCACCCGCATAGTATAATGCAAAGCTTTCTGATTCCTCATTACATTTTTTTGACCATCTGACTTCCTGTGATTTATCTAATTTGTGCTGCTAGTGTCTCACGACTATATAATGTGCAAACATTATATTTTTATAGGGGCATATCCATGTTTTTTTATCCTTTTCGGTGGATTTCCTGAAATAGCGCCCGCCCGGAGAACCTAATGGAGGACTACTTTATGCCAGGAAAATTTTAGACTCGTGTTTGCGTTCTACGTTGGAGTGTGTTTTTTCGGTGTAAGATTGTCACTCTTTGGACCAAGTCGCTTTTTTAGTCTGGCTTATCGACCTGTCCGATATGAGTAACCCTTTCAGCGGCAATGTTACCGCACAAAGCACTCGGGGCCATTTAGTCACCAAGGCCACTCCACTACGACAAGGTAAAGATTACATAGATGTGTTCTCACAATGCACTTAAGTAAGTGAACAATCTTTCATTAATTTCATTGACATTATATAGGTTGGGATAAATTTTTTTAAAAAGTCGTATTTTTTATTAGGAGGAACGAATTACAAATATTTGTTTAATAATACTCATTTTTTATTTTTTTATTTTTCATTTACCGTATTTATTTATTTTACCTAATGGAGTTAAGACCGTAAGGTCTTCTCTTCCACTTCACCAGGCTTAAATTTTACTTACAATAAAAATTATGATTGATACACAATAGATATAGACTACACAATATAAGAAAGAAAAATATTAATAATAATAACAAAAGTAATAAGCTATAATTAGATAAAGTAAATGGCTTGGTAAAGCAAGTTTAAAGTATAAAGGAATATTAAAAGTATACATGGAACACGGTTATATACTCGTATTATATTGTCTAAGGAGATATGAAGTGAGTTTCTTTTTATACTGTTTTTGACTCGGGCACTCCTTGATATACGAGGGGAGGGAATTCCTGATTCGTGTGGCTGAAACAAGGAAGGATGTACAACAACTATACAAGCATATTAATTCAGAAAATAATATTCCGAACATTAAATAAGATAGGAAGCATACTTTATTGATTTATAACCACAAAATTTGAGACAATTACTAAATTCGTCCATATAATCACAACAGGAACAAAGTTCATATAACATGTTAATTGAACTGATGTGTCGCACAAATAATATATTAAGCTGCAAATGAAACTACCGTACACTATTATATAACTGCATTATGTCAAGTAATCAAGAATTTAGTAAGCTCAATACATTGGTGAGTTCACAATTTAAATTATAAGACACATAACCAACATAACATTACAAAAAAAATTACCCATTGATATGGAAAAACGTCAATACTAATAAACCTATTACAATAACCACTGATGTAGTATTGAGTTAAGGAAATATCCTTTAAACAAGACGGTCTAAGGTTCAAGTCACATTTGATCTAGAGTTGTAAGCTGGTCTAAAGTGTATGGTGAGATTATTGTCATGCGGTTTACTCAGCCTCTATGATAAATGAGTTATACATGTTTGTTTAGGGGGTAAAGGCGGCCGACACGTATGAGTGATATCCAAGCTGATACATTGTGACTAGGATTGATCATTACAGAGACCAATGGATTGAACACCTGGAAAGAATAAATTACAGCCATATTCCTATAAGAATTCTTGATTATAAACCTGAATTAAAGAGAGATTTGGGAAGACCATGGAAACGTTTGTTGGAGAAAGTGTGAAGGCGGAACATGCGTAGGAGCTTAATCACTCATTGAAGAAGAATAAGGAGAAAAATAAGAAATATTATTGCACGTTGAATTGTTATATTTTTAACAGAATCCGTGCTACTTCAAACTCAGGAATCGCTTATTAAATATATGTATGTGTATTTTTGTATTCGTTATATGAAATATATAATTGTGTAATAACATTATTAATAGTTTATCTAATCTTGCACATATGACCTCGTCTTCGATTCGACCATGAAAATATATACTTGAGGAAATACATAAATTAATATAATAGAATAAATAAAATGTGGTTAAAAATGTATTCTACCTCTCAAATTAAATGAAACAAGCCAATATTATTGTAGACAGGAAAGATCAGAAATCATAAAATAATCTACCGAGATACCTATAACAAATGGAAGATATCTACTTTATTTCCAAATGTATTAGACTTAGTATCATGTGGTAGGGTGTACCACGGTCTACTACTGGATACACTGCAGCAATTAAATATAGTGGAATGTTACTAGTAGTGGGATGTCGAGTATGTATATATTAAAAGTTCATGTTGAAGGAAGGTATTCAAATGCGTGTAGGTGACATTTGAAGAGTTAAGATTTGAAATACTGGGCGAAGTGTATACATACGTCGCTGAACATTTACCAAGCCTCTTGACAGAACTCTGGTAAACCCATCGACAGGGGAAACTTTCATTACAATTGTGGCATGCCTGTGCACGCATGGGGAAAACAGTGATGGTCTGTTTTGTTTCACACTTTCAACATCTGGGGATGTTTCCCAAACTCATGTCCTAACACTTGCAATATCGTAACAGAGAACTCTAAAAGTTTTATTCGTCAAACCTTGTTTTCAGAACTTCGGCCATATCAAATAAAAGAAATAATGAAAATATAACAATTTACTTTTTCACTGAGAATGGAAGCTTACAACATTTCAAATTAAGGGATTTATCATTTGCGCAAATAACACAAAACTAATTAAAATGTACTTAGCTGTAGCTCTCGCTCTCATCTCTGCTCTGGTATTCTCGCATAATTGCTTTGTCCAGATATTTACAGATCATTAACCTAATGTACCCATTTGTGATGAAACTATTACAATACTTTCATTGACTTTAGGTTCTATTACAGGTTCCACTCAGTCTTATTAGGCGAATTTAGTAGCTAATTCTAACAAACGCAGATTAGGAAACTGAAATGAAAATGCATCCCTGTAATCATGTTATTCCTATAATGAGATCTGCTGGTCCATGACAACAAGTGCGTATTCTATCGGCATTCGTTTTTCTGAGTTTCGGAAAATGGGTTTAATTGAATACCTTGATCTGAATCATTGTAATAAAAGTTATAACACAATCAGTAGTGTTCTGAATTCTATGTAACACAAATTACCAAACTTATAATATTTATTATTCAATTTTTATTGTAAATTTATATACAAGAGCTGCTAAATTAATAACCATAAAATAATGATAATTAATCGTATATATATATAGTAATTCTGCCCAAGGGCAGGTCTTTCACTGTGCTTTGCAGCTTTACTGGGGAATTATAGGTGTAGTATCTTCACGTTGCTTTCCACACCGGTGAAGGATGATGATGTTAATCATAAGGATGATGAAGATGGCCGGATGATTTTCGGGGACCGTTGGGCCCTAAGCTTCCTGACATTTGTCTTACGGGTGAGGAAATACTCCGAGAGAAACCTCACCAGGGGAAGCTTGTCCCGACCCGGTTCGAACCCGGGCCCGTTGCGTGACAAGGCAGCACGCTACCTCGAGACCACAGCGGTGGACCATATATATTTTTTTTTCTGGTTTTAACAATGTTAATACATTTTTCCGGCACCAATGATTTGTTCTCAATTTCGCTTTATAATTTTTCTTCATTCGTCTTTATTATAACATATTTCTTCCTCTATTTGCCAGTCCTTCAAAGTTTCTCTAATCCCTTGTATCCATGTGAGATTTGGTCGTCCTTTCTTTCTCGTTCCTGATGGTGTCCATTCCATTATTTTCTCTGGTAATCTTTTATCCTCCATTCGCCTAATATGCCCATACCATTTTTGTTGCTTTCCTTGGATAAATTCTAAAATTGACTTTTGTTTATTCATGTTCTCTTTTGTAACTTCATTTCTAATTTTCTCTCTCCCTGATATGCTAGCAGATCTTCTCCAATAGTACATTTCTGCTAGCATTAATTTTCTTTTCATCTGATAATTCAGAGTCCAAACCTCTGAACCTTAAGTCATAATACTTCTAAATGTTGTTTTAAAAATTTTAACTTTAGTTTCTCTTTTTACATGTTTATCCCATGATATTCCATTCAGTGCAGATATTTTCCTGAGTTTATCTTTGATCTTATTACCTTTTCCTGCTTCCCATTTTCTGTAATATTTACTCCCAAATATTTGTGTATTCCTCATGTTTAATTACCCCCAATTCATCTTCCATTATCATATCTTGTTGAAGACTCCTATGGCCATATACTTGTTTTTTCCATATTCACATTTAGTCCCCATTTATTGTATTCTTGAATAAAATTTCCGGTGATATATTCACTCTTTTCACAAAAAATCTTATTTCCGTTTATAATGAATGAGAGAGGTAACCAAACAGAGGTTGATGAACTATAAAAAACAAAAATAAGCATTCCAAAATATAATTTGAGAACTTTATTTATGTAAACAGAGATTAAATGAGAAATTGATAAACAACAAGAGTTGATACTACACAGAATCATTACGATACATTTTAGATTACCTGCATGAAGCAGCAAAGAAGCTATTGGTGAGAAATGTGAAACAAAATAAAATAAACAATCTACAATTATAATTGGAATGAAGTAAATTGAAAAATAAGTAAAACCGAAGATAAATCTATATTTAAAATGGCTAAACAAAAAAAAACATAAAAGATAAAATAGAACTTCGAAAACAACAAGCAAAAATCAAAAAGAAAATCTCAGAAGCTAAAAAACAAAATTTGGTAAAATACGTGTCTACATACAGAAACGTTCATTGGGGAAAATAAGTACGGAAGCTTGGAGGACTTTAAAAAAATATTAGAAGAATTGACAAAGAAATGTTTTGTAAATATATTAATTTTCAATCATGGGATAGACACTTTAAGAACCTGCTAATAGGGAATAGAGAACAATATATGAAGGGCATCGAGGAAAGAGTAAATGAAACTTTAGATGAATACATACATTTAGACTTACAAATAGTAAAGGATGCTGTGAGATCACTAAAAAATGGAAAAGAAAAAGCGATAGTAGGAATACCAGCTGAATTGTTAAAACATGGACCTGAAAAGTTATATTAACTACTAAGAGATCTATTTGGGAAATGTTTAAATGGTGAATATGTACCAGAAGTTTGGAAAATAGCATACATTTCCACAGTACTCAAAAGAGGGGAAAAAAAGATGATTTTCAAAATTATAGAGGTATTACAATAAATATCACAATAAGCAGATTATATAGTAAAATAATTAAATATATTCTGGTAATACAATACAAGGATCTAGAAGCAGAAGAATAAGCAGATTTCAGAGCAGGTAGATCAACTGTTCACCATATATTTTGTTTGCAGCAAATAATAGAGTAGAAAACAATTAGAACACTACCCTACTTGGTGTTCATAGACAGTGAAAAAGCTTATGACAGCATTCCATTCTCGCAATTATGGATAACTTTGAAATTAAACAAAATAAATAAATAGTAATAATTATTTCTATCTATGTTCGGGTTTTTACAGCTGCTGCCGTCTTCCCGTGCCAAACCTCCAAAGCCTACGGTCTTGGACATCTTCGATGCTTAGCCCTCTAGCTTGCATTACTGTCTTCATGTTTTCTTTCCATGTTAACCTTGGTCTCCCTCTTTTCTTCTTTCTGTTCGGATGCCATTCATATAGTAGCTTCGGCCATCGCTCATCTTCCATTCTTAAGACATGTCCTAACAACTTTAACTCCTTCTCCTCAATTCTATCAATTATGCTTTCTTCTGCTTCCATTATGTTTCTAATTTCATTATTTGTGACATGTTCTAATCTAGACTTTCAGGCACTTCTCCGTAAATAATCCATTTCTAGAGCTATTAGTCTATTCTTGTAGTACTTATTGATTGTCCATACCTCACTTCCATATATTGCAACAGATTCCACCAATGTTTTACCAATATATTTTTTGTGCCTTTCCAAATATGCTTATCCCACCATATGGAATTTAACGATGATATTATTTTGCTATTCAATTCAATTCTATGTTTTATGTTTGCCTATACCTTCAATGTTATCCATAATTATTTCCAAATATTTAGTTTGTTTCACTTGTTTTATTTGGATTCCTTCTTCCAATATTAAATGTTTTCATTCATTGCTATTTATTGCCAGATATTCTGTTTTTTGTAAAATTTACTGTGAGACCCCATGATTCATATGTGTTTTTCAACCTTTTTATCATGAATTCCATATCAAATCTGTCTTGCGTTAAAACCAGTTGATCATCGGCAAATTGTAATGTCAGCAAAAATCTGTTACCAATTGGGATCCCCATACCTTTGCAGCTTTGTTTCCATTTCATTAATATGGATTCTACATAAATATTAAATAAAATTGGTGAAAGACTGCACCCTTGTTTCAATCCCTTTGTGGTTTTTATAGGATTAGACCTTGTATTTCCAATTTTAACCTAAGCGGAGTTATCTGTATAGATTTGTTTAGTAATTTCTATTAGGTTTCTATCAATATTGTATTTCTCCAATACTTCCCATAATTTGTTCCTCGGAATTGAGTCATAAGCTTTCTCTAAATCTATCATTGTCAAATGGGTTTCATCTCCAACTGCAGTCCGTTTTTCAATTTACTCTTGTATTGCAAATATATTGTCAACACATGATCTTCCTGGTCTGAATCCATTTTGATCTTCTCCTAATTTGTCTTTAATATCCTTTTGTAACTTTGTTTTTAATAACTTCGTAAATATTCTATATAATGTGTTATTTATACTTAGTCCTCTGTAGTTAATAATAATAATAATAATAATAATAATAATAATAATAACTTTTTTGTAAGCCCATGTTTCCTTTAACAGGGATTCACGTGCTCTCTCCCTACAGGGATGAATTTGAAACATACTAATTTAGTTACAGTTGTTTTCGTATAGAAGTCATTTGAGTAGTCCGTGATCAGCGTTCCACCTCATACTGCCATCTAGGAAACCAAGGTAGTACTACATCGGGAAAAATCTGTACGTTTAGCTTATAGGCCTTTCATTCAGGCTTAAGGGTCTTTTACGAGCCTGAAAACCTTCTGACTCGGCACCCAAGGCTCAACGTCCCTCCCGAAGGACTCGCTCCTTGGATTTTTCCATCCTAAATATCCATTGACCCCGGCCGGGTTTGAACCCGTGATCCTATGAACCAGAGGCAAGGAGCGTAACCACTAGTCCACCGCGGCCGATTAATAATAATAATAATAATAATAATAATAATAATAATACTACTAATAATAATAATACTAATAATATTAATAATAATACTTTTCTCAGTAATTCGATTCTATTCTTTAATCCTTGTCAGAAATAAGTCTCTATTAATATAAAAGTACACAGAATAAATTATGCTAAAATATTAAATACAAAGTGCATTTTTTCTCAGAGCCCCTTCAGAGCAGAAGGATAAAATGATTGCAGGTTATTTAATAAATATTTGACTTGACTTCAATAGAGAGATCTTTCTACATTGAGTTGCATTTCGTAATTCAATTAAGCAATTATGCCAAGAATATAATTTTAAAGTATAAAAACTTGAATTGTGGAGAAATTAATGCATAAAATAAAAAATCATAATAGAAAACAATTGTCTAGAACAAGTAACAAAGTTAACTATTTATGTTGAAATATTGCTGTAAATACAAATATTGAAAGATATATAAGTATGAAACTGTCAGAATTTCAAATTAAATGCGAAACAATAGATACAATTTTAAAGAACAAAATGAGAAACGATACTAGATTGAAGTTTCATAAAAACATTGTCAGTTTCTGCATTACTAATTAATTGCAAAGTAGAACACAAAGCATATAAGTGAACTTCCTTAGAAGAACAAAAGGATGGACAATATTGGATCGGATAAGGTATGAATATATAAGAACAGAGTTAAATACATGTCCACTGAATGAACGAATCAAGGAATATAGAGATAAATGATTTAAACATGTAGAAAATGTGAATGTAACAAGATTACCAAAAGTAGCATTTAAGTACAAGGCAAGAAGATTATGGAATATAGGAAGGCCAGTAAAAAGATAGACAGAAAAACTATGAGGCGGAACAAGCAAATTGCCTAACCCGTGAAGTGATGAAGGTTATGTATATATATATATGTATATAACTTTTGCGTCATAATGTAATTATGAATGCAGTTTGTTTCTAAGAGATATTCCTGGATGATAAATTGTTCCAAAATTATTTGCTAAATATCTTTCTGCAAATCCATTCAATATACTAAATTCGACTACTAATGACCAAGAGGGATGCTGCTTTTCGAAAATATAGACGAGAAAAATGTGACGTTAATTTAAGAAAATACAAGACATTAAGAAACAAAACAATCAAATCATAAGGAACGCTAAGTTGTGATATTCCTCATAGTACCATAAGTCCAAACACAAATGCAAGTGGTACGTGGAAACGTATTAGATAAATTAGCCTATGGCAGCCGACAACCAACGGAGAGATTATTAACATTACACTGAACGATCTAAACCAAAAAATTCAAATCGTATGCTTCATTTAGCATAAGCGCTACGACCAAACAACAAATATAGACGAGCTCCTATACACACCTACTCCTTCCCGAGGAAAATTGTCTTAGGAGATTATAATGCAAAAGCGGGGGCGGAAAGATATATTGAAACCAACAATGGGCAAATTCCCATCTTTGATCCGAGGCGTCATCTTTGGGACTGCGAGAAATATATAAGATACACTTTGAAGTGGGTTGTTAGCCCGTTTTCATGGCGAGTTTATTATTCAGGGCTTCCTCCCTTGGCCGATTGTTTTCACCCAGCTCCAGAGTTCAGCCTGCCTCGTTTTATTTCGGAGTTGTCTCTCTTAGATGGGTTGTCTTGCAGGACTAACGAAACCTATCCGCCCGTTTGTCAATCTTCAAGGCAGTAGATGTTGAGTTGTCTCTTCCGTCAGGTACACCGTGCCGAAGGACTCCTTCTCCGCTGTATCTGCTGTTGAGGTCTTCTCCTTAACACTGGCAAATGTCTCTCACAAGGTACTAATAGCTGGGCAAACTGAACCATGGTTTTTGTTACGAGGTGTCACTCCTCCCCTCAACTTTTTTCAACCTGGCTTGGGAAGGCAATGGCGGGTTTATACAACATAAAAATTAGGGACAAATGTCATATTCAAGACATAACCAAATTTATTACAGGTAGAAGAAAATGTTGGAAGGGTCATATAGAACGAACGGAAGAAAACCGACTTGCAAAAAGAGCTAAAGAAGATAGACCAATGGAAGGGAGAAAAACAAGAGGAAGACCAGTCAAGAGATGATAGACATTGAATGAACATCAAGTACGTCTTCCTCCGAGGAGTGATTTTGGAAATAAACAGGATGAAAATCCTACAAATTATGATTGAGAAGAAAGAAGAAGAAGAACGGGCAAATTCAGTCTTCATGAAGATAGTAACGACAATGGCGTTAGATTAGTCACTTTTGCCACATCAATAGTTCTCATTGCTAAGAGCACAACATTTCAGCATAAGGATATTCATAAATACACCTGGCACAGTAGCATCATCGATGTTAGATCAGTTAGAGGGACAGACTGCAATTCCGATCATCATCTGGTCAGGGTGAAAATCAGACAACGGCTATCGCTTGTGAGTGGAACAAACGCTAAAAATTATTCTGAAAATGTTGAATTAAAAAACGTGGAACGTGATGAATTGCGCAAAGAATACAAAATGAAAATAGCTAATATATTTGAAATTTTGAACCTTCAGATGGCAACGTGGCAAACGAAGAAAAAAGTGATATAAGTACAAAAAGGGAACGCTATAGGCCATACTATTAAAATGTCAGCTTCAGAGCTTTGGTTATTTTGAAAAGAGGCAACATAAGAAATGGTTTGATGAAGAATGTACCGACATTGTAAAGAAAAGCAAACTAGAAATAATTATATTGTTACGCGAGCCAAATGAGGTAAATATAGAGCAATTGGGTAGTGTAAGACGGGAAACCACCAGGTTACTAAAGAGTAAAAAGTGGGAATATTTGAGGAAGAAGGTTAATGATCTTTAAATTAGTCCCAAAAATAGGAATATTAGATAATTATATAAGGGAATTAGGATGGAGTATATTAAATATATGGTAAAGTTACTTTCATGAGTTATTAAAAGTACATACATAACATGATATTCGAGGATAATTTACAGACAGCAAAAGTGTTAGTCTAATAAATAAAAATTAATATTTATTTGTTTGTATGTTCGTACTTTATGCGCGGTAATACCGTTGATCCGATTGTGACGGGATTATTTGCAAAATGTTCAGGAGATTCTGGGTTGAACATAGCCTAAAATAAAGTTCACATACTCAACTCCTACACCCTTAAAAAAACACCCACTGTAGTGAAAAACATGAAAAATTCACTTTTTTACCATTACATGGCACACGCTGCCTAAACCATAACAAATACACAACATTAATGTAAGCAGAATTGAATATCTCAAAAACGCTACAAAATAGTCCGCGACAGCATATGTTTTTATCTTTTACACAATAGCCATTTTTGTCTTTCATTTATGCCAAGGAGATCGGGATAAGTAGATATCCGGGCAAGCATGGTGGCTGCCATACCATTCACCCGATTGTCATGGGGCTTTTTGCAAAATGTTCAGGATTGTCCGGGGAAGGTTATACGTTATAAGAGCGTTTTAATGCTCAAGCCCTTCACCCTTAAAAATCACCTTCTGTAGTGAAAAATGTCGCTTTTTCTAAGCTTAAATGGCTTACGCTGCCTAAACCATAACAGATACACAAAATTATTGTAGGCTACACATAAATGAATATCTCTAAACTCTCTACAGGAAAGCCCACGACAGCATATGCTTATCTTTTAAGGATAACTCACAATAACCAATTGTGTCTTTCATTAATGCCAAGAAGATCGGGACAAGTAGATTCCCGGGCAAGCTTAGCAGCGCACGGCGGGTATGTTTTTATGGATAAATCAAAATAACGATTTTTTTTCTTTCAGCTCATTTATGCCAAGTACATCGGGATGTGTAGATTCCCGGGCAACGCCAGGCAATCAGAAAGGTATATCTAAAAATAATAACGATATAAATTTATATTTATTTTTTTATTTTACTTATTCAACTTAATGCAAAAACACATTATCATTTATTTAGGTGTGAGAGTCGCGAATGAAATTGGGAACATTGTGGACATATGGAAAGCGATAAGGGAACTCAAAGTAAAGTCCTTAAATCGGAAAGAATAACGCCCGGGGAATGGAGAAGTTACTTTGATAGGGTGCTGGGAAATGAGAGGTTAAGATATAATCAAGGAAATATAGTTGAGATCCCTGACCCAATTCAAATTCAATTACTGGATCAGGATTTTTCGAAAAATGAAGTGGTTTCTTCCATTAAATGTTTAAAGATTGGTAAAGCACCTGCAATACCAGGGGAATTCTTGAAAAATATGATACCATCCAATAAATTATTAGACGTTTTGAAAACTGCGTTCAACAAACTTTTTAATGGAGCGGATTATCCGGAGGCCTGGTCGACAGGTGTCATCCAACCACTATACAAAGGGAAAGGTTTGGGCACAGATACCAGAAAGTTACAGGTGAATTTGTCTCTTGTCAATGTTTGGATAAATATATTGTAAAGTACTTTACGAACGAATAAGACAATGGGCTAAAGAGAACTATAGGCTCTCAAAATATCAGGCAGGTTTTAGAGAAGGGTACTCCACGGTGGACAACGTATTTGTTCTGAGAACATTAATTGATGACAATCTGAAAATGAAGGGGGGTAAATTATTTTGTTCATTCATTGATTTTAAGATGGCATTTGATACTGTGGACCGAAGCGCTCTTTGGGAAAAATTAAATCGGAAAGGATTGTCTCATAAAACGATACATCCTTAACGTCAATTTATAAACATGTTAAATTTTGTATAAAAGTAGACCAAGGGCTCTAGAGAAGTTAATTAATAAATGACAAGACACAGAAATCACCCTTTCTATCTAGTTGATAAAAGACCATGAGTCTGCAATTGTAAATGGGGCCTCAAGATATTCAAAAGCTTGAAGAGCTGTAAAGTATAGACCTAAAATAACTGTAAGGAACACACTACAGAGAGCAGTGAAGCCAATCGGGGAGTGAGACAAGGTTGCATTTTATCACCAATGCTATTTAATCTATTCGTTGATGATATTGTAGACGTAATGCTGGAAGGAGAAATTGAGGCTCCGGAGATAATAAATGTTAAAGTCCCAGTCCTGTTGTATGCAGATGATTTAATTATCTGTTCCAAGACAATCAAGGGATTGCAAGGAGGTCTTGACCTACTGGAAATATACTGTAGTAATTGGGGGAATGACTGTAAATGTTAGTAAGACAAAAACAGTGACCTTTAAAAATGGGATGGTTTATGGTAGAGCAGAGGAATGGAAATACAGAGATCAAGTACTTCAAAACGTGAAACATTTTGAATATCTTGGTACGACGTTTAAAATGAACGGAAAGTGGAAGAAACATATTGATATAGCATTATTTAAAGGGAGGGGACAACTTAACAGTGTGGGTCGAGTGCCTGATATTCCAGTCAGCACATTAAAAAAAAAATATGGAGGGATAGTCAGGCCAGTAATGCACTATGGTAGTGAGATTTGGGGTTTCAAAAGAACGGAAGTACTAAATAAGGTATATACGCATTTTCTAAAATATATTACAGGACTTAGTAAGGCCGTTTCTAACTGTGGAATTTTATATGAATTCGGGTCATTCCAGGACGACATAAACTGTAAAATTCGTGTACTCAAATATTGGTTGCGAGTAATCCAAGGCGAACACACAATGCTTAGAGCAATTTGTTACGACCACCAAATTAAAAACATAGATGTTAAATTTTGGGCAGACGAGGTTAGGAGAGAACTCCAAAAGATTGGGATGGGCTGGATATGGGAAAAAGGGACTGAAAATCGCAAGAACGTGTGGAGAAATATAAGGAGGAGGTACTTAGATATAAACCAACAAGATACTTTCGCCGAATGTACAGGAAAACGCTCACTGTGTTTACAAAGAGACCTAAAACACGTATGGGGAAAAGAATCGTATATACTCAACCTAGGATTTAAGGAGAGATCAGGGCTTGCTTGGTTTAGGCTAGGAGCATGAAATTTCTAAAAATTAGCGACGATCACGATATGCGAATATGTCCAATGTGCGGGAACTTTGAAGATGAGATACATATATTAGGAAAATGTAATGATTTAGAATATTCGAGACGTCACTTATTACCGGAAAGATTTCTAAATTCAAATCGGGAAAGATTGGCATGCTACGAGTTATTGGTAAATCCAGAAAATTGGATAAACCTCGGTAAATTTCTGGACAAAACGCGGAAAATAATGACAACACTCATTCATGAATAAATATATGTTATCAAAATGCAATACCATTAATTCTTAACAATTATATATACATTATTTAGTGTATAATGCTATTGTGTTATTATTTAATTGTATTGTTAATGTTTTTTTAGTGTATAATGCTATTGTGTTATTATTTAATTATAATATTATTGTGTTTTCTTTATGTAATTGTATTGTTATTTCTTTTTTTGTTGTTTATTTTTCTTTACACTAGTACCAATTATTGTTTTATTGTAACGGACTGTCAACAGCACGTACGTCTTAATGCCCGTGCGACCCATATTTATAAATAATATTGTAAATATCTTACTTTTTGTCTAATAAAGTCCTACTACTACTACTATTTAGGTGTAGTAGCGCACGCTTGGTATGAGCTAGTATAAAATAAATTTAAGTAAGTAAAGCTTCCTAGATAAATATTTACATAATGATGAAAACAGTTGTTATGCAGTTAATATTTTCATTGTTTCGAACTTACGATATCAGTTAGTTTGCATTTTAAGGATGATGATGATAAGGATGGTGATGATGATGATGGCCATATGTTTTCGGGGACCGTTTGGGCTTAACGTTTTCCTGACATTTGTCCTACAGGTGAGGAAAAACCCCGATAAAAACCTCACCCAGAAAAAGTGCCCCGACCGGGGATCGAACCCGGGACCGCTGCGTGACAAGCCAGCACTCTAACACGAGACAACAGCAGTGGACTGAGTGTATAAAACAATAGAAAAACAAATGAGTAGAAATTACTTAAAATTTCATCAAATTATATTATAATGTACAATAATACTTAAAGAATTTTATGATCTTGTTTGATTTACGATCAGGAACATTTAAATAAGTGTTAGGATAAATTATTGTTTGGCCAATTTAAGGTTATGATAATCGTTACAAACTACTCACATAGCTTAACTGAATAAGACTGTGATGGTTTTCTTAGAATTGACACTTACTATAAGCAAGTCCCAAACAGTAAAACTGACATTACTTTAATAACGGATTAATTTATAAACTCCTGTTTAAAGGGACCATATAAACATAATAATATCCAGGAAGACATAAATAAAAGAATACAAAATGCTTAGAAATGTTTTCTTTTTCAATAAATAAAGTATATAAATTCAAAATATTCGACACGTGAATAAAAAACCATATATTATAAAACTCTAGCTAACTCACGGCGTGCGCTGCTACGCCTAAATATATGAAAATTAATGTGTTCTTATGTTTAGTTGAATAAGTGTAAGGAAAAATAATTATAAATTTATATCGCAATTATTTTTAGACACCCCGTGCTGATTATCCGTCGTTGCCCGGGAATCTACTTTCCCTGACCTTCACGGCATAAATGAGCTGAAAGACGAAAAATTAACTGTTTTTATGTCTAGTTGAATAATTATGAGGGAAAAAAATATATATATAGTAATTAGTTTTAGACACCCCGTGCTGATTACCCGACGTTGCCCGGGAATCTACGTATCCCGATCTTCTTGGCATAAATGATATGCAAGACGAAAATTGATGTATTTTATATATATATATATATATATATATGTGTGTGTGTGGTGGAAAGCAACGAGAAGCTACCACACCTACACAATTCCCTAGTAAAACTGCAAGCATAGCATGAAAGTGCTGTGATTGCAGTGAAGGATCTGCCCTCGGGCAGAATTACTATGGATATATATATATATATACCTCTCCATGGTACCTTAACCTTGTCGTGGTTGAGTGGCTTGCGTGCTTAAATGATCCTGAGAGCTATGCTGGCGGAAGCATTGCTGCCGATTGGGTTACCCATGCATAATTGGTCGAAGGTGATAAGCCAGACGAAAAAAATACCTTGGTCGAAAGAGTGACGATCTTACACCGTAAAAATACAACCGTCACGAAATGCGGACATGGATTCAACTGGGGTAAAATTTTCATCATCATCATCATAGGCCATTTATTGACCTGTTTCGGCCTCAACAGAAACACCATCCAAAAGTCTTTGAGTGGACGTCCTGGTCTTCTTCCTGTAGGTTGATATCTTGACAATTGTTTGGGTATTCTGTAATCTTCCATTCGAGGAACATGTTGCATCCATCTTGACTTATAATCAGAAATTTTGTTTTCTAAAGATTCCATGTGTAAATCTTCCAAGATGTCTTCATTTTTTTGTGATCTAGTAGTGTGTATCCTGCAGTCCTCCGAAGATATCTCATTTCAGCAGATCTAAGTCTCTGTATATCCTTCTGTTTCAAAGTCCATACTTTGCTACCATACAAAAGAGTTGGAAGAGCCAGTGTTTTATACACTTTCAGTCTAGAATGCTTTTGGACTAACTGTGGCTTGAAGATAGAATTGGTAAAATTTTCCGCAGGTCAAATAGTCCCCAATTCGGATCTCCGGGCGGGGACTACTTCAGGGAACCCATGCCAAAGGCTCAAACACAGGGACATGTTCCTAGGAACATGGAATGTTAGGACTTTGTACAAACGCGGGAATTAGATAAATCGCACTTGCATATAGTCGCTTTACAGGAATATAGGTGGCCAGGAGAAGGTAGCCAGGAATCAGGAAGCTTTGCATTATACTACGGAGGTGCAGAAAGACCTGCATTTGGAACGGGTTTTTAGTCAGAAGGAGGATCCTATCCGCTATCCGAGATATTAAGTTTGTTAGTGATAGGATATCATACATAATTATAAAGGGTAAACGACATGATTTTATAATTGTAAATTTACATACCCCCACAGAAAATAAAGATGACAAGATCAAGGATAATTTCTATGAAGAATTAGAATGCTTATTTGATAGCCTTTCAGGATATCATATGAAAATTGTCTTAGGAGATTTTAATGCAAAAGTGAGGCGGGATGATATATTAAAACCAACAATAGGCAAATTCAGTCTTCATGACAACGGGGTTAGATTAGTCACATTCGCCACATCAAACAATATCATTGTTAAGAGCAAATATTTCAACATAAGGATATTCATAAATATACCTGGACGTCCCCAGATGGAGAAACTCGGAACCAGATAGATCATGTATTAGTGGATAAACGCTAGCACAGTAGCATAATTGATGTTAGATCAGTTAGAAGGTCAGACTGCAATTCGGATCATCATCTGGTCAGAGTCAAAATCAGACAACGGCTATCGCTTATGAGAGGAACGAACGCTAAAGATGATTCTGTAAAATTTGAATTAAAAACTTGAAAAATGATGAAGTGTGGCAAGAATACCAAATCAAAATTGCTAATAAAATTGAAGTACTGAAATCTTCAAATGACAATGTGGCAAACGAAGAAGAAACTGATATAAATAAAGAATGGGAGGCTATAAGAGATACTATTACATTAATTGTCAGCATAAGAAAGCATTGGTTGTTTAAAAAAGAGGCAAAACAAGAAATGGTTTGATGAGGAATGTGCCGACATTGTAAAGAAAAGAAAGCTAGCAAAAATGAAATGGTTACACGAGCCAAATGAGGTAAATTTAGAGCAATTGGGTAGTATTAGACGGGAAACCACCGAGCTACTAAAGAGTAAAAAGAGGGAATATTTGAGAGAGAGGATTAATGATCTTGAAATGAATGCAAAAAATAGGAACATTAGAGAATTATATCAGGGAATTAGTATAGAGAAGAAAGGGTTTCAGGCTAGAACAAACATAATTCGGAATGAAAATGGGGATTTGATTGCAGATTCCAGGAGTATATTAAATAGATGGAAAAGTTACTTTAATCAGCTATTTAATGTACATACAGAACAGGACATTGAGGAGGATAATTTACAGTCAGGAGAAATGCTAGTCGCAGAGCCAAGTGCATTAGAAGTTGAAATGGCGATTGAAAAATTGAAAATGTATAAAGCATGAGGTTCTGATGAGATCCCAGCAGAACTAATAAAATCAGGGGGAGAAAAATTGATGTACAAGATACGCTGGCTGCTTAGTATGATTTGGGAAAAATACGCTCTTCCAGGTCAATGGAAGCAATCAATTATCCTACCAATTTATAAGAGAGGAGATAAAACTAATTGCAACAACTACAGAGGCATCTTATTACTTTCAGTTTCCTACAAAATTGTAACAAATATATTAGTAAGCAGACTTACTTCCTATATTGATGACATTCTAGGATATCATCAATGTGCATTTTGAAGAAACAGATCTACAACAGATCAGATTTTTAGTATAAGACAGATTTTAGAAAAGAAATGGGAATATAATGGTACTGTACATAAAAAAAGAATATGATTCAACTAAGTGGGAGAAGTTATATAGTATTCTACAGGTGTTCAGAATTCCTAAAAAGTTAGTTAGACTTATACGAATGTGTCTAAATGGCACAGACAGTAGGGTGCGAGTAGGCAAACAGTTTTCGGAAACTTTTGAAATCCAGAATGGGTTGAAGTAAAGAGATGCACTATCTCCTCTACTATTTAATTTTGTACTAGAGCATGCCATTAAATCTTTAGAGAATAAGGAAGGCTTACAACTCATTGGTATTAATGAGCTGTTAGTATATGCTGACGATGTAGTACTATTGGGCGATAGCGGGGAGATACGATAGGACAACACGCACACACTATTGAGTAACATTAAAAGTTATGACTGGAAGTAGATACCAATAAAACTAAATATATGGTGACACGTAGAAATTTATTAAATGATGGGAATGGACAGCTAATGACAAATGAGGGAAATTTTTCATTAAGTGGCTAAATTCAAATACCTAGGAACGATAATCTCAAATAGGAATGAGATGCACAAAGAAATTAAACATAGGCTCGATTCTGGAAATGCGTGCTATTATGCATTGCAGAGACTCTTGATGTCCCAACACCCTTCAAGAATTGTTAAACTGAAAATATATAAAACTATTATTCTACCAGTTATATTATATGGGTGCGAAACGTGGACTCTTAATTTAAGGGAGGAAAGAGATTACAAGTATTTGAGAGTAAAGTACTTAGGAAAAATGTTGTACCAAAGAGAGGTGGACAGACAGGTGAATGGAGAAGACTTCATAACAATAAACTACATGGTTTTTATAGGAAGCCAGATATAATAAGAACATTTAATTCTCGTAGACTGCGATGTGCAGGACATGCTGCACGTATGGGTAATGAAAGTCTTGCACGGAAGCTTCTTGTAGGAACGCCAGAGGGAAAACGCCCAGTAAAACGCCCAGTTGGTAGACCAAGAATGAGATGAGAGAATAACATTAACTATGATTTGAGGGAAGTAGATTATACAGAGAATAATTGGAAAACATTATCTCAGGATAGGGATTTATGCAGAGCTTATGTTCGCGCTGCCATGAACCTACGGGTCGATAGTGCCAGTGAGTAAGTAAGTAATATATGGATATATGCACTAGAAGTCCCGGCCACGCGTTGCTGTTGCTACGGTATACGTTACAAGTTTAATTTAAGTTACTGTCTTCATAATATTGAAAATAAAATAAACACTGAAAACACACTTAAATTATGAAATAATCAATATTTGTAATTCAATTGAAATTCGCTGTTGCAACAAAAAGCACAGCCATCTGGATCATTCTTTGTTAAATAATAAACCAATTACCTTACCAAATTACCTTTCACCGCTATTTGTTAGAATCGTATGGAACTCACAGATAATTACACCGCTATCTGTTAGAATCGTATGGAACTCAAAGATAATTATAACTGTTTGTTATATAATAAACAAATAATATGCAATAAAATATAATGCGACTATAAATTCAGTTATAAACTACCCTAAGTCTCAAGTTGGATCAAACTGCACACAGTGTGCAAACTTTAATTAAAATCGGTTCAGTAGTTTAGAATTCCATCGTGGACAAAAACGTGAAACAAAATTGTTATATATTAAGATATATATATATATATATTTAAGGATATAATGTTCTGCTTCTATAAGATCCATCCATAGTAATTCTGCCCGAAGGCAGGTCCTTCACTGCATTCATAGCATTTTCATGCTGTAGGTGTTGTAGCTTCCCGTTGTTTTCCACACTGGTGAAGGATGATGATGATAATGATAAGGATAATGATGATGTTGATGGCCATATGATTTCGGGTACCGTTAGGGCCTTAACGTTTTTCTGATATTTGTCTTACAGGTGAGGAAAAACCCCGATAATAACCTCACCCAGAAAAACTGCCCCGACTAGAGATCGAACCCAGGCCCGCTGCGCGACAAGGCAGCACGCTACCTCGAGACTACAACGGTGGACTTCTATAAGATAATGTTTCAAATATGTATTATTTTAATCTAATGTTAGTGGTAAAGCTTGTCATAACCTGTAAAAACACGCAAAATGTTACCAATTTGTTGTTTAATGATTTAGACCCATTAATTCGTTTTATTTCACAAACTCTTTTGCTAAACTATACTTTGATCCTCCCTAGTCGTAAAAGAAACAATATTAATTGCAGTCTAATGTTCTGTATAGCTTAAATGTGTGCTACAGTTGTTAACTCTAGGCTATGGTAGTAAGTCACGGAAAACGTATAAATATTACTGTATGCAACATAGGCCTAATAATTGATGGATTAAAATGTCCTCTTAGATTCTACGTTATCGGTACACAACTAACTAAAACGTATTGATGACATGTTCCTGTACAGTCATTATTAATCCCGCTATAGGTCCATGACTCACTGACTTTTTGTCCTCTCATTTATATGCATGGCGCACTCAGTTGCTTGCTACACTCTGCTGAGGATTTAACATAAACATGGTTTAGGAAATCTGGTTGACTGTTCGGCTCAGCTGCTCCATAAAATAATTACTGACACTCTTTCAGTGTCAATATGAGCTAAAAGGCAGTCAGTGGAAGCATTTATACATGTTTCAAATATGTATTATTTTAATCTAATGTTAGTGGTAAAGCTTGTCATAACCTGTAAAACACGCCAAAATGTTACCAATTTGTTGTTTAATGATTTAGACCCATTAATTCGTTTTATTTCACAAACTCTTTTGCTAAACTATACTTTGGTCCTCCCTAGTCGTAAAAGAAACAATATTAATTGCAGTCTAATGTTCTGTATAGCTTAAATGTGTGCTACAGTTGTTAACTCTAGGCTATGGTAGTAAGTCACGGAAAACGTATAAATATTACTGTATGCAACATAGGCCTAATAATTGATGGATTAAAATGTCCTCTTAGATTCTACGTTATCGGTACACAACTAACTAAAACGTATTGATGACATGTTCCTGTACAGTCATTATTAATCCCGCTATAGGTCCATGACTCACTGACTTTTTGTCCTCTCATTTATATGCATGGCGCACTCAGTTGCTTGCTACACTCTGCTGAGGATTTAACATAAACATGGTTTAGGAAATCTGGTTGACTGTTCGGCTCAGCTGCTCCATAAAATAATTACTGACACTCTTTCAGTGTCAATATGAGCTAAAAGGCAGTCAGTGGAAGCATTTATACATGTTTCAAATATGTATTATTTTAATCTAATGTTAGTGGTAAAGCTTGTCATAACCTGTAAAAACACGCAAAATGTTACCAATTTGTTGTTTAATGATTTAGACCCATTAATTCGTTTTATTTCACAAACTCTTTTGCTAAACTATACTTTGGTCCTCCCTAGTCGTAAAAGAAACAATATTAATTGCAGTCTAATGTTCTGTATAGCTTAAATGTGTGCTACAGTTGTTAACTCTAGGCTATGGTAGTAAGTCACGGAAAACGTATAAATTATTACTGTATGCAACATAGGCCTAATAATTGATGGATTAAAATGTCCTCTTAGATTCTACGTTATCGGTACACAACTAACTAAAACGTATTGATGACATGTTCCTGTACAGTCATTATTAATCCCGCTATAGGTCCATGACTCACTGACTTTTTGTCCTCTCATTTATATGCATGGCGCACTCAGTTGCTTGCTACACTCTGCTGAGGATTTAACATAAACATGGTTTAGGAAATCTGGTTGACTGTTCGGCTCAGCTGCTCCATAAAATAATTACTGACAACTCTTTCAGTGTCAATATGAGCTAAAAGGCAGTCAGTGGAAGCATTTATACATGTTTCAAATATGTATTATTTTCATCTAATGTTAGTGGTAAAGCTTGTCATAACCTGTAAAAACACGCAAAATGTTACCAATTTGTTGTTTAATGATTTAGACCCATTAATTCGTTTTATTTCACAAACTCTTTTGCTAAACTATACTTTGGTCCTCCCTAGTCGTAAAAGAAACAATATTAATTGCAGTCTAATGTTCTGTATAGCTTAAATGTGTGCTACAGTTGTTAACTCTAGGCTATGGTAGTAAGTCACGGAAAACGTATAAATATTACTGTATGCAACATAGGCCTAATAATTGATGGATTAAAATGTCCTCTTAGATTCTACGTTATCGGTACACAACTAACTAAAACGTATTGATGACATGTTCCTGTACAGTCATTATTAATCCCGCTATAGGTCCATGACTCACTGACTTTTTGTCCTCTCATTTATATGCATGGCGCACTCAGTTGCTTGCTACACTCTGCTGAGGATTTAACATAAACATGGTTTAGGAAATCTGGTTGACTGTTCGGCTCAGCTGCTCCATAAAATAATTACTGACACTCTTTCAGTGTCAATATGAGCTAAAAGGCAGTCAGTGGAAGCATTTATACATATTCAGGAGAAGGTGCAGTGAATGAAGCAGCCATACTTCTTGATTTCTCAGAACTTTATACCTACAAAGAACAAAATGAGATACAGGCAGTTCATTGGAAAAAATAGCATTCCTCAACATTATTGCAGTTGCCTACTTTAGATGGAAAGTGATAGAGAATTTCGGAAGAAATACTTTGCTCTGGTGCCAGGATATGTGACACATAGCAAGTTGCTAAAGAAAAGTGTTTTCTGAACTATAGGGATTTCTTCCTGAACTTGAGGTGATACAATTTTTCAGCTGTAGCAGCAGGTAACACAAATATGCCTATACATTTAGCAATGTCACACTACTTACTTCAATATTTGGATTTTGACTTTAATGGAACTTTGAATCGTACCGTGCAAAGTAGGCTATAGATGTGATTGGCGGCCAAGTAAAAAAGGATGGCACGAATGTATGAAAAATCGGGAAAGAAAATAAAAAACTGTGCACAATTGTGTAATGTGAACTGTAAAACCAACCAAATAACTGATCAAGAGGAGTCACAAAATTATATAGAAGAAGGAAAGACATTTTTTGAAAAACCAATTTGCATATCCTACAGCTATCATGGATTCATTGCCTATACAACGTGAAAACGTTGGACCCGTATGTTATACGCGTAGAATATGCACAACTGTCAAACAATCAGGGCAACAAATTCAAAAGTATATGTGTTAAAAACAAAGAAAAACAGAATGGTGCGACAGGCCTAGAAAGCCCTTGGCAAATATATCAATCACAGAGGTGGGCAATCATCTAACCAATATATAGGGTGACATGCGGTCAGCATGTCGGATACTCCAGCAGTTATGGCTTTTTCTCGACCGCAACCGCTAACTATTTTAGCTGACCAAATTATTCGTGATTCTGGGCAAGCACCAGTCCCATTGTGACCGAAATTCCATGAGAAAATGTATTCTCTCATGGGGACTTGAATCAGTGCTCTCTATTGAGATATCTTGACTCAAACCATTCAGTTACAGCGTGAGACTTCATGTGTGACAGGAAACATTATTTTTATTAATAGCGGCGAATACTAGAGATAAACGTATGCTGTCGCGGACTTTTTTCTAGAGCTCATTGCGATATTCAATTCTATGTACATTAATTATGTGTATTTGTTATTGAGGTAGGGTAAGACATTTTGAGCGTCCAAAGAGCTACTTTTTTCACGTTTTCCACTACAAATGGCGATTTCTAAGAGTGTAGGAGTTGAATATCACAACTCTCTTATAGCCTATGTTCATCCCGGTAATCTCCTGAACATTTTGCAAAAAGCCCCCATAACAATCGGATCAACGGTATGGCCGCGCATAAAGTACGAACAAACAAACAAACAAATGAACATTAATTTTTATATATTATATTATTTTAATTTTACTATATTGTTTTTATGTTAGTAATTGGTAGTATTAGATGAGATCACCATTGTCTTTTTTTTTAGTCTATATTTTAATATATTGTTTAGTATATATTTTAATAATATTTTTAAAAGTCTAATAAATACCGGTATGTAATTTCTGTATAATTTTATTATTGTCTAGTTGAGTGGAAGAGAAGGATTTATGGCCTTAACTCTGCCAGATAAAATAAATGATTATTATTATTATTATTACTATTTTTATTATTATTATTATTACTATTATTATTATTATTATTATTATTATTATTATTATTATTAGACATTACCAAATTAACAAAGAGACATAACACAACGTTTAAATAAATTCATATTATAAAATTATATAATTGGAAATTATATTTTGAAAAAAAAAATATATATGTAAAATACGTTTCACAATAGAGAGTGACTGTATGAAGAAGTATATTAAAGCTATCTATACACAACATATTATGAACAGACAGGTGAATGGAGAAGACTGCATAGCAATGAACTACATGGTCTTTATAGGAAGCCAGATATAATGAGAATAGGTAAATCTCGTAGACTGCGATGGGCAGGACATGTGGCACGAATGGGAAATGTCAGACGTACATGGAAGCTTCTTGTAGGAAAACCAGAGGGAAGACGCCCAGTTGGTAGACCAAGAATGAGGTGGGAGAAAAACATTAACAATGATTTGAGGGAAGTAGATTATACAGGGGATGATTGGAAAATATCGGCTCAGGATATGGATGTATGGAGAGCTTATATCCGCGCGGCCATGGACCTACGGGTTTGATGGTGCCAGAGAGTTAGTTATACACAACATACGTCTCCGTGTGAGGAATAATGTGCTCTACATTTGGGGTGTTTTAACCAAGGAAATTTAGTTACGCTTAATTACCCATTGATGTCAACGAGTGATATATGGTCGGCATATAATAAAAATAATCAGTGATCGGAATCTGATCCAAAATATAGAATACTTAGTTGTATTGGTGCAAGCTATACGAGAATAAGAGTGAGGGGGATGTGGTGTATCGCATAGCTGCATACCTACAGGGCTATGACGAGTGTTCTATCATGTAGAAAGACAGACGCAGTAAACAAAGTTTTATTTAGTAGTAGTAGTAGTAGTAGTAGTAGTAGTAGTAGGACTTTATTAGACAAAAAGTAAGATATTTACAATATGTTTTACAAATATGGGTCGCACGGGCAGTAAGCCGTACGTGCTGTTGACAGTCCGTTACAATAAAGTAATAATTGGTACTAGTGTAAAGAAAAATAAACAACAAAGAGAGCAATAACATTACAATTACATAAAGAAAACACAATAATATTACAATTAGATAATAGCACAATAAGAAGTGGAGCTATTATAGTGTAAGTTGGAAGTTCATAATGTGCCTATCTGATCTTACGTTCAGTGAAATGCCATCCTAAACGAAAAGAATGTTCATGCGCTAGGCAATTATGTATTAAAACGTTTCATTGCCATGTAAATAATTCACAACTTGGTGCATTTTATTGTATTATGCACCTTATATTGCTTCCTAATGTTTATATTACAGTAGAGTCGCCCGATAAATATGCAGATATGTGATACACCCTTTTCAACATACTACCAATCGCTCTTACTTACTTACTTACTTATGCCCACCATGCGATGACCATGAAAACTGGCAGCATATTATAGCATTCTGTAGAGAGACAGAACAACTTAGATTACAGATGCTGCCGGAGAGATTTCTCAAGTCGGATCGAGGGAGAGTGGCGTGTTGGGATCTTTTAGGACGGATCGAGAGTGAATCAAAAACATGCAAATTTTTGGGTACAGTAAGAAAATTGAGATATAACAAAATTGTAGATTAAGGATATATGTATTAACAATAAGAAGAATCTCAATATGGTCTTTGTTTTCGATCTTTAATCATGATAGTGCACTTAATGTCTGCACGGACGGGGGGAGGGGGGTATGAGCGTGCGGTGTGTATATGTGTGGGGGTGTGTGGGTGTATGTGTGTGTGCTTTTTTTTTTCTAATTTGTTTTCTAGCATTTTTTTTTAATATTAATGTACGGAATGTGGATGAATGTAGATATGTATTATTTTGATTTAGTGCAGACATAGATTTTACTTATATGTAGCCAGTTATTGTTGTTTGATACAGGTGTATTTGTAGGTATTTGTTTATATTATTAGTTTTATTTTTTTATTCATGGAAAAATAATGCACGTATGGCCAAGCAGGCCCGTGCGCAATGTAAATGCATATGTATTTTCTTTATTCTGAAAAAAAGGCAATAAATTCCATATTCTATTCTATTCTATTCTACTTACTTACTTACTTACTCACTGGCACTATCGAACCCGTAGGTTCATGGCCGCGCGGACACAAGCCCTCCACACATCCCTATCCCGAGCCAATTCTTTGCAATCATTCTCTGTATAATCTACTACCCTCAAATCATGGTTAATATTATTCCCCCACCTCATTCTTGGTCTACCAACTGGGCGTTTTCCCTCTGGCTTTCCTACAAGAAGCTTCCATGCAAGTCTTTCATTCCGCATATGTGCAACATGTCCTGCCAATTTCAATCTACGAGACTTAACTATTCTTATTATATCTGGCTTCCTATAAAGACCATGTAGTTCATTGTTATGAAGTATTCTCCATTCACCTGTTTGTTCATTTCTCTTTGGTCCAAAAATTTTCCTAAGAACTTTATTCTCAAATACTTGTAATCTCCTTTCCTCCCTTAAAGTAAGAGTCCATGTTTGACATCCATACAATATAACACGTAGAATAATAGTTGTATATATTTTCAGTTTAACGTTTTTTGAAATTAGTTGGGGCACCAAGAGTCTCTGGAATGCATAATAGCACGAATTTCCAGAATTGAGCCTATGTTTAATTTATTTGAGCATCTCATTCCTATTTGTGATTATTGTTCCTAGGTATTTGAATTCAGCCATTTATTCGAAATTTCCCTCGTATGCCATTACCCGTCCATTTCCATTATATAATGAATTTTTAGTGTAACCATATATTTAGTTTTATTGATATTTACTTCCAGTCCTAATTTCTAAGTGTTACTTCATAGTGTGTACGTGTTGTCCTTTAGTATCTCATCTCTATCGGCACATAGTACTACATCATCAGCATAAACTAACAGCTTATTAATACCATTGAGCTGTAAGTCTTCCTCATTCTCTAAAGATTTGATGGCATGATCTAGTACAAAATTAACTAGTAGAGGAGATAGTGCATCTTCTTGTTTCAACCCATTCTAGATTTCAAATGTGTCCGAAAACTGTTTGCCTACACGCACCCTACTCTTTGTGCCATTTAGACACATTCGTATAAGTCTAACTGACTTTTTAGGAATTCCGAACTCCAACAGGATACTATATAATATTCCCTCTTAATTGAATCATATGTTTTTTTTAAGTCTACGTATAGTTGATGTACAGTTCCATTATATTCCCATTTGATTCTAAAATCTGTCTTATACTAAAAATCTGATCTGTTGTAGACCTGTTTCTTCTAAATCCACATTGATGATCTGCTAGAATGTCATCAATATAGGGAGTAAGTTGGCTTACTAATATATTTTTTAGAATTTTGTACGAAGTTGAAAGTAATGAGATGCCCCTGTAGTTGTTGCAATCAGTATTATCTCCTTATAAATTGGTATAATTGATTCTTTCCATTCATCTGGAAGAGCTCTAGTACAGTTAATACAGTACAAGAAAATCATTGGTATTGTGGAGAAAATTCCGCTCTCTAAAAATAATAATAATAATAATAATTATTATTATTATTATTATTATTATTATTATTATTATTGTTGTTGTTATTATTATTATTATTAGTGTTACTAATATAACAACAATAATCTTTATATCTTCTGTTTTTTACAGCTGCTGTTGTCTTCCCGTGCCAAACCTCCAAAGCGTACGATCTTGGGCATCTTTAATGCTTAGCCCTATTGCTTTGCATTACTATCTTACATTTTTCCATTCCTGTCTGTTCATCCATATATTTTCTTCTATTTCCTATTTCCTCTTAGCTTCGTTTTTTCCCTGAATCCACGTAACAGTTGGTCTACCCTTCTTTTTCCTTCCCTGTGGTTCTCAATCCATGATTATCTTAGGTAGTCTTCCTTCTTCCATTCTTCTAATGTGTCCGTACCAATTTAATTGTTTCTTCTTTATAAAATATAATATTGAATATTGTACCTGCATTTTTTCTTTTATATATGAATTTCTGATTTTATCCTTCCTGGATATTCTTTCAGCACGTCTCCAGTAGTCCATTTCAGTGGCGAGCAATTTTTTTTTTCATTTGTGCATTTAAAGCCCACACATCAGCCCCATAGGTAATAATGATTCTGATTATTGTATTAAAAATAGTTTTTTTTGTTTCTTTGAAGATATGTTTGTCCCATACTATTCCATTTAGGGCAGATATAGCATATTTTCCTATATTGATCCTGTTTCTTATCTCTGTTTCTTGTTTTACATCTTTAGTAATTTTAATTCCCAAATACTTATATTCTTCAGTGTGTTTAATTGTCCCTAAATCTTCTTCTAGTAATAAATCTTGAGGAAGATCCGCTATTGTCATATATCTAGATTTATCCATATTGATCTTTAAACCCGATAAACTATATTCTTGTATTAATTTTCTAGTGAGGTATTCTATATCTTCAAATTCTTGAGCCAATATCAATTGGTCATCTGCAAACTGGAGTGTATATATTGTTGAATTAATAATAATAATAATAATAATAATAATAATAATAATAATAATAATAATATATATGCAAATTGGCAGAGTTAAGAGACCTTCTCTTTCACGCAACCTGCGAAAAATAAAATCTTACAAAATTGTACACAAAATTATATATTCCCCATAATTATTATAAAATATTATTAAAATATAGGCTAAACTAACGACAAAGCTTATGTGGTCTAATATTAGCTAACACTAATAAAACATGGACTAAAATAAAATACTAAATACGTTTCATAGACGAACAATTATACAATATGTTCAATGTAGTTGTTATGCTGATAATATTGTCAATTTGTGAAACTTAAAACTTCAGTTTATTTGGATTTAAATAATGATATCGCCTAGTGAGACACCTAGTGGGCAACTAAGGTAATGGATGTAGAACGGTCGGTAAATGTTGCACAGAGGCTTCTTTATTTAGACTTTCGGTTCTTTCACTAGCCTAAAAATCTTCAGACTCCAGTCCCACGGCTAAACATTCCTCCGCAGAACATTTCCCTTGGATGTTTCCATCTTTAAAATTCTTCGACGACGGCCGGTCGGAACTAGAGGCAAGCAACATAACACTACCCCACCGCGGCCAACAGAATAATACATTATTTAATTATGTAAGTGAAATCTCTTGAAAATTCATAAAAGCATGATAATCAATAATTTAAGTGTCCACACAATTAGCATCACTGTAATTTACTTAATAGTGATTTATTTTAACGAAACGTTTTAGATTTCAAAAAGTTAATTTAAAATTAGAAAATATTAAAGAAATCAAAGTTTTATTCAAGACAAGAATATACATAATTTCCGTAATGTTGTCTTGAACAAAAAAGTACTAGTTTTCACAATATTTGAAGCCATGTGTAGCGTACTCCTAGCTCTTGTATTTATTTAAATATTTATTTGAAAAATATCTGAAATGTGAAGCTTGGTAACATGTCCCTTTGTTGTGAAAATCGAGAGAGAGAGAGAGAGAGAGAGAGAGAGAGAGAGAGAGAGAGAGAGAGGAGAATTAGAGAGAGAGACAGAGAGAATGAGAGAGAGAGGCAGAGAGAATGAGATAGAGAGACAGAGAGAATGAGAGAGAGAGACAGAGAGAATGAGAGAGAGAGAGAGAGAGAGAGAGAGATATCCACAGATATGTTCCATGAATTAAAATTTGAATGCGTTCAAAGCACCAGAAGAGCATAATGTAATAGAATAAACCTTTTTCCCTGAGAGTGATTCCATGTCATATATATAAAGCAGTCTGATATGCTAGAAAACTAGCGTTGTTCCCAATCCGTCCAACACAACCTAGCACTTATTCCCATTTGGCTTAGTGTTTTTGGTGCTCAAGAACTTCACCCAGTCTTTAAAACTAATTGTTCATATACAGGTTTCAAATGTTCTCTCTTAAAACAGATCCATTTATTAGATTAATTCACAGTTAAGCACTCACTTGTGACATGAAGTTTGTGACAAGTTCATTAGATTAGATAGATAATGGAATTTAATGCCTTTTTTTCAGAACAAAAGAAAATACATATGCATTTGCATTGCGCACGGGCCTGTGTGGCCGTACATGCATTATTTTTCCATGAATAAAAAATAAAACTAATCATAATATAAACAAATACCTACAAATACACATGTATCAAAAACAATAATAGGCTACATATAAGTAAAATCTATGTCTACACTACATCACAATAATACATATCTACACTCATCCATGAAAAGACCATGTGTATAAATAAATAAAAAAAGTCTCATTCTGTACATTAATATTAAAAAAAATTGCTAGAAAACAAATGAGAAAAAAAACACACACACCCACACACCCCCACACGACAAGTTCATTAAATAGATGTCTGTTATATAGGTAAACTTAGTCTATTCGTTAGTAACCCGAATATGTGATCCAATATTGCTAGTTTACGGAATATATATGAATTAGTCTCTGGTCTTGGATCATACAACACCACTAACCCGGTCCACGATAAGCTATAACTGACTACACGTGGGCAAAACTCGAGTCCAAGTCGCGGGGATGGGCACCATAAGTTGGCAAAGTTCTGACGGGGACCCAATATCTCGGGGTATACCGAGATTCCCTACACAGGGGTACGTGTGAAGGCTGCAACGGTCTGCGGAGGCGACGTGGGACCACGCGATCACCACAATGACTCAAAGAGCGGAAACAGCAACCCACTTTGTTGGTGTTTATATACAAAGTAGATTTCAGAAGCTATAAGAAGGCAGTCACCTTCACTGACCTTACCCCGGGGCAAGCGTCCGTAACGCGGTCAGGGGACACTTCACTTATTGGCAATCATCAAGAGATAAACAGGACTGGTCAATATTAAGAAATGTTACACACTCCGTAACGTCATTGAGGGATATAGTGTATGCATGCGGAAACAGGTTTATGGCCTAACTCCATGACGTAGAAGAGGAAGATTTTTTAATTAAATCCAAGTTTCACTGCGAGATAACAAACATTGCACCCGGAGGAACGTTGAAAATATTTTGATTAAAATCTCAGCTTTCAGATTAACTTCCACCCTTAACGATCCTATTTTGATACTTACACAAAATATACAGTATTACGTTTATTATTCAAATGATTCAGGAGAGTTTAGTTTCTTGAAAACAAACAGGCTACCAGTAAAGCCATTTTTAAATTTCGGTTTTCTCTTAAACCCCCAATTTTAACGACAGGATTCTGTAATATTTTTACAAAGCCGTTCTCGTTTTATTTCAAATTAATATACCTACTTTTGCAGCTAAAATTAAAGAAAAAGAAGTCGTTTCATCTTCATATTACGGAATGGTTGTTTAAACTACCCATGTGCAGCCTGGTCTACAGAATTACACATTATGTTACCATTTTTGGACTGGCCTATAGAGAATATACTCATATGTTTAGTTACACTTATAGTTGCGTCAGATCATAACTGTCAGTGCTATTTATAATTCTTTGCCCGGGCCCAACAGAGGCAAAGATTGATTCATCTTACTTATGATGGCTGACATATATTAATTACCAATAATTCCTGAAACACACTCTAGTAATTTATGATTCGTTATTATGCTCAGTATATTATTTTCAACCATGAAAGCTAGACGGGAAAGGGGAGCTAATGTAACCTTGAAAAAGCTCGTAGACAGGAAACGTAAAAGACAGCAGTAGCATGACTAGCAAATACAATTATTATACATTCTTATTTACTTAAAATAACATTATATATATATATATATATATATTAATTGTAAGTCTGAAGTTGAAATATAATAAAAATATTGAACATAATTTATTCTTGATCATTCTAAAGTTTAAAGAAAACAATAATAATAACAAAATTAATAATCTTTACACACTCAAACACCCATGCATACCTTTTTAGTCCAGCCTAGGGTACCTTACCCTGGCTTACCGGACCAAACTCAAAACAACACAGCTCTCCTTGAGCTCACGTCCTTCAGACGATAACCAAAACTAACTGAATGAATTGAAAGAATGAATGATACAGTTTACCACTTGAATCGCCTATTTGAGAGTTCCGAGGTAGAGGGGAAGTTGCGCAGTACAAACAGAGCATAGGGAGGGGAAGGAAGGTGAGTGGGAGTCAACGCAAAGAGAAAGGAGGTTGGCAAAGTTAATTAATCTCACCGTAGAGGGAGGCTAACAGTACAGATGTTTTGTACCGAAATAGCAATTTCGGTTCACCCATTTCTTTAACACATTTAGACATTTCGTCTACGTGAAGCCCTCTTGTGACTAATACATGTGAAATATTTTACACCTATGGTTAGGGTAAAAAGTATAGGCATAACGGATAACGAAAAGTTTTCTAGGTCTCTAATAACATAGGGGTCCAAGACAACTACATTTTAAGCGAGAGGCTTTTATTACAACATTCTAGAGAGCAGATTAGGTATGAGATAAAAGTAATGCTAAGTCTCTACTTAATTCATCCTGACTAGCTTTTGTCAGCGAATTTAAAGGATGATGCTTATTATGAAAATATGTTTTAAAAATTCTTGTAAATAATCACCGACACTACATACTAAACGTAAAAAATTACCATGACAAAACTGTAAATATATATATATACAAAGTGTATGTTAGTGTGTTTTTTATTATGTGTGCAGGAGTTTATGTCCGCGTGAGTATATTAAAACGTGTATTTTTGCTTGTGAACTCTCTAGCGGTCTCATTTTTTGTTTCCTCTCGCCGGAACTGAACTCGGAATATATCAATCAATAAAAGAAGTACAAATTAAGCAAAGTAAGGTCGACTATATATACTATGGAGATATACCCAGAAAGTTATTTTCCAAAAAACAATTAAGCTAAATTGAACTTTTAGGAGTGGAGGTTTATAGAGAAGTTGTAATAAAACCGCTCTATTGGCCGTCATGTTTTACACACATAAGATGTAATTAAGAGAAAAAAGTGCATTCCATAACCAGAAAAATCTGACCGTTAATTCGGCTTCCTGAGGAATTAGCTTATTTACGCTATTAGTGTGTCACTGAGTTTTCAACGCAACACAGGTATATTTTTATATTTATTTAATTTACTCGTTCCTGTTCCTACATAATTCCCAAGTTGTTTATGGTCTTTGTCTTTAGTATTTCATTTGAACTATTCACTCATACAAATATTTCATATTCTCTCAGCTGGCACCATTTTATTTGACATTATGACATTTATTTCTAAGTGACATAGTTAAATGTTTTTAAAGTTATTTTATTCAAGTTTAGTCGATTCTTTATAATGAGGCTTTCTATGCCGAAAATAAGTAATAACAAATGTTGAGTGACCAAATTTACATCATCATATTTTTGGCAAAATTATTATTGGTACTAAAAATAATGGTAATCAAATTATATTGTGTTATTTATATTATATTGTGTTATTTATATTATATTGAGTTATTTATATTATATTGTGTTATTTATATTATATTATGTTATTTATATTATATTATGTTATTTATATTATATTATGTTATTTATATTATATTATGTTATTTATGTATATATATATTTTTTTTCATTTATTTATTTTTTTCAGCATGCCCCATTACCGTAGTAATATTACATGCATAACATAACAAACATAAAATCAGATAACATAACATTACATAACATCACATATTTGGTTTTTTTTACATGTTTTTTTTTTATCTTCATCACTTGTTAATCACTCATTTTCGTACAATATTGTTTTTATATATTTTTTGAAATGTCTTAAATATTTGTGTATTAGGTCTTTCTCCGTCACAGGCCATGTTCCTCCTTCTTTGCTGATTTCCTCTTTCAACTTATTTCTAGAATGTTGCTGTAATTCACAATTATAAAGCAGATGTTCTACATTTTGAATTGCTTTTCTACATGGACAGGTTGCGTTGTTTAATATTCCAATACGATAAAGATGTGATTTATTTTTTCCATGACCAGTTACCATTTCAGAAAATTCTGGAGTTATTTCACATTTAAGTTTTAATCTGTCTCTGACTGATGGGAAGAACGTCTTATATGTGGCTCCTTTATCTGCGTTGTCCCATTCGTTCTGCCATTTAATGGTTCCTTCTCCTTTTATTTTGGCAACTATTGATGATTTAGGTATTTTTGTATATTCTACGGTTACGCTGGTTTCTGTTGCAGCATGTTTTGCCAATTGATCTGCCATTTCATTCCAATAAATTCCAACATGTGATTTTATCCAGCCGAAATGTACTACCAATTTTGTTCCTGAGTTTTGCTATTGTTTGTCTTATTTTTGATGATGATGATCCCTGTTTGAAGTTGTTTTTAATTAGGTCGAGAGTAAATGGACTATCTGTATAAACTGCAACAAAACTTTTTTCAGAGGCTGTTTTGGTCAATTGATGATATTGCTTCTATAGAGCTTTAAGAATTCCTATATGTTCAGCTTGATTATTTGAGCAAACGATTGGACAGTTTGGCTTTTATTGTATGCTCTAATTTTCCGTTTTTCAAGATAACTGCAGCAGCCCCTACCATTCCTTGGAATTTACTGCCATCAGTGTATATTTTTATTTTGGAGTTGTTCGATTCTGCAATGTCGACAACATTAAATTCTTTCTGACGGATGTGGCCACTCCACCTTTTGAGGGGGGGTTTTTGGTGTTGGTCAATGTTGTGTGGTCATCGTGTATGGCTCTATATAACTGTTTCGGCTCTGTTTCTTGTTATACTGCTAGTTATGGGTTGAATTCCAGCTACGATACAAGATACTTATATGGTAATGTTTTATAGGCTTTGGCTATGGTGACATTTCTTAATTCTTTGAACCCTCTTCCAACTTTTTTAAATTTTTTGTTTCGTAGGCGGCCGCCCAGGGCGAGGAGGGAGAGGAGAGGAGAGTAGGAGGGGGGAGGGAGAGGAAGGAGGGAGAGGAGGAGAGGGAGGGGGGAGGAGGGAGGGAGGGCGAGGAGACGAGGACCACAGAGAGGAGAGGGGAGGTGCAAGGAGAGGAAAGGACAGGGAAGGAGAGGAAAGGAGAGTAAAGGGAGTAAGAGAGGAAAGGAGAGGAAATGAGGGAGGGAGAGGAATAAGGAGAGGTGAGAGAGGAAAGGAGAGGAAAGATAGGAAAGGAGGGAAAGGAGAGGAAAGAGATTAAAGGAGAGGAAAGGATATTAAAGGATAGTAATTATATTAAATTATAGGAAATTAAAAGGATTGTTAATTAGATTAAATTATAGTCAAGTATATTAAATTATATTATTATATTAAATTAGATTAAATTATATGAAAATTATATTAAATTATATTAATTAAATTAGTAGTAAAGTAATTAAGTCTATAAATTATATTATATTAATTATATTTAATAAATTATATTATATTAGATTAGATTAAATTATATTATATGAAATATACTTAAATGATATTAAATTAAATTAAATTAAATTAATTAAATTAAATTAATTAAATTTAAATTAATTAAATTTATTAATTAATTAAATTAAATAACTTAAATTAAATTAAATTTAAATTAAATTAATTAAATTAAATTAAATTAAATTAAATTATATTATATATTACAATGATTTGGAACGTAGAAGGGCTTAAGTCAGTAATCGACATGACCCCCCTACTCTTTCCAAGAGAATGACGTACTACTCTTCACAGAAACATTCAGCTTAGAGAGAAATATGCATAAATGGCTTCTTACGGGATTCACTCCCCAGCAAAGAAAGGAGACAGAGGCCGCCCCTCAGGAGGATTGAGCTGCATTCATTAAAGGCCACACCTCAAACCATCAGTTCAATAGCTCGTACAGTTTAATACCCTAGTAGTAGTCACTGGGAAAATGAATATAGTAGGAGCATACTTCACGCCCAAGACCGAACCGGAAGACATAGTCGACGAACTAGGAAAGCACTGGAGAACACAGAAAACGACAGGCCCACCTTGTTAGCAGGAGATGAAACTGTCGCATAGACAAATGGGACACAAGAACTCAAGCGGTCACAGATTTCTCCTCGACCCGGAGCTAAGACTGCTAAATAGAGAGAAGGACTATACATACATAGCACCAACTGAAGAAGTACAATCGATTTGGTATTCACAAATATTACAAGACCTAGCACGGGTGAAAGTGGGAAAAGTAGCAACTAGAAAGCACCTTCCAGTCTTAACTGAGTTCCAAATAAGAACTGAAACACAGGAACAAGAAGATAAAAGCCTCCCACAAAAAGTTTCAAGGTACATAGACGAGGTAAGCTGGCAAACAAATAAAGTGAAGCTGCCGTCAGTAATGCATATGGCGAGGCAGGGAAATCTGGACGGAGCAACAGAAACCTTAAATGACATAATTATACATGCCACCACTCAACTGACTAGATATAAACTTACTGCAAAGCCATGGTTCGATGAAGAGTGTTACAACATGAGACAAAGAACACTACTCCTACTCCATACTGCCAGGGAATATGGAGGCTACGCTCTAAAGGAATATGCTGAAGAACGTATGAAATATAAAATACTACTGAAGGAAAAGAAGTTAAAGTATGACACCTCCAAAGAACAGGAACTAATAGCCGAGGTAGAAATGAAACCTCACAAAATCTTAAGGTCTTCAAAGAAACAGCAATCAAGCCCTCTCGTAAACATGAAACAATGGGAAGATCACTTCAGTAACCTCCTGGGAGCAAAGGACAAAACGTCAAACTGCTTCACACCGCATGCGGCAAACATACATGACATGAACCCAATTACAACAGAAGAAGTCAGCCAACTCATAAGAAACGAGAAAAATAACAAAGCAGCCGGTCCGGACGGGATATTTCCTGAAGATCTGAAGGAAACACTTCAAGACTTGTTAGAACCGCTAACCGGTCTGTTTAATGAATGCCTAAAAGATAATTCAATCCCACAACAATGGAGAAATTCGATTATAACTGTCATCTACAAAGGGAAAGGAAGGAAAGAAAACCCGAACTCCTACAGGGGAATTGCCCTGGAAAATGTTATGTTCAAACTCTTCTCGAAGATCCTGCTAAGACGTGTGGAACACAAACTACGTGCCAGTATACCTCAGAATCAATATGGCTTCACCCCGGGTAGATCTACACTGCATGCTGTCCAAGAACTCATACAAGAAATAATAACGACCTTAGCTCAACCTGCTACACCATTGTATGTGATATACATAGATTATTCCAAGGCATTCGACAGTATTGACAGGAAAATCCTCATCCAGAAGCTAGAGAACATACTAGGCAGCTCAAGCAACGAATTAGGAACAATTAAATCAATCCTTACCACAAACTACCAGACAATCAGTGATGGTTTATCGATGTCGAGAAGTGTTACTCAAACAAGGGGGGTCCTACAAGGAGACCCGATGAGTCCCGTACTCTTTAATGTAATGACGTTAGACATTGGAGAGACTATAGACACAAGAAATGTTAAGCTACTCATGTACGCAGACGACATGATCATCCTCTCTAGGAATCAAGGAGCTCTCCAAACAGCCATGGAGAACATTAGGATATGGGCACTTGAAAACTCGATGGAAATAAACAGCGCCAAGACAAAGGCAATCAAATTCAGGAAAGGAGGAAGGCTGGCTAATAAGGACCATCTTATATGCGGAGGTGAAACCCTAGAATTCGTATCAAGCTACAAATACTTGGGGTTCACCTTACAAACAACTGCAACCGCTTTCTCACTTCATATACAGGATCGAGCGACAGCTGCAACGAAAGCCATGTACGATATCCCTAAACTCCAAAGACTATCCCTCTCAACTGCAATGAAACTCTTCAACCTTAAAGTAATGCCGGCCGCAACATACGGAATCCAGCTTATATGGAATTACTTGACAGTGAAAAATCTTAAGAAACTGGAGAACGTTAAATCAAGGTTTGTCAAAAGAGCACTGTCAATTTCAAAATATACAAGAAATAGTTATGCCTATACAATAGCCCAGGAATCCTTCTTCATCGAAGATATCAGACACTGTTTCAGACTACCGGAAACGCAAGCATATAGAATCGTCATCGAGGAGAGACAGAACAAAGCCGCCCAGATACCGACAGAAATTATGGAAACAGACGCAATGAAAACAGAAACCTGGAAGCAACCGAATTTCGAACTTCGACACCTGTACACACGTTTCGCAGCCCATGGATTTCATGGGAATATATGCCTGAACAACATGTACCATGAACCCAAGGAGGACTGCATCTGTAAATTATGCAACTATCCATGTCCCAAATATCATCTAGCGAAGTGTAAAAACAAGACTCTGCCTCTAAACAGTCTTTAGACTGGTAAAAAGCTAAATTTAATTTGTGTACACATTGTGTTTAATAAATATATTAATAATTATATATTATATTATATTATATTATATTATATTATATTATATTATATTATATTATTATTATATATTATATTATATATATTATATCTTATATTATATTATATTATATGAGATTATATTATATTATATTATTATATATTATATTATATTAATTATATTATCTTATATTATATTATATTATATTATATTATATTATATTATATTATATTATATTATATTATATTATATTATATTATATTATATTATATTATATTATATTATATTATATTATATTATATTATATTATATTATATTATATTATATTATATTATATTATATTGTGTTCTGTTGTGTTGAGTTTCTGGCCTTGCATTATATTGCATTTCATTATATTATATTGTATTTCATGTTACTATATTACTGTTTACAAGTGCGTTTGGCGTGGTCAGTCACTTTGTCATTCACAGACATCTATGTAAGGAGTTTTATCTCATCTCATCCCTCGATCCGATTTAAGTTGGACACGAGTTAAGGATTTTGATTGTTTACAAATAAAATTGTTATTATTATTATTATTATTATTATTATTATTATTATTATTATTATTATCATCATTACTAAAACTACTGCTACTACTATTACAGCTGTTAATAAAAGCAATAATAATAATAATAATAATAATAATAATA